>CM060980.1:27772500-28160000 GCA_030765065.1 Deroplatys truncata
AGAAGTAGCAGTTGTAGTAGTAGTAACAGTAGTAGTAGTAGCAGTATTTGTAGTATTAGTAGCAGTAGTAGTAGTAGCAGTAGTTGTAGTAGAAGTACCAGTAGTTGTAGTAGAAGTACCAGTAGTTGTAGTAGTAGTAGCAGTAGTTGTAGTAGTAGTAGCAGTAGTAGTAGTAGTAGTAGCAGTAGTAGGTGTAGTAGAAGTAGCAGTTGTAGTAGTAGTAGCAGTTGTAGTAGTAGTAGCAGTATTTGTAGTAGTAGCAGTAGTTGTACTAGAAGTAGCAGTTGTAGTAGTAGTGGTAGTGGTGGTAGTGGTAGTAGTAGCAGTAGTAGTAGTAGTAGCAGTTGTAGTAGTAGTAGCAGTATTTGTAGTAGTAGCAGTAGTTGTAGTAGCAGTATTTGTAGTAGCAGTAGTAGTAGTAGTAGCAGTATTTGTAGTAGTAGCAGTATTTGTAGTAGCAGTATTTTAGTAGTAGCAGTATTTGTAGTAGCAGTATTTGTAGTAGCAGTAGTAGTAGTAGTATTTGTAGTAGCAGTAGTAGTAGTAGTAGCAGTATTTGTAGTAGCAGTAGTAGTAGTAGTAGTAGTAGCAGTATTTGTAGTAGCAGTAGTAGTAGTAGCAGTATTTGTAGTAGCAGTAGTAGTAGTAGTAGCAGTATTTGTAGTAGTAGCAGTATTTGTAGTGGTAGCAGTATTTGTAGTAGCAGTATTTGTAGTAGCAGTATTTGTAGTAGTAGCAGCAGTATTTGTAGTAGCAGTATTTGTAGTAGCAGTATTTGTAGTAGTAATAGTATTTGTAGTAGCAGTAGTAGTTGTAGTTTTAGTAGCAGTTGTAGTAGTAGTAGTAGCAGTTGTAGTAGTAGTAGCAGTATTTGTAGTAGTAGCAGTAGTTGTAGTAGAAGTAGCTGTTGTAGTAGTAGTGGTAGTGGTGGTAGTAGTAGCAGCAGTAGTAGAAGTACCAGTAGTTGTAGTAGTAGTAGTAGCAGTTGTAGTAGTAGCAGTAGTTGTAGTAGTAGCAGTTGTAGTAGAAGTACCAGTAATTGTAGTAGTAGCAGTAGTTGTAGTAGAAGTAGCAGTTGTAGTAGTAGTGGTAGTGGTGGTAGTGGTAGTAGTAGCAGTAGTCGTAACAGTAGTAGCAGTAGTAGTAACAGTAGCAGCAGTAGTAGTAGTTGTAGTAGAAGTAGCAGTTGTAGTAATGGTAGCAGTATTTGTAGTAGAAGTACCAGTAGTTGTAGTAGTAGCAGTAGTTGTAGTAGAAGTAGCGGTTGTAGTAGTAGTGGTAGTGGTGGTAGTGGTAGTAGTAGCAGTAGTAGTAACAGTAGTAGGAGTAGTAGTAACAGTAGCAGCAGTAGTAGTAGTTGTAGTAGAAGTAGCAGTTGTAGTAGTAGCAGTATTTGTAGTAGAAGTACCAGTAGTTGTAGTAGAAGTAGCAGTTGTAGTAGTAGTAGTAGCAGTAGTTGTAGTAGAAGTAGCAGTATTTGTAGTAGAAGTACCAGTAGTTGTAGTAGTAGTAGTTGTAGTAGAAGTACCAGTATTTGTAGTAGAAGTAGCAGTTGTAGTAGTAGCAGTAGTTGTAGTAGAAGTAGCAGTATTTGTAGTAGAAGTAGCAGTTGTAGTAGTAGTTGTAGTAGAAGTACCAGTATTTGTAGTAGAAGTAGCAGTTGTTGTAGTAGTAGTAGCAGTATTTGTAGTAGAAGTAGCAGTATTTGTAGTAGAAGTAGCAGTTGTAGTAGTAGTAGTAGTAGTAGTTGTAGTAGAAGTAGCAGTATTTGTAGTAGAAGTAGCAGTTGTAGTAGTAGTAGCAGTAGTTGTAGTAGAAGTACCAGTATTTGTAGTAGTAGTAGCAGTAGTTGTAGTAGAAGTAGCAGTATTTGTAGTAGAAGTACCAGTAGTTGTAGTAGTAGCAGTAGTTGTAGTAGAAGTAGCAGTTGTAGTAGTAGTGGTAGTGGTGGTATTGTAGTAGTAGCAGTAGTAGCAGCAGGAAACAATCTCTTGTTACAAAAATGCCTTTTTCATCCTTTGTTTTTGCTGTTGTATTTTCGGTTTATTTCTTTGCTATAGCAATATTTATCACATTATTACAGGGCCTCTCTGTGCTGTGGGAGTAGCGTAGTCTGCCTCACATTCAAGAGGTCCCGAATTAGGTCCTTAGTTAGGTCTGGTTATCCAGATATTTTTTTTTTCGGAGTTTTCCCTTATACAGAAGTATTGAATGTCGGTAACGTTAAGTTCTATGGCTACCGGGCTCATTTGTGCATCATTTCACTTATTCATTCGTTCCTCGTCCGATATATCCTAACCGGTTAAAAGTCGCGAAGTTTAAAAAAGGCAAAAATTTTAGTAATTGTTTTCCTTCACAACATGAGTGCGCATCAAGTTATAATGTTATATTATCACCCTGTTATATTATCGCTTTCCTTGAGCTTCTCGTCATTCTTCGCATCTTCTCGTCGTCTTCGTTGTTTGTTGTGTTCCTGCTTCATGTGTGACTTTTATTTCTACGCAACAGCGAAGGAAGCAATCCCGCTAAGTAACGCAACTAATATCACAGGAAAGCAGAAACAAATGAGGGCGAAGGTGGTGTTTATCGTACGCCTGTTTGGTTACAAGAAGGGGGAAAAGAAAGAGGGGACGCTTTGTGTTGTACGTTTGACCCTGGGTCTCATGTGTAGAGGAGTGTTTCTTCTAAATCAGTCCAATCAACACTCGCTCTCGGAAATTAATGGCTTGGTTATCATGATATAGGCTTAAGCGTCTGCCTACATCATAAGTCACGCGGTTCATAGACACTTTCTCTGACGCCATTAGCTTCCCTAACAAGAGAGCCTCGGGCGCTCGCGCTCGTTTTCAGTGCATATCCCTCGTAGGGAAAAGAGTTACATCAGCATTGTAACAAGGCCTCTATCTATCCCTATGCTATTCTGAATGAATGTCTGAACAACATTGGATAAAAGTATGTTCAGTTTAGGAAACTGCAATTTGACCAGGCACATAGCTGAATATTGTGTGTTCTGAGGTAAAGCAATGGTTTAATTGTGCTTCCAACTTTAAAACATAAAAATAATCAGCCTGCATAGAGAATAACGTAATGTGTTCATAAAAAAGTATTATTTTATAACCAGTAGCATAATATTCTTTTGACGTCTCAAGAAGTTCCAGACCCACGTTTAGGTGCCAATTTGGAGTCGTATATCTTTACGTTATTTGCCTCACGTTTAGGTGCCAATTTGAAGGAGGAGTTGTATTGTAGTTTCACTGTTGGGGAGCCAATCTTGATGAAGTAACTGCCCCACGTATGGTACAAAGTTTCCGGTGGCCTTCGCCACAAGGTTTAGGAATCAACTTTGTATTTTTATGTTTCTTTAAACATTATATATATATGTATATATATGTATGTTTGCCTTTGCTGCGTCAGTATTAATTTGTAGAAACATGTATCTCTTATCAGGGGGTGATGCTGCTAAAGAATGTAGGCTTACACAAATTATAATATTTTACTTCACTCCTTTTATTAATCCTTGACACGATTAAATACCACTTCACTTATACACAGAGCTGTGAGATTATTTATTAATTAATTGCATTTTTTAACACGTAAACTTTATAATATTCTCGCCGTAATGAATTTTCGTCTCACACTGAATACGTACGCGTCTAGCGTCCGGTTAGGTACGCTGTCTACTAGCGACTGGCGTTTACCGCTTAAAAGGTAAATGTCTCTGTTTCAAGTCTCTGATTGGCTAATTTTACTCCAATAGAATACTTTTATTTGACTTTAAGCTTTTCTAGTTTTTGATTGGCTATTTATAAACTGTTTTAAAATATTACATTATAGTTTCCAAGAATTACTAGTAGCATTATTAAGCTTTGTAATTCATTATTGCCTCAACGTTACCTCATTGTTAGCAACTTTCGGCCTCTGTTCTTACAGCTCCTACTACATTATTAAGTTACGTAATACGTTCACATATCATTACTAAACATGTATACAATAATATAAACATAATACAATGAATTTTACATACATTGTATGTATTATATTATACGCATATTGCTTTAAGGCGGGCTGTTATTGAATTTTATATTTTATAATTAGACTGAAATCATTTAAGTGTTAAAAATACTGTCTCACATCCTAGTGAGATATTTATATAAATGAATTGCATTTCTAGTAACATCAAATTAATTATGTATCATTTTGTATAAGTTAATTATGATCAAATATTTCTTTGTAATGCTTTAATTTAACATTTATTTTATCGTGAAGCAACACGAACACGCGTGTGTGTGTTTGTGTTTGCGCACGCATGTCCTCAGGCATTTCTTTATTTCTCTCTTTTTCCTTTCAGTTAATTTTGCGGCACGTATCATGATACCATGCAGTTTATACCTACTCATTACGATGATAAATGTATCATATGCGAATAGAATGAGTATAAATATGCATTCAGGCATCTGCCCAGCTACAGTCCTTATATACATCTTTATTAATAACCAGAAAACACACGCAAACACATTCACATGCTAGACCATTGACATAACGAGCAATTTTTTTTTATAAAAGTTTCCGAATTCAGCGTCGAGAGTCGAATCCGGGACCCTTGGGAACAGCAGGCAGGTGCCCTACTAAGGAGCCACGAAATCAGTCAATGGACTCGGTTGAAAAACAAAAAAATCTAATGTGATACATTCACATTACTTTCATTTATTAATGGGTAAACAAACTGTTCTTACTAAAGCTTATTTTACACCCTACTACATTTTAATCCAAATAAGCCTTTGCAGAAATAGCTACATTACACATATCGCTAGAATACAAAGAGAAGGGCGATAGTCAGATGTTTAAGAGATGGATGCTATACGCTGGCCTTAAAATTCCATACTGTTTCTATGCAATCGCGAGAAACAAGTGAATGTTGACAGGACTTAAGGGAATGACCAAGAAATGAACAATTCGAACCTTTAAAAGCGGATATCTCGGGAATGGTTTATGCTACAAAAAAAAGTTAATTGAAATAAATTGTGTGTTTTAAAGAGATCTACCTTTTTTCTGTAGTAGATATATTTTGTTTATGGCCTAACGTTTACCAGTTATACAAGGTTATCAAAATTTCTTCCAAATGAAGTGAACTTCGCAGGCTATTCCCAGAAAATTCAAAATAAACATTTTATTTGTAATATAAATACCTTTAATATATAGTAGTTTAATCAAAATAGTTACAGCCATTTTTTAGAAAATCAAACTTTTCAAAAACATCTTCAATGTAAAGAGTAGCCTGGGGTGGTGGATTTTATTGAAAATCTTCGTGTCGCACATTTGGAAAGTACTAAACCTAAATAACCAATTTGGTATTTATCCGAGTTTTAGTTTATGAGTTATGCTGTTCATAGACACACACACATACAAACACACACACGGACAATTTTCTAAAAATGTTTTGTTTTTGGATTCGAGGAGGCTCAAAACATGTATTTTCGGTGAAATCGCGATATCGAAATTTTGGGAATACAATGCGTACCCTACTTACTATACGTAGCAGAGAAAGCAAAAAGAATATTAATGTTCTGTGTAAACAACTTTGCGATAATTATTTTTACTTTCTCTACTACGTATAGTATGTAGAGGAAGTATTGTATTCCACCCAAAAATTCAATACCGCCATTTCACCATAAATATATGTTTTGAGACCCTCTGAATAAAAAAAAAAGAACCATTTTTGGAAACATTTCCGTGTGTGTGGCTGTGTGTCTGTGTGCCTGTGAACAGCATAACTCAGAAACGAACAGTCGGATAAACACAAAACTTGGTATTTAGGTTCAGTATCTTCCAGAGATGCGACACGAAGGTTTTCAAGAAAATCCCCCACACCAGATTACCATTTACATGGAACATTTTTCGAAAATTTTAATTTTCTCAAAAATGGCTCTTACGATTTTGATTAAAATATCATATGTTTAAGATATTTTCGTGACAAATGAAATTTATATCTCGAATTTTCTGGGAATGTCTCCAAAAGTATTTTTCATTGTGAAAGACTTTTGCATAACTGGTAAACCATAAGAGATAGACAAACTTTTACTACACAAAAAATGTAGATCGCGTTAAAATTCACAATTTATGACATATACATTTTTTGTTGTTGAGTGAACCATTTTCGATATATTGCTTGTTATTTCCTTAAATTTTTCAATAAATATTTCCTCATATGCGAATTCGTTATTCATTTTTACTTTCTCTACTACGTATAGTAAGTAGGGGAAGTACTGTAATGCACACAAAATTTCGATACCGAGATTTCACCGGAAATACATGTTTTGAGATCCCCTGAATCCAAAAAAAGCATTTTTGGAAACATGTCAGTGTGTGTGTCTGTGTGTCTGTCTGTGTGTGTGTGTGTGTGTGTGTGTGTGTGTCTGTCTGTCTGTGAAGAGCATAACTCAGAAACGAACAGTCGGATAAACACCAAACTTGGTATTTAGGTTCAGTATCTTCCAGAGATGCGACACGAAGGTTTTCAAGAAAATTCCCCCACCCCAGAGTACCCTTTACATGGAACATTTTTCGAAAATTTTAATTTTCTCAAAAATGGCTCTAACGATTTTGATTAAAATATCATATGTTTAAGATATTTTTATGATAAACAAAATGTATATCTTGAATTTCCTGGAAATGTCTCCAAAAGTATTCTTCATTGTGAACGACTTTTGCATAACTGGTAAACCATAAGAGATACACAAAATTTTACTACACAAAAAATGTAGATCGCGTTAAAATACACAATTTATGTCATATACATTTTTTTTGTTGAGTGAACTATTTTCGAGATATTACTTGTTATTCCCTTAAATTTTTCAATACTTATTTTCTCAAACGGGAATTCGTTATTCATTTTTTTGTGTTGGATATACAAAGAGTATTAATCTGTGGGAAAGGGAATGGTGCTGCACCTAGCAACCAGTTATTAAGAGATATGTATGTGCTTAAAGGCTACTGTTTTTCTATATTGCCCTTGTAAATATATATTCCCCTTACATCTACAAGAAAATTAGCAATAAAATAGACTCTGCAAATGTTTATCTCGATTAACATGAAGCATATGGAGAATAAGCGTTTGTAAAAATAGTTTGTACAAGAGTACAGAAAGTCATGTGAGTGTAACACATCAGATTTTATTGTCTTGGATATGCAAAGAGTATTAATCTGTGGGAAAGGGAATGGTGCTGCACCTAGCAACCAGCTATTAAGAGATATGTATATGCTTAAAGGCTACTGTATTTCTATATTGCCCTTGTAAATATATATTCCCCTTACATCTACAAGAAACTTAGCAATAAGATAGAGTCTGCATATGTTTATCTCGATTAACCTGAAGTAGATGGAGAGTAAGCGTTTGTAAAAATAGTTTGTACAAGAGTAGAGAAAGTCATGTGAGTGTAACACATCAGATTCTTTCAGTCATTTTATTGCAGTTACATTAAATAGGTATATAAAGATTTTTATGTTACTGAGGTTTTAGATTAGAATAATTTTTCAAACTTCACTATCCAGATGAGAAAATAAGAGTAACTTTGCATTTCCTTTACTATTCGAAAAAAAATCATATTCCTATTGGACTGCTTGCGGATGGAGAGTAGCAGGTAGAATTACAAAATTACTGTTATGATTTCATGTCCCAAACTAGAGATCATATAGGTCAGTTTTCCCTTTTTCTCGTTAAGTGCGTCCAGTCAGGTTGCTATTGTCCTTATGTTTGTGTCATGACATAGGCTGTGAAGTCCTCTTCATTCCAATGAATTTTGTATTATCTGAGAACTTAAAACAATTAATGCTATAGTTTTTGTAAGACCCAATTCAAAAGCAATTTTATTTTCAGATTTTTCAAACAAAAACATGGAACAAACATATTTTTAATTGGTTTTCTAAATTATTTCTTCGTTATTTTTATGCCTAATTTTACTTTCTCTACCATGTACCTACATAGCAGGTAGAGAAGTTATTGGGTTCCACCCAAAAATTCGAATACAGAGATTCCATCGGAAATGCATTGTTTGAGGTTGCCTAAATAAATAAATAAATAAAAAAGAATTTTTAGAAAGAAGTCCGCGTGTGTGTATCCGTGAACATAATTCAAAAAGGAAAAGTCGGATAAATAACCAAACTTGGTATTTAAGTTCAGTATCTTTCAAAGATACGACACAAAGATTTTCAGAAAATCCTCCCCTTTACATGGAACATTCTTCAAAATGTTTTATTTTCTAAAAAAATTACTCAAACGATTTTGATTAAAATACCATATACTAAAGGTATTTTACACGAGAAATAAAATGTACATCTTGAATTTTTTTGGAAAAGCCTGTGAACTTCTCCCATTCGAAGGAATTATGTATAATATTTGTATAACTGGTAAACGTTAAGCGATAGGCGCAAAAAAAATGTAGATCCCTGTAAAACACCATTTATTTCAAATAACTATTTGTAGCATTAGTCATTTACGAAATATCCGTTATTAATGGTTTTAATTGTTGAACACTTTGACATTCTAGGTTCTGTCGACATTTGGTTGTTTCTCGCGGTTGCATGAAAAGAGTAAGGTCATAGTGCCCCGTTCTTAAACATTTAACAATCGCTATTCCCTTTGTAGTAACCAAATTGTAACGTAGCTACTTCTGCAAAGGCATGTCTCGATTAAAAGGAAGTAGACAGAAGAATAAGATTTCGTAAGAATGGTTTTTATATCCATTAATAAGTGATAGAATTTGAGCGGGGTGGCACTGCGGAAACGTGCGCGACTTATATTCTGCAGGTCGCGGGTTCAAAACCCGTGGAACTGACCAGAAGTTTTTTTTCTTCTTCTTCTTTCTTTCTTTTTCAGTCGCTAGGCGAATGCTGGGTTGGATAATTCGATCCGCGAATTATTCTATCATCTCTTTCAGTACTACATTTCACTTTCGCCTTCTTCACCACCATACCAGGCATTGGGCTATCACCCATCCTGGATATGCTATGACCCAGAGTTTGCTTGCTTCTCGACAGACTACTGACCCAAGTCTTACAAAGAGGGGAGTAATCCGTTAAAGAAGTAGAAATAATAGAGGATAGAGAAAGTCATGTGAATGTAACACATTATGTTTTTCTACTTGAATAGCAGTATATACATATATATATATATATATATATATATATATATATAAAGTTTTGTATATTAACTTTAATAAACTAAATAAATCTCACTTTAAGATCATTTTTTTATAATTATTATATCACCTTTTGATTTTAGGGTCATTTCATATGTTTTCAAATATTTTTAGGTCATCAAACTTCGGGCTCTGATGGTGACTAGTCTCATAAAAACTTATTTTTCTGTGTACATGTACTTTATGCCACACGAGATAAACATTAGCAGAAATATTTTCATTACGCATTTCGCTGTAGTTGTACAAGAAGAAGAAACCGATGCAATAGTCGAGTATTTAAAAGCGGGTTGCTAAATACTAGCGTTAAAATTCCACTCTCTTTCCATGAAATAAACAAGAACCTTACTTCGTGGTTAAGTACTTATAAAATGCTTGTGGGTGTCAAAAGAGATTCTATGGCCGTTTCGCATACTATACTACGGATTCATACATTTTGTTTTACGGTGTTAATGAATTTGACTGGAATTTCTGACACTACACCAGTGATTGAGGTTCCTTTACGCAGACCTACCACGCTTAATTTGAAGTCTAAATTTTTAAATAAAAGTGTTTATGCAATACCAATTATTTCGTTTAGTTCAAGCGCTAACACTAAGTCGCATGCAAGTGTATATAATCGTCAAAAGTTGCTAAACATTATATAAAAAACACATAATATACAGGACGATCATGACAAGATCTGAATTCCGTCTCCCCCCCTTTTTTTGGAAGAAACACAATATTAACTCTCTTAATTCACACTTTAGATCTTTGACTTATACTAAGCTGTCTTAACTTTAGGAAATTTAATAATTTATAGTTTGTAAATATCATTTAGCATATCCTGATAAAACGTTTTGCCAAGTTTGACTACGCGGAATTACATCGCTTTTTCACTATAAACTAATATTTAATGAAATTTTCCTGCAAGCTCTTACTGACTTAAGGAATATGTTACAGCATAGGCGTTTATTATTAACCCTTGCTAAGACTACATTTTTTCTGCATTTTTCTATTAAACCTAATTACTCGGTTAAGATTTTCGGTAGTTAAGACGACGCCCAAGAGTGATATGGGCGTGCATGCGTGTTGTGCATAACAAGACGGTGTTCCTTAGAGAAGTGTGACCCCTGGGTTAAACGGTGCTTAGGATACAGAAGCCTGCTTATGAATCAAAGTTACGTAATGTTAAACCTTTGGCCTACTCATTCATCCAATCTCTGGTGCTAATGAGCAAAGGCTTAAATATTACTGGATGCCATCATTCCAGCACGCTTCGCATAGTCACGTTCCTGGGCAGATCACCTCCACATTGTTGCATTCACGCTAACAGAAGCAGGAAGAACTATCAACAGAAAAAAAAGTAAGAAACCTATAACCAACAATTTTCTATAATGCCAGTCGTTTTATACAAAACAACCAAAACTAATAGTGGCTCGAGTTTGAGTCTATTGCTGAAAAATCGAAATGAGATCGGCGCCCTGAAGCTCAAATGTCTATTGAATTGTTGCACCTGATATTCGTTTGTGAGTATCTCAATACAAACACGTGACTTCTAATTGTTCATAGTTGATATACAAATTAAAATGAAAGGAGTATCTTACCGTATATGAAATTAATGTGTAGTTATATTAAACTGAGTAATACAGTGTAAGAATTTATATTATTTAGGGAATTCTATTAACGAAATAGTTTTGTCTAATGTCAATTGTGATTTAGTCATTATCGGATAAATTAATGCACACTTTGAGTTCATAGAATAATCGATAATACGAAACAACCTCGAGCTATTAATGTAGATTACTCCATTATGCCATGCATTTGATATTGACAATTCCAATCTAAGACTAACTTCCTACTTCAGCAACCACGACCTCGTTGCTGTAAAACTGCCAAAATCGTACTTGATGTACAGATTTCAATAGCTCCTAGTTGACAAGAAATAAATCGAAGTAATATCCTGCTCTTCGCGCTGTTGAAATCGTCAACAAAATTGAAACCATTCATGGTGTTATAAGTACTACAATTCTCTGCTTTTGGTTAGAATTAACGTTAACATATAAATTTAAATATTTTGAAACAAAAAATTATTTACTTATGTGGTGTGTGTGTTTCTTTCTTTAAAATAAACTCCAATGAAACTATAAACATCAACGTTAGAATCCCCTTAAATTATGTCATGAGATGTTTTAATTTGGGTGGTAACTTAGCAAAAAGTAAAATGTTTGAATAATTTAATATATCTATGGTATTTCGAAAGAAAATTATATGTGTTTTGAGGGTAAAAATTTTGTTCTTACATTTTAGTACCATCTTAAAAATCAGAAATCTTGTACACAAACGCCAACGGACAAGAAAATGAAAATAAAATACCTACATTAGCATAATATTTAGCTAATTGCATGTGCTTATCTGTCCATATGGCTTCCAATTATTTCATATAAAAATTCCCATTTAGGAGATAGCATAAACAAACATCACAGGTATGAGTTTAAACAGAATATCTGATAGTCTTCAAATTTATGGTTTGAGTTATTACCATCTTAACGAATGTCAACTCCATGGAAAGCCATATCAAGTTTTGGTGCAGAATAAGCAAATATATGCACGGCATACTTAAAAATGAAGTTTAAAATGTGGAGAGTGGTTGATTTGTTAATGCAGGATGGAGACTTTCACGTTTTCTATGACAAGGACAGTTTAAAAATCTGATTTGTTACATTCACATGACTTTCTCAACCCATTATTGTTTATTTTTATATACCTCCTGTAAACTACTCCTACGAAACCTTATCTTTCTATCTACTTCATGTTAATCGAAATAAGCCTTTGCAGAAATAGTTTCATTATACATTTCGTTATATAAGGGGGATAAAGAAAGCAGAATCGGTGGTCATATGTCTCTGTATGTTGGTCTTGAAATTCCACAGTCCTTCCATGACTTCGTGAGAAAGAGCTGAATAGCGACAGTACTTTAAAACTCGGATGTGCTACATTCACATAAGTTTCTCTACCTTCTATCATTTATTAGTGACATTATTATGAAAAATCATTTTTCTGTCTACTTCATTTTAATCCAGATAAACATTTGCAGAAATGGCTACATTACACGTTTCGTTACAGACACCAAGGGAACAGCGACAGTCAAATGTTTAGGAACTGGGCGCCATATGCTGGCCTTAAAACTCCGCTTTCCATGCAATGGCGAGAAACAACTGAGAATCGACAGGACTTGAAACGAATGACAAAGTATTGAACAATTCGAACTAATATTAACGATATCTGGGAAACAGCTTATGTTGCAAAATACTCATTTAAAATAAATTGTGTATGTTTTAAAGAGATCTACATTTTCTGTGTAGTACGTTTTCCGTCTATCGCTTGAAGTTTATCATTTGTACAGAATTATTTAAAAAAAACTCCTTCCAAATGAAGAGGACTTCACAGGCTATTCCCAGAACTCAAGATATACATTTTGTTTGTTATGAAATATCTTTAATATATGATGGTATTTTAATACAAATCGTTAGAGCCTTTTTGAGAAAATAAAAATTAGAAAAAATGTCCATGTAAAGGATAGTTTGGGGTGGGGGATTTTCGAGAAAATCTTCGTGTCGTATCTTTGGAAGATTTTAATCATCGGACATTTCATTCTATAGTTATTGTGTTCACAGCAGACACATACGAGTACATACACGCGCGCGCGTGGAGTTTCTTCAAAAAATTATTTTTTGGGTTCAGGGGGCTTCAAAACACGTATTTCCGGAGAGATCTCGATATTGAAATGTTGGGTGCAATGCAGTTCCTTCACTACTTCTTTGTACGTGGTGGAGAATGCAACGATGTTTGTCTTAGATTAATGTTTACAGTCTTAATGAACAAGGTAACTTAAAACAATTCAACATCTTTCTTACATACTAAGACACGTAAATATTCGGTAGTGCTGCAGCATATTCATGTTTCAAAACGGAAGATTAGATTAAAACTGTAGGGATATTATTATCAACTTTCTTATATCATATTATTACTTTTTCTACAGCATGCATGGTGAGGCAGTATTTTTAATACTTAAATGATTTTAGTCAAATTATATAATATATAAATTCAATAACAGCCCGCCTTAAAGTAATATGTGTATGTAACAATATATAAAGGTGTATATTACAGTCATTGTATATGTTGTATTATGTACATGTTCAATAATGCTATATGAATGTATTACGTAATTTAATAATGTAGGAGCTGTGAGAATAATAAGTTAAAAGTTGCTAACAGTGAGGTAACAATGAGGTAACCTTGAGGCAATAATGAGTTTGAGAGTTTAATAATGTTACTTGTGATTCTTGGAAGCAATAATGTAATTTTAGTGACAGTTTATAAAATAGCCAATCAATAACCAGAAAAAGCTTTAGTTAAATAAAAGTATTCTATTGGATTAGGAATAGCTAACCAGAGACTTGGAATACAGAAATTTACACATTTTAGGCGGTAGAAATCTGTTCAGTTGGTTGCAGACAGCGTTACTAACCAGACGCAAAAAGTGTCTTCGAGAAATTTAATACGTATTCGTGTGAGACGAAAATAGTTTACGTGTTAAAAAGTGCAAGTAATTAATTGAAGAATCTCACAGCTCTCTATATCAGTGAAGTGTTATTTAAAATCGTGTCAAGCATTAATAAATGGAGTGAAGTAAAATTATAATCTGTGTAAGTCTACATTCTTAGTCGCACCACAACCCTGCCAAGACATCCATGTCTCTAACAATTATACTGACGCAGCGGCAAACATAAATATATAATATTTAAAGAAACAGTAAAATTATAAAGCTAATACCTTTAAATCTTTTGGAGCGAAGGCTCCCAAAACATGGTGCAAACAACGTAATAAAGAAACTTCTACTACAAATTTGGCTTCCATATGTAAAGCTACAATCTACTTCAAATTGGCGTCCATAAGTGGGGCTGATAACAGTACAACTACTTACTTGAATGGTAGGTAGAGAAGGTATTGCATTCCACCCAAAAATTGATACACAGATTTCGCCGAAAATATGTTTTGAGGTCGCTGAATAAAATTTTTTTTTAGAAAAAACGCACGTGTGTGCGCGTGTGTGTGTTTGTGTGTGTGTGTTGTGTGTCCTGGTTGTGTGTGTGTGTGTGTGTGTGTGTGTGCGCCTGTGAATACCATAACACAAAAACGAAAATTCGGATAAGCACCAAACTTGGTATTTGGGTTCAATGCCTTCTAAAGATGCGACATGCAGATTTTCAAGAAAATTTCTCCACTCGAAACTATCCTTTAGATGGAACATTTTTCGAAATTTTTGATTTTCTAAAAAATGGCTTTAACCATTTTGATTAAAATACCATATATTGATGATATTTTTATGACAAATAAAATGTATATCTTGAATTTTCTGGGAATAGTCTTTCAAGCCCTCTTCATTCGGAAGGAATATTATATAATCTTGTACAACTACTAAATTTACTACACAAGAACTGTAGATCTCTTTGAAATACACAATTTATATCAAATTACTTTTTTTGGCCTAAGCCGTTTCCAGATAACCGTTAGTAATGAATTGTTGATGCTTGGTCATTCTTTAGTCCTTGCATCATTCAGTTGTTTCTCTGTTGCTTGGCAGTATGGCATTTTAAAGCAGTGCTTAGGGTCCAGTTCTTAAACATTTGACTATCGCTGCTCACTTTGTATCTATTACGAAATGTGCAATGCAGCTATTTTTGCAAAGATTTATTTGTATTAAAGTGAAGTAGATAGAAAAATAAGCTTTAGTAAGAATAGTTTGTATACAACAATAATCTAACAAACGAGATTGGATAGAAAAGTCATGTGAATGTAACACAACAACATATTTTTCTTGTTGGGTGTTAGCGCTTCACTCGTTTATTATACTTATTAACTGAAGCGAATGTACCTAGGCCCATTTTATATTGCAGTTCACCTCCTACCAAGGCAGGAATTCCTGTTTTGTCGTATGGAAAGTCTTATATGGATCTTGAAATTTATTTATTTTATTATTTTAATATTAATTTTCTTTGTGTCTTATCTGCATATTTCTGTTCAGTTCCCAGTACTTAATTCAAATACAAGCAGTCAGTAATTTTTTTCTGTGTATATGAGTATATGGTATTGCATGCAGGATTAGTCTGTGTTGGAACAAAAGTGAATGTCAAATGGCTTTAGCTTTGCCAGAGTAAATAAATAAACAAGCATAAAACTAAGAAACGTGCTTTCTTTAAAATGTTTAAATTATAAACTGTAGATTTTCTCCCATGTTTCACCGTACTATTTTTACTTTCTCTACTACGTATAGTAAGTAGGGGAAGTATTGTATTCCACCCAAAAATTCGATATCAAGATTTCACCGGAAATATATGTTTTGAGGCCCCCCGAATCCAAAAAAAGCATTTTTGGAAACATGTCCATGTGTGTGTTTCTCTGTGTGTGTGTCTGTCTGTCTGTCTGTCTGTGAACAGCATAACTCAGAAACGAACAGTTGGATAAACACCAAACTTGGTATTTAGGTTCAGTATCTTCGAGAGATGCGACACGAAGGTTTTCAAGAAAATCACCCCGCCCCGGATTACCCTTTACATTGAACATTTTTCGAAAATTTTAATTTTCTCAGAAATGGCTCTAACGCTTTTAATTAAAATATTAATTAATTAAGATACTTTAATGACAAATAAAATGTATATCTTGAATTTTCTGGAAATGTCTCCAAAAGTATTCTACGCTGTGAACGACTTTTGCATAACTGGTAAACCATAAGAGATAGACAACTAAGGTTTACTACATAAAAATGTAGATCGCGTTATAATATACAATTTATGTCATATACAAGTTTTTTGTTGAGTGAACTATTTTCGAGATATTGCTTGTTATTTCCTTAAATTTTCCAATACTTATACATTTTCCCAAATGGGAATTCGTTATTCATTTGTTTTTTTTTTGTCCTGGTAATGCAAAGAGAATGGAATACTTCACATAGCAACCAGCTCTTAAAATATCCCTTAAAGCCACCAATTCCCCTTGCACCTACAACAAAATTAGCAATAAGAATAACATCTCGATTATTATTAAGCATATGGAGAATAACGTTTGTAAAAATAGTTTGTACTAGAGTAGAGAAAGTCATGTGAGAGTAACACATCAGATTTTTTTCTTTATTTTGGTAATATATAAGATACTGACATTTCCACTTTTTAAGTTCTTCAAAACAAACCCTTGAATCTTATCACAACCATTTAAAAGCTTAAAGCAATATTGAAAATTAAACACGTAATTTATTTACATCAGCTGACAAGAGTCTGACACTATTCAATGTTTGAACCTAAAGGGAATACCATATTTGTAGTCAAAGATCGTGTGAAGATTACCATGTTTTGTTATTCACTTATATTCATGTTACAAGAATACAGCCAAATTTCTTACATATACGCTCATTAGTGTTATAGAAAGAGTATTCAGTTTCCGTTGTGCCATATCAGGTCAAATTGTCTCAAAAAGTGAAGATTGCCGGATTTGTTATTAGACGTTTCAAATAATTCAGAGACTTCGTTTCCACGCGTGGACGTATTACGGGGAATTGCTTGCTCTGTACTGCGCTGTTTCCAATCGGGCCTGTCCCCCCTCCACTTGACCCTTTCTCCGTGTGCCGGCTAATCAATTGACATGAAGTTGTGCTGTACAGAAATTGATACGTTGTGAGAGCAATTATTTAAGTGTTATAGTGTGTTAGTGCTGTTACAGCTCCAAAAAGTCTCTACACTTTAGTATGATTCAGTTCCTATGTAACAACAAATCCTTGCAGAGAAGTGAAACAGGATTTATAGACAAGATCCCGTGCTGTTGGTGCGCCTCATAGAGAAACGCTTTGTACTCTTGTGAATAGATTGAAGGAAACGGGATCTATTCTTGATAAGAAACCGAAATTAATTCGTGGTTTTCTTACAGAGGAGAAACTCAATGGCATCTTAAAAAGGTTAGAACGAAGGGCAAATAATATCTGGGAAAACTTGCAAAGGTATCAGGAAATTCGCAAACCTCGGCTTGGATGTCTCTAAACTTTTAAATTTAAAACCATATTAGAGAACTGTACTTCAGGAATTGCAACCACGTGATACTGGGAGTAAAATTAATTTCTGTATTTGGTTTTAGAAAAAAATAATGATCACTCTAATGGCTACGTTTACTTTGTTTTATGGCGAAGGGTAGCTTTATTTATTCGAACATGAAGAATTAATGAGTGTTAATGCAAATTTTCTTAGAAGACGTGAGAGATGTGTGGGCGGCACAAGGACGTAATTTCGAACATCTTCTATGAAAATGAAATGTGGTTATTTAATTATAATTTGCTTGATTTTAAGGGGCTATGCATATCCAACTCCCCCGGCAAACAGCGTGCTTCCCGGTGCCAAGAACATTCCCGTTAGACCGGCCAAGCGTCAAAACGAAGGCCGTATAGAAGTGTTACAAAATATGTGACTGCGATTTGTGGCGGTGCCGTGGCCGAGTGGTTAGACCGCACGCCTCTCACCGAAGCGGCCCGGGTTAAATCCCAGGTACCTGCATGTGGGATTTGTGGTGGACGCAGCGGCGTCTGGGCGGGTTTTCTCCGGGTTCTCCGGTTTCCCCCGCCATTCATTCCACTAACTGCTCCATCATCACCTTTCCTTTCATTCATTTCGCCTTCATTTCGTTTCATCTACTTCCTTCATCCCATCCTGGTTATTCTGTCTGCTCCATGAGTGTGGCTGCTCCTCGACGGGCCTCTGACCCCAGCCACCCGTCTGTAAGTTTTGGGGGGTGTAAGTCCCACATAAGATGAGGTTAAACAGTGAATCACTGCGATTTGTTCTGATATGTTTTATTATCTACGTGACAGCTTAGCGGTAACGCTCTTAACTCTCATGCTATGGACCCCAATTGCTTGACTGAGGTATTTTCCTCAGTCTATAGAGCCTCCAGCTTATTTGCGCATTAATATCATACTTCCATTCATCATCCGATATCCAGCCGATGTTAAATTATGAAAACAGAAAAATAAATAACAGACGAATGTTAACTTTTAGCCATATCCGGAAGAATCAATTTTACCTACAGTTTTGGAAATTGTAGTTAGGCAGTGGTTTGCAGAGAGAAAGAGAGAGTGAGAAGCATCTCATCACTGAAATGCAGTTGTAAAAATAAAACAATTTATTAAAATGCGGGGCATAGAAAATAAATTTTAGCAATCAAAAATTACATTTGATTCTTTCCTTCTAATGTTCCACTTTAAGAAGAGAAAAATCAAACAAAGCTGTTCTTCTAACGTGTTGTGTAGCAAAATTGTGTGTTTGACTTATTTGCAGTTTTCATTCAATATTATACACCAAAATATGCAAACCCAAGTTCAAAGCAGTAAGCAAAAGGGAGGGGGTAGGGAGAGTTCAGTTCTTACTCTAGTCTATAGGATTCGAACCTGCGCTGCCATGTTGGCACACGGAAGGTATGGTCTTATACTGCTCAGCTATTTGGTTTGTGGAATCTGAGCGTCTTTTAAATAATACTAACCTAGCTTCACACTAGGCGAAATCCTCTTACCACTTCAAAACTAAGACGACTTTAAGTCTGTATTAGACGTTTTAACTTTATAAATCAAATGGCACAAAGGCTTCTGTGTGGTATATCAAATGTACATACACACAGGAGTAAGGCTCCTACTTCCGGAAGGCCGGCAGCCCCGACAAAATTAGTTGACAGGATTGTGGATAGATAGCAGAAGCTGCTTCTGTCTGTTCAGTGACATTTCAGCTAGTGGGTGGACGAGCCCTACCAAGCCTGTAGGGGTTTAGCTAGTGTTTACTTGGTGTGAGCCAAGTGAGGGGTAAATATAGTGAAAGATTATTGGCTGTTTTCCACTGTAGGCTCACGCGCGGCAGGAGTACAGCATACTGTGTACCCCTCCCACCAGCTAAGGCTTTACTTGAGAGATAAGCCACCACACCCTACTAGCTAAAACGTCATAGAACAGATAATAGTTTTGTTTTATGCAGTGGCTGAAGACGCAACAAGAAACAGGAACGCTTTGACGTACAGTTGGATTTATGTGCTGAAAGAAGAATGTGACCAATTTGTCCGAACAATAAAAGAAATTTTCTTCCACACTAAATTCTTAACATAAATTACGAAATGAATGATAAGTTATCTTAATTGTGTATCAATCACATCTGTTAAAGGTCAATAACATTAACATGCCACGAATAACATGCCCATCGTTGTTTCAGTAAACATTTGCACAACCTGTAATTCCGGACACACGTGCAGCGGGTAGCCCCGGAGGTGCGCCTTGCATTATTAATTCTAAACAACTGATTTATACAATGTAAGTGAGTCCCTCTTAGCTCCAATTCAATACAGGATGCTCCCGGTTTGAACACCTGAACTGAATTATCTGCTAAGTCAGCTTACCGAGGTGAATGAACGATTCTTCATCTACAGAAACATCAGCCAATACGAAACGGTTTGTGGGCTTTCATGCAGCTGTTGAGAATGCTCCTGCATCATCTGAGCCTAAAATTTCTCCACATAATAGAGTCACTGCAGACATTGTTGCTGCAATTAAGAAAGTTTCCCCAATGCCCGATGCCTCACACAAGACGGAGTCGCGAACATCGAGTGAGATCTTAACCTCTTTATCGTATTAGAATGCACTATTACAAAAGTAAAAAATCTGATGTGTTACACTCACATGGCTTTATCTACTATTGTACAAACTATTTTTACAAACGCTTATTCTCCATATGCTTCATGTGAATCGAGATGTTAATCGTACTGCTAATTTTCTTGTAGGTGCAAGGGGAAGTGGTAGGCTTTAAGCGATAGTCAAATATTTTAAGAGCTGGTTGCTATGTGGAGTATTCCATTCTCTTTGCATTACCAGGACAAAAAAAATGAATAACGAATTTGAGAAAAGGTATAAGTATTGGAAAATTTAAAATCTCGAAAATGGTTCACGCAGCAACAAAAAAAGTATATGACACCAATTTTGTATTTTAACGCGATCTATATTTTATGTGTATTAAAATTTTGTCTATCTCTTATGATTTACCAGTTATGCCGAAGTCGTTCACAATGAAGAATACTTTTGGAGACATTCCCAGAAAATTCCAGATATACATTTCAGACAATATCTTAAACATATGATATTTTAATCAAAATCGTGAGAGCCATTTTTGAGAAAATTAAAATTTTCGAAAAATGTTCCATGTACAGGTAATCTGGGGTGGGGGAATTTTCTTGAAAACCTTCGTGTCGCATCTCTGGAAGATACTTAACCTAAATACCAAGTTTGGTGTTTATCCGACTGTTCGTTTCTGAGTTATGCTGTTAACAGTCACACACACACACACACACACACACACACACACACACACACACACACACACACACACACACACACGGAGATGTTTCCAAAGATGCTTTTTCTGGATTCAGGAGGCCTCTAAACATGTATTTCCGGTGAAATCTCGGTATCGAATTTTTGGGTGGAATACAATACTTCCCCTACTTACTATACGTAGTAGAGAAAGTAAATAAGACCAGCGTAGTTAAAGAGAGCTGCAAAAGGGAAACCAGATTTGAAGCTAGTTGGTGAAATAGAATACATCATCGCCGCGAGACATGTAATGAAGTCTGGAATGATGTTTCCTCCCGTAAAGGATGGGAACATGAAGACTAAACAAATATAGACTAAAAATACGTATCTAAAATTGTTATCTGTATATTTCTAGGAATAATTCTAAAAACAGTGGATCCAGGAAGTAAAAAAAACTGAAAGTCATTCGAAATCCATGATAGGTGTTTTGCTTATTAGTTGGTTTCAAGCTAGGTAGCAAGGTAACATAGTATAGTAAAAGTTTATCAAATCGGCTAGAAAACTAGTGTAGGGTGAGTAGAGGGGACTATGTTTTTGGGATATATCTCATTGCAATATAACCTGTGTCTCAACAAAGTCTCAAGGCCTTTTCAACAAGTGTGGAATCTTCGTCTATCTAAATAAGTAAATAAACTGTAAAGCGGGTGACGAAGACGGACAGGGCAATCTGTCGCATACCACGTTACTACATTCGAGAAATTCTAGGGACGGGTGCACCTAGTAAGTGTATGTATGCATGTATGTATGTATGATGTATGTATGTATGTATGTATGTATGTATGTATGTATGTATGTATGTATGTATGTATGTATGTATGTATGTATGTATGTATGTATGTATGTATGTATGTTCCCCTTGTGTTTCTACCGTGATCCCAAGGAGGGCGGGATGAGGGGAGAGACAGGAAGAACGACCAGATCCGGATGACGACGGGTACAAGCGAGGACGGAGTCCCTAATGTTTCCACATTGAACGCATCCAACACCACCCGGACCACTCACAAGCCCCTAAGCTCTGGACGTCCCCCGAAGGAGCGCCTGCCCGAGAGCTGACCTGGAACGACAGAACGTCAGAGCGCACAATCACTGCCCAGTTGCAACACGCCGAACACCGTCACCTGGTCCTTCAACACCGAAACAGGAAGATGATGGGTACAGGAATGAGGACAGGAAGGTGTGGTAGATGAACCACTCCAGCATTCGCCTGCCTACCTGATGGAAACCACAAAAACCCCATGGGTCAAGTGGGCGGTCATCTAGGATCGAACTCGAGATCTCCGGAATGCGAGTCGCACACGTTACCGTGACGCCACCTAAACCAGTATATGTGGTGTTGCTGTCAAGGAAAATATTTTTTTTCTAGTTTGTTGTAGGTTCTACAACTTTACAGAACTATGTTTTTAGATCCTACTTGATTCCTGGTGGATTTATAAGACGAAGTGTATCACAATTGTGTTCGAATTCTGCCATATATTCTATTTCAAAAGCAAAAATCGCATTTTACCTTGATGAGCCCAGACGAAATTTCCTTCTGCAAATCATCTGCTATCGAAAGAAGCATTGTTATATTACATATATTGCTATACCGATATATATTCTAAACACTAGAGTAATTTAACTTACTGTGAAGATGCTTATTAATCCCACACCTGTTGCAGTAAACATTCAAATGTGCAAGGTATCTTCTATTTATTTTTACTTTCTCTAATACGTATAGTAAGTAGGGGAAGTATTGCATTCCATCCAAAAATTCGATACCGAGATTTCACTGGAAATACATATTTTGAGGATCCCTGAATCCAAAAAAAAGCATTTTTAGAAACATCTCCGTGTGTGTGTCTGTGAACAGCATAACTCAGAAACGAACAGTCGGATAAACACCAAACTTGGTATTTAGATTCAGTATCTTCCTGAGATGCGAAACGAAGGTTTTCAAGAAAATCTCCCCACCCCAGACTACCCTTTGCATGGAACATTTTTCGAAAATTGTTATTTTCTCAAAAATGGCTCTAACAATTTTGATTAAAATATCATATATTTAAGATACTTTTATAACAAATAAAATGTATATCTTGAATTTTCTGGGAATGTCTCCAAAAGTATTCTTCATTGTGAACGAGTTTTGCATAACTGGTAAACCATAAGAGATAGACAAAATTTACTACACAAAAAATGTAGATCGCGTTAAAATACACAATTTATGTCATATACATGTTTTTTTTTGTTGAGTGAACCATTTTCGAGATATTGCTTGTTATTCCCTTAATTTTTCCAAAACTTATACTTTTTCTCAAATGGGAATTCGTTATTACTTTCTCTACTACGTATAGTAAGTAGGGGAAGTATTGCATTCCACCCAAAAATTCGATACCGAGATTTCACCGGAAATACATGTTTTGACACCTCCTGAATCCAAAAAAAGCATTTTTGGAAACATGTCCGTGTGTGTGTCTGTGTGTGTGTCTGTGTGTGTGTGTCTGTGTGTGTGTCTGTGAACAGCATAACTCAAAAACGAACAGTCGGATAAACACCAAACTTGGTATTTAGGTTCAGTATCTTCCAGAGATGCGACACGAAGGTTTTCAAGAAAATCCCCCCACCCCAGACTACCCTTTACATGGAACATTTTTCGAAAATTTTAATTTTCTCAAAAATGGCTCTAACGATTTTGATTAAAATATCATATGTTTAAGATAATGTCATGAGAAATGAAATGTATATCTTGAATTTTCTGGGAATGTCTCCAAAAGTATTCTTCATTGTGAACGACTTTTGCATAACTGGTAAACCATAAGAGATAGACAAAATTTTACTACACAAAAAATGTAGATCTCGTTAAAATACACAACTTATGTCATACACATTTCTTTTGTTGAGTGAACCGTTTTCGAGATATTGCTTGTTATTCCCTTAAATTTTCCAATACTTATACTTTTTCTCAAATTCGTTATTCATTTTTTTATGTCCTGGACTTGCAAAGAGAATGGAAATCGCCGCATAGCAACCAGCGTTAAAATATTTGACCATCGCTTAAAAGCTACCATATTCCCCTTGCATCTACAAGAAAATTAGCAATAAGATTGACATCTCGATATATCGATTAACATAAAGCATATGGAGAATAGGCGTTTGTAAAAATAGATTGTACAAGAGTAGGGAAAGTCATGTGAGTGTAACACATCAGATTTTTAATTTTTTTTTGTCTTGGTAATGCAAAGAATGGAATACTCCACATAGCAACCTGCTCTTAAAATATTTAACTATCGCTTAAAGGCTAGCAATTCCCCTTGCATCTATAAGAAAATTAGCAATAAGATTAACATCTCGATATATCGATTAACATGAAGCATATGGAGAATAAGCGTTTGTAAAAATGGTTTGTACAAGAGTAGGGAAAGTCATGTGAGTGTAACACATCAGGTTTTTTCATTATGTTCTTTTACTGATGCTTACTATAAAAACTAGTGAACTTTGGATCTTCAGCTTTCGTAGTGTTATTAGCTGCATCTTGTTTTCAAGTCGTTTATATTCATTTAGCGTAAAGAAAGCGCTTTGTAGGGTCGGAATAGATTATGATTAATGAGGAATGAAGGTTTGTTTTACAGATAAAGCAAACTATACTATTTTATGACTGCTGCGGCGCTTTGCGACAACAGCTGCCAAGGAAATAATCATACTTCTATAAATGACTTAATTGTAGTGAGAAAAATTATCTCGTATAAAAGAATTATGCCTTAAATCTAGAATATAAACTGTTCTCGGAGTAAAGCAAAGAACAATAATGTTAAAGGCAGCTCTAGTACAAAAACAAACAAAGAACCAAGGTAGAGACTAAAGAAATTGTTTGAAAGGATTGTGGCACGTTATAGTATAGAAACTTTGTTACTGTGACGACGCGAGGAAAACTTTTGATACGTAGGCGTTTTCGAAACGCATTCCATGTTGCAAGTTCACATCTTTCCCAAGAGCCATTTAACCGACATGCTTGAACGTTTGCGGAATATTTTATTCCTTTTTCTTTTCATCATAAGAACTTCGGATGGATATTTGAATCCTATTTCCACAATTTATAATGCCATAACTATTGCACTTCTTGTCCAGGCTGTATTTAGAAGGGGGTGCTTTAGGGTCCAAACCCCCCCGAAACTTGACAGTTTTGTTTATTTAAATTCATAGCAAACCAATATGGGAAAATGTCGTTAGATAACAGTAGGTCTATTGCTAATAGCACATTTACAAGAAAAAGGGAAACTTAATACGTCGCCTTACATAGGTAAGGTGACCATACATCCCGGTTTTCGAAGCGGTCTCCATGTTTTGTGCTGTAAGGTGGAATATCCTCATTCTGGTGAGTTTTTCTTGTCTATATAATAGTAATTTTCTTATCCATGTAACGTCATATACAGAGAGAGTCAAAAACAACTACGAACCGGCTGCGCGATGTTTTTCCTGTCCGCGTCCTCGGCGCTCGTTGCCGTCTGCCGCTAACATAGAAAAGCGCGAAATGAAACCATACAACATTTTTATAACTACTTTTAAAGGCTTAGCAACTTCATGAAAAGAGATGCTGAAACTGGCCACCGTCGTTGTCCATACATTTTTGGCATCTCTTTACATCACTCGCCGTAGTTCACATTGAGAAATGCTGGTAATTTCCTGGCGGATATTTTGTTTTAATTCTTCCAGGGCGTGTGGGTTTGTTTTATACACTTTATGTTTTAAGTTACCCCAGAGATAGAAATCGCAGGGGTTTAGGTCGGGGGACCGAGGGGGTCACAAATCTCTACTAATAATTCTGTCCTCAAACACACTTTCAATTGTTCCCATCGAAATATTGGCTGTATGAGCTGTTGCAGAGTCTTGTTGAAAAAGGCAAAATCACACTCTCTGTCTGTTAATTCTCTAAAAACAGCGGGCAAAATTGTATTTACGAATGCACGGGCTTCAACTACCGACTCGATAAAAAAAAATCCAATTTTTCTCTACTTACCAACAATAAAGTTTGTAAGTAAAACCTTTAAAAGTGGTTTTAAAAATGCTGTATGTTTCATCCCGCCTTTCTATGATAACGGCAGACGGCAACGAGCGCCGAGGACGCGGACGGGAAAAACACCGCGCAACCGGTTCGTAGTCTTTTGGCTCTCTGTACTACGGAGTAGGTACATGGTAACTGTGTGTGGTCTGTTAAGTTTAGATCTACTTGCGAAAAACCCTCCCTGAATTTTTTTTTGGGGGGGCGGACGGGCATGCTTCTTGCTTAATTTGAAATCTTTCCTATGCAAAAGAATATATGAGTATTATACATTGGATAGATAAACCACTTTTTATATGAGTATTATAACATATATCTAACAGAAGTGTGTAAATTTGTGCTTGATAGATAAAGTTGTACGAGTAGGTATATAACATTACAGTTTTTGTAGTAATTTATCTGGAGATGTCATATTGGGGGTAAATGGATGCTCAAATGAGGCTGGGTCAATGAGTTTAGAGTTATCCGGCAACTTTTTGATTGGTGAAACTCCCCCAAAAAAAGCCTTATATAGTTAATTAACTCCAATGGAAATTCGAATTCAGCCTCAGCTATATGAGGCAAAGAAGTTAATACCGCACTAAGAAGAAAGTATTTGGGCACGAGTTTAAAAAACGCTAGCTGCCAAGTTAATGAAGAAAAACATAGCAGATAATAAACTTTAATGCAGTTTAAGCTTTCTCGCAGCTTTCTGTATTTTTTGTGTTATGCATTTTATAATCTTGAAAATTCTATAAATGTTTCAACCTTTACCTGTGCCGTATTTTCAAAATGAAATTACATTCAAATGTTTGTTGCTGCTTAAAATTCAGTCGAAGTATCATTTAAACTTATGGATAAATAAATTCGTAAAGTTTTGAATAATCGAGTTTTTGCTCAACATCCTCAATAATGTCTCCATTCTCACGACTTCACGAATTTACTCCTCCTTCAATTTAAAGGATGTTTAAAGGAATGAAGTATTCAGGTACTACACAAAAAAATTCTAATGTATTACATTCACATGACTTTCTCTACTTTTGTACAAACTATTTTTACAAACGCTTATTCTCCATATGCTTCATGTTAATAGAGATATCGAGATGTTAATGTTATTGCTAATTTTCTTGTAGATGCAAGGGAATATGGTAGGCTTTAAACGATAGTCAAATATTTTAAGAGCTGGTTGCTATGTGGAGTATTCCATTCTCTTTGCATTACCAGGACAAAAAAATGAATAACGAATTCCCATTTGAGAAAAATTATAAGTATTGGAAAATTTAGGTTAATAACAAGCAATATCTTGAAAATGGTTCACGCAGCAACAAAAAAAAGTATATGACACCAATTTTGTATTTTAACGCGATCTATATTTTATGTGTAGTAAAATTTTGTCTATCTCTTATGATTTACCAGTTATGCAAAAGTCGTTCACAATGAAGAATACTTTTGGAGACATTCCAAGAAAATTCGAGATATACATTTCATTTGTCATGAAAATATCTTAAACATATGATATTTTAATCAAAATCGTTAGAGCCATTTTTGAGAAAATTAAAGTTTTCGAAAACTGTTCCACGTAAAGGGTAATCTGGGCAGGGGGGATTTTCTTGAAAACTTTCGTGTCGCATCTCTGGAAGATACTGAACCTAAATACCAAGTTTGGTGTTTATCCGACTGCTCGTTTCTGAGTTATGCTGTTCACAGACACACACACACGGATATGTTTCCAAAAATACTTTTTTGGATTCAGGGGCTGTCCAAGGATATATTTCCGGTGAAATCTCGGTATCGAATTTTTGGTGGAATAGGTACAATACTTCCCCTACTTATTATACGTAGTAGAGAAAGTAATATGCTATCTACCAAGAGCATGGGAAGTTACATTCGAAAATGCTGCACATTAAAAAGTTGATACAATAAGTAATTTTTAAAAAATTACAGAACTCACAAAATTAAAAACAACGAAGGTCTTTCAGAAAGCTTAAATTGCATTATCGCTTTTCTTTGCGCATGTTAGGGCCGCGAATTAATTTGGACTGATGTACTCATACTTTTACTGATTTTACTATGACTTGAGGGTAGCCTCATATTTATAACACTTACAAATAAAGTTTATATGTACCTACAGATAATAATCTATGTTAAATGGTCTCTTAAAGTTGTAACAAATCACTTTGCTTGCTTACTCTGTGGGTATACATGCGAAAAGAAAATTTGTATAACTCTATAACCTCAATGAAGTCAGCCAGTGACCCTTTGATTGCACCCTCGCTGTCCTCCCCTAGCTTGTAAGAGGGCTATGAAAATCTAATCCTTATTGCCGAAGAGGAAACGTGTTCACTTTATGTTGCCATTGTTCCAATACTCAAGTACGGTTGGTTAAAAAACTGCCACCCTACACCACACCCTTCCAACACTAGAGCATACGTGCCACGTCATACAAAGAACAAACCACCACGATAGCTCCACCCCTCCGACACGCCATCAGCTACGTTTCCTTTTTCCATTTACTAACATATCAAGGCCGAATTAAGCTGGATCAATCAATATATATTTCCGGTTAAATGAATCGAAGAGGTGGCAAACCGTTACCGGATCGATTAATCGAAGCTTCTGTTGTTGTGATAAGGCAGGGTATTAAAACTGTATACTTTCTTTGACGAAGTTACACGTTTTGTTGGGTATATCTCATGACCTAAAGTTTGTATAATTGTTACAGCAAAAATTGTAGAGTTCGGATGTTAAGATCTATAAATTGCCTAGAAAATACCAGTAAAAAACCTGAAAATATCCTAAAAAGCTCCTAATAGCTGGAAAAAAGAACATAAAAGTGTGATACAAATTAATTAATATCTTTAATAATTTTCTTTTAATTGCGTGTTTAAATAATAAATATAATGATTGACATTAGGCATCAACATCATTACATCAGCCCTTATTAAAAAGGAATGTGTGTAATTTTCCTCCAAATTGTGTTATTTAAGGACTCTTGAAATACATTAATACATAGGTACATATTGTATTACAAGATCGAAGCACTTAATTTATCATGCAACATCCAGATGTTATTCTATTTAGACTTAAATATTTGTGCTTAAAAATACAAAATTCTGATGTTATGAAACATACACTGGGAAAAATGTTATGAACAAAATGCTTTTTCTTTCATAATTTTAGATTGCTATATTAATCGGTATAAATACTGTATGTTCGAACCGAGAAAGAGTAGTAAAAACGTAATAAAAAGAAGATGAAGTTGCAAAAAAACATTCAAACCTTAAAAGAAAGGCTTAAAAGGAACAAATAAGGCCAAAAATTTCGAAAAAGTAAAAAAGAAAGAAAGGAAAAGAAAAAGGAGAATTAAGTACCATCATTTTCTGGCTTCCGGTGACCCAAAATGAACATATATTATGTTGGGCCTCGTTTGCGGACACTCGAAAAGGAAAGCATTTTTCCTAACTTCCGAGCCTTAATTAAATTGTAAATTAATATTAAATTAATAAATTAATTATTAAATAATTCTCGCAATCAGCCATCGCGTGGTAGCCACTCACTCGACTGCGCCCTACTTATTCGCTCTTTACTGAATACTTTCCATTCGATTTGATACCACACGCCTTTATTACTTGCCTCGTTTACATCTGTTCACGTGATTTCTATTGATTTCTATGAATGCAGGGAGGAACAAATGGTTTATTACGAGTGTTTGAATATTTGGTGAGAATTCGAATATTAATTAATATGTTTTGATTATCTATTAGATTAATTGGTGGGCATCGTGCAATGCTTATTTTGTGACTTGTGAAAAATGTAAAACATTCTGAAAAATATACATTCTATCAACATCAATAAATTGTAGTCTTGTAACAGGGATGGGTACATCGAGTTGCAGATACTGGAATGATTAAACTGTGTCTGTGTACATGAATGTGGCCGCCAAGTCTAAAATCGCTTCTCTGCCCTAAAATGTTATTTTTGTGGTTAATTGTTTCATTGCGTGTTACCACTCAGTATACATCACTGGTGTAAAAGTTTACAAATTCTTTTAATTATTAGCATAGACTGTTAAAAGGATAATAAGTAAAAGGGATTGTTGGAAATTTTCAAGAAAACAAAATTAACGAATTCTATGTTTTTAGAAATTATGTTTTAATGAAATAACATAAAGAACAAAAATGTAGCTTTAAGATTAAAAGTATTATGGGTTTTAATTACAAATGATGTAATAAATTTGTAAGAAAGATACATTTAGAACCTAAAAGTGAAATGTTGTTTCAAAATCTTGAAGACTGCACCGCAATATTTTCTTATTAGGCTATTCTGATTTTTTTTTCTCAGGAACTTCTTGAAACATTATCTGGTAAAAGCAGTAAATTAATTGTTTAAGGAGTATGGAATTTCAAAATGTCACAGACCGTTCCCTTAAACGAGACAACTAACACGTGCATAACATGCATGTAAACATGGACACTTTCTTGTATACGAGTAAATAGAAATCCAAAGCCGTATCCAACAAGGGGCCAAGGCCATAAACTCAGATGTTCAGAGGACAGACAGTATTGCATCTCAGAGCCATCAAATGTCGCCATGAGAGAATAAAACAAATCGAACTACGGGTGAAAGAAGACAATGCTACCTCGGATATGAACGTGTTAGCAGTGAAAAGATTAAGTCGAAAATCGATTAGCCTAGAATTCTTTACAAGGTTTCAATAAATTCAGAGTCTATCTTTTGTAAAGCGATACCCTGTGGTTTTCTACAAGGGGAGATTCAAATTTCATTAGAACATGACGTTTCAGTTGTTTGTAAATGAGTTGCCCGTTTTATATACATGTATGATGCTGCTGTTAATGTTTATGATAATGGTGATGATGAAACTTAGGTGTTTTTCCTCTTAATTTCATGATTGCTATACTATGCACTATAACACATTAGCCTATGTGCAGCTTTTATTACTTTTATAACTCATTTAAAGCAGATTTAGTTTTAATTTTCGATAAAAAAATATTCCAAACTGAAAGTTTTGGCGCCCTACTTGAGAATCATTAAGAGTACGTAAAATACATTGTTGCTACACTGCACCCACTTTGAGTGATGAACTTCGACACACCGATGTCTATTTGCCATCCATGGATATCAACAGAAGGAACATAATGTATCTGCGTGATAGGTGAAAATTATTTTTAAAAAGAAAAATCCGATGTCTTACTTTCTCTACTCTTGTACAAACTATTTTTCCAAACGTTTATTTTCCATATGCTTCATGTTAATTGAGATATCGAGATGTTAATCTTATTGCTAATTTTCTTGAAGATGCAAAGGGAATTGGTAGGCTTTAAGCGATAGTCAAATATTTTAAGAGCTGGTTGCTATGTGGAGTATTCCATTCTCTTTGCATTACCAGGACAAAAAAAATGAATAACGAATTCCCATTTGAGAAAAAGTATAAGTATTGTAAAATTTAAGGGAATAACAAGCAATATCTCGAAAACGGTTCACTCAACAAAAACAATGTATATGGCCAAAATGTGTATTTTAACGCAATCTACAGTTTTTGTGCAGTAAACTTTTGTCTATCTCTTATGGTTTACCAGTTATGCAAAAGTTCTTTACAATGAAGAATACTTTTGGAGACATTCTCAGAAAATTCAAGATATACATTTTATTTGTCATGAAAGTATCTTAAGTATACGATATTGTAATCAAAATCGTTAGATACAGTTTTGAGAAAATTAAAATTTTTGAAAAATGTCCCATGTAAAGGATAATCTGGGGTGGGGGGATTTTCTTGAAAACGTTCTTGTCGCATCTCTGGAAGATACTGAACCTAAATACCACGTTTGTTGCTTATCCGACTGTTCGTTTCTGAGTTATGCTGTTCACAGACAGACAGACAGACACACACACGGACATGTTTCGAAAAATACCTTTTTTGGATTCAGGAGGTCTCAAAACATGTATTTCCGGTGAAATCTCGGTATGGAATTTTTGGGTGGAATATAATACTTCCCCTACTTACTATATGTATTAGAGAAAGTAATAACATGCGAGGAAAATGAAAGTAGGAGACATTCAATTATACCACGTGATCCATCTGCGCCGGCATCTGTTGAGTTAGTCTTTGGCTGTGCAGAGTGGATTAAACGAATGTAAAGGCGTAAAGCGTTTCCTTTACTAAATTTCTTTGAACCAGCGACAATCTTACCAGTGTTGCCCCCTTAACACAGAAAACTCTTCGTGCTCAGTGGTCGTGTATATTTGCTTTCCCGCCGGCGCTATGGGGCACCTGGTATATTAAGATACCTGTTGTACATAATTGAGAAAATATATTTAAAATTCGAGTCTAAGAGAGATTTTCTTTCTTTATTTCTTTTGTTGTTTTACTTTCTTCTGAGATTCTGTAAAGGATCCAAAATAAGTAATAGCTTATGTGTCATCGTATACTCTGAAAACAAAGTTCTTACATGATATATTGAATTAGCTTATTAGAAATAGCTTAGTAGCGAAAAATCCCGGCTACAAAATTAACTTACATTGTTATTGATTCAAGTGAAGTCATTCCAAATGCTGTGACAATTAGCACAAACACGTGGGTTTGCTTTAACATGCATCAAATAGTTATATAACACATTGCAGCATTGTTATGTAAATTGGCACACTTGGACATGTGCGTTCATACTTAGAGGCTTAGAAAACAAGGCGAGCTGAATAAAATCAACTTCAACTTGTCTTTTTTATTAGCCAGCGCTCAAGTTATAAAACAAGTTACCTCTGAATAAAAATTCTTCAATTTATGGTAAATATTTTCCAATATTACATATGACCTTCATAGCCCATCGAACAGCTTTCACTAGTGAACGTCTCACGACTGTGGAAAATAAATAAATACGTAAATTTATTTATGTTTTTATTTATTGTGCATTATTTATTATACAAATTGTGGATTGCTAATTATGCGCATTTCGCGACCTGATTTGGCAACCGCTTGAGGAAAAAAAAGACAGAAAGAAGGGGGAAAGAAAACCAACGCGCACACAATATACATATATGTAGGTACATAAATATGTATATAACGTATATACGTTTCGTATATTACATTTATAAATTTGAAGCTTTTAACCACTTAGTAGATTTAATGATCAACAGATTTGAATAAAAATCAAAGCTGGAATTTTAAAATATAATACAGATTGCTAGAGTACGTAGTTTTAGTCTTAGCATTCTATACTGGAAATTTCTGCTTTTTCTATGACCTGGCTAAACGCATGTATTTAAATGCGTTTAATAAATGCATTCTAAACATTATAGGATATAATATAAAGATCATAGCAGGTTACATAATCAATAAAAGAATATCTTTCACTGTTATCTATCTATCTATCTATCTATCTATCTAATCTAATCCATCTATCTATCTATCTATCTAATCTATCTATATATCTATCTGTCTATCTATCTATCTATCTATCTGTCTATCTATCTATCTATCTATCTATCTATCTATCTTTGAAGCCTGAAATGCTTTTTCACATAAGTACTTTGGTGCCAATAAACCAAATAGGTATTCTACCAGTGTGTTTTCGTAAAATATAGCTTAAACCTGCTCTTGAAGGAACAAAGATAAGTCAGTAGTACCTATGTGGTACTAGTTTCCTAGACATTATTGGAGTTTGGGATAAATATAATACTTCATTTTTCTATGCTTTATTTTAATTGTATGGATCGTCAGCTTCTGTGATTAAGCAGATGTACTAAATTCATTTTCAAATATGGACTTTGGCATAGGCTGTTAGGAGTTCTATGAAGTTCGACAAAATATACTCTAAAATTTGCTAAGCTATGTGTTCTATTAAATCGTGTAATTTTTTGCAATATATTTGTTTCATATCCAATGAAAATAAGCGATACTTATACAGCCTATGAAAATAGAAATATTGAGTAGATGGAGACTGTTTACATTATATTTAGGTTCTATAATAATAAAAAGACATATCTATTATAATAATGCTTAACACCTTCCATCAGAGGACATAGCACTTTCAACCATCAGTCATTCTTAACTAAATAGAAGACTAAAGGTAAAATATGCTCTGAGTCCCTTAAAAATTATAACTTTTAGAATTCAATTTTCGATAAATGAAACTTATTATTGAGAAAAGGCAGGAATAAGTACACGGAAATGTTTACTCGTAGAACACTGTCAGAATAAATAAATGTCATACATCATATTTGATTCCACTTGCTTAAATTTGTATACATATACTGTTTCAGTAACATTGTTATACCTATAGCTAAAGTGCAAGGCATTATAAATGATTGTATTTTAACATGTTACTGTCCCATCAAATTCAGATAAGATATATTAAGATAGATGTAGCATTTCAGCCGAACCAGGAAGTGGTTCTAAAGAAACTTATGCTAAGAAATATTGTATAGAATTATGGTATTTTAACAGAAAATATAAGAAAGCATACTTAAAATTTTCTCACAACTACACGCACCGTTTTTCGAAAAATACTCGTTTGAGACTTCTATAATATAATTTGTTCCTCTTAAGTATTGGCGGTTTAAAACATTAGACGATCGATCAATGTTTAATAGTCAAAAATAACATTCGGGCAGTAATTCTTAGTCTTACTGACCTAGAGAATGCAAGGAAGATACGGTTGTCTTTCTCGTTAGATTACCATAAACTCACCCTGCCATTTGAAGAAGTAATTTACTTTGAAAACGTCGTATTTTTGTAGCGCTAATCAGGAAATGCCTCCCACAACATCCTTATCCCGTGCAGGATTTTCCCCCTGTGCTTCTATTTGCACTAGAGTTAATAGGGAGAAACAAATATGTTACCCTTCACATGACAAACACTTGAAACAAGTGAGAACCAAGCGACGCAACCCGAGATTACACTCCCACGCTCCTCCTCATTCATTTGTTCAGCTCTCAGGATTAAAACCAAACAAAAAAGATGTCAATAGCATAAATGGCGACACGTAGGCGACAAGGAGGTCACGAAAAGGAAGCGGTGACTGAACACTCATTCATAAATCACATGACACACTCTTTGGGCATTTCTTGTGAAATGTAACACGCGACAATCATTCACAGTCTTGTCAACTCAAATCCTACTTAGCTTTCCAACTTCAGTAAAGCTCTTTTGTGTGATACAGAGATTTATCACAGTCAATGTTATAAAAATTTCAAACCGCGTTTCTAAAAATGATTTTCTTTGTCATGAAAGTATCTTAAATGTATATTTTAATTAAAATCATTAGAGCCATTTTTGAGAAAATTAAAATTTTCGAAAAATGGTCCATGTAAAGGGTAATCTGGTATGGGGGGATTTTCTTCAAAACCATCGTGTCGCATCTCTTGAAGATACTGAACCTAAATACCAAGTTTGGTGTTTATCCGACTGTTCATTTCTGAGTTATGCTGTTCACAGACACACAGACAGGCACACACACGGACATGTTTCCAAAAATGCCTTTTTTTATTCAGGAGGCCTCAAAACATGTATTTCCGGTGAAATCTCGGTATCGAATTTTTGAGTGGAATACAATACTTCCCCTACTTACTATAATTTGAAGAAGTTATTTTGTTGTAGGAGTTGTATTGTACTACGACTGTTGGGGAGTCGAACTTGAAGTAGTTGCAACCGCACGTATGCTAAAAAGTTTCAGGTAGCCTTCGCCCCAAATGTACTTTCCGGTGGCCTTTGCCCAAAAAAATATTAAAAAAAATATTAACTTTGTAATTTTTGACTGTTTCTTTAAATATTATATCTTTATGTTTGCCTCGGCTGCGTCAGTATTTACATTTTCGTAGAGACATGAATGTCTTAGCAGGGAGTGGTGCGACTTAAGAATGTAGGCTTACATTAAAATTTAACTTCACTCCTTTTATTAATGCTTGACACTATTTAAATAACACTTCAGAGAGAGAGAGAGAGAGAGAGAGAGAGAGAGCTGTGAGCTGCACTTTTTAACACGTAAACTATTTTTGTCTCACACGAATACGTATTAAATTTCTCGAGGACGCACACTGTTAAGAACACTGTCTACAAGTAACTGACTTCTGAATTTGTAAATTTTGCTATATTTCAGTTTCTGATTGGCTAATCCTACTCCAACAGAATACCTTCACATAACTAAAGGTTTTTCTGGTTGTTGATTAGCTATTTATTAAACTATCACAAAAATTACATTATTGCTTCCAAGAATCACCAGTATCATTTAAACTTTCTTGTTAATTATTGCCTCAATGTTACCTCATTGTTAGCAACCTTTAACCTATTTTTCTCACAGCTCCTACATTATTAAATTACGTAATACATTCAGATAACATTATTACACATGTAAACAATAATATAAACATATATAATGACTGTAATACACACTTTTTATTTGTTTTATACACATATTGCTTTAAGGCGGGCTTTTATTGAATTTATATATTATATAATTAGACTAAAACCATTTAGGTGTTAAAAATACTGCCTCAACGTGGAGAAAGTAAGAAGGAACATATTCTCATTGTTGTCCTGCCGCTGGCAGGCAAAAAGAATTCACATTTTAGCTACAATTTAGGGGAAGTATGTTGTAGGTAATTCTGGTCGGGTCGGGAAATAAAACCAAGAGTACCTACTCCTTAACTTTTGGAATATTGCAATTAACGGTTATAATGGTTGAATTTATATGAATGTGTGCAACATTTAAAATAGTCATTTTATGTGTATTTTCATTTGATATTCGAAATTTATATATCAAAGTAATAAGCAGAAGTTATGCATCTTTAGTCTCTTGTTGCCATTCCTATTTCCTCTTCTTCTCTTTATATAGTAAACCGAGTATCTACACGAATTTTACTAGGAGCTGTGCCTCAGGAAAACTGTAATGATGTAGTGTGTAAATTATTTCTGCTATTTACTTTATGTTACAGAAATAGCTACTTAGGGTTATTTATTCTTAAATGTTATAATTAATCTGCTTCTAGATGAATTAAATAAAAGTTACACAACCAATATTTGTAAGAAGCAATAAAGTAATATATTGTGTAACCAGAAACAACTACAGCAAGAATTATAGGCATACAATTTTGTTACTTCGAGCCAAATGTTTATTTATGTATTTATTGATATGTTTATTTTCTGGTAATGTTAAAGTCGTTTTAACAGCCTAGTGCTAGTACACTGGAATGAAGAAGTGTATGTAGAATATATACAGTAATAATATGCATAAATTTATATAACATTATTAAAGTTTGCTGAACAATTGGTAATCTTCATACATTCCAAATGTTTCTATGGAAGAGCGGATCATCGAAAGTTTGAAATGTTTAGTTCAATTTATACTAGCTACACAGTGTTTTCACCCATAACCTAAACATTTATCAACAGTAGCGCATAAACCAAGGTTTGAGGAAAATAATATTTATGCTTATGTATAGCAAACTAATGTTCCGTAATGTATTAACAGTAAGAAGGTTCTTAGTATATCTGACTCGAGCAAATATATCTCTAATATCAGGAAAAAATGCGAAGTTCCACGTGCAGGCTAGAATTCATAACATAGAAACAAAAGAAAGTGAAGTTATCAAGCTTTGGCTAGAACAGAAACCTTTAACGATTACTAGCCCCACTATACAGATAAAATAGCGCAAATTAAGAATTCAAAGTAATAATGCTGGCAAAATAACGCAGAGAGGTACAAGATTACAGCATACTATGATCTGACAAGCTTTTGTGTCACATTAACCTAACATATACAGTGTTAAATATTGATAAGATATATTTGCTAGAATCATTTATTTATGTCACTGTAGTGATTTAATTTTATTTCACAACATTCCTTTTATGAAATAAGCTTTCATTCTAACAATCTATTTTCACGTGAACGTGTTCTAAACAAAACATGCCCCTTTCATTTCTCATTATGTCTTTTTAACGCTTAAGTAGGAAAAACACGTATGGCATATTTTCGAGATGTCACTTGGATTTAAACGAAAACCTCTTGTAAACCAGTTGGAGCATGTATATAATCATTGTGATAAACTAAATTCTATTTTTAATTTTATTTTTCCAAATATTCAATTAGGTATTCAGATTAGGTAAGGAGAATGCGAAAATCTAGCTTGAACTTATAGAAAAAAATAATTTCTAAATACAAGACACACTTAATAAATAAATAAACTAAACTAAAAGGCATTTTATATACTAATACTTGTGGTAAAAATACTTACAGATACTATTTATCGCAATTAATGACCTACTCACCGGGAATTGCATTAACTAATTTAGGAATTAATTCAGGACTGCTTGAACAAGAATGTTATTGTTTCTACTTTTTCTCATTTATCTAAAAACACGTAATCTCTTCTATAGCTATTAAAATTCGCCAAATCTATAAATTAATGCTGGTAAAACTAATATCTAAAATCTTAAAATGTTTCCTTAACGGGAAAATCCTCGCAGTTGCTATTGACGATAGGAGTCAGAACAGAAATCGCTGCATTTTCCCACCAAACACAATCATGAGGGCAACACACATGTCACCGAATACTTCCTTCTTTAACCGATAAAAGTTAACCGTATTTAATTTCTTTCCGTTGCTTTGATTTTTTTCTTTCAATTAGTGTTTCTGAAAGTTTTGTACCTCAAAGGCTGAAACTGTAATAATACACGCGCTTCATTTCTTTGTTTTTAAAACATTGCTATAGCGATTTTGATTAAAACATCATATGTTTAAGATATTTTCATGACAAATAAAATTTGCACATACAGAGTGAACAATTTAAATTGAGACTATATGATATCTCCAAAATTAAGCATTGTAGAAAGAAATGTCTTTAATAAAAGTTACTTGATATTATGGGGGAAAGCAAATGCCATTAGTTGTGTTTTGTTTGAAGGACGTTATGATGGTTATTTTAAGGTCAATTTAATTTTTTTTAAATGAAAACCTACATTTTGCATGTTGTTTTCTCTTTAGAAAATGGTTTATAAAAAACTGTTTATTTTGTGATGAGGAATAAGGAAACAAAATAAAAAACGTTGGTTCCCAATTACGACACTTAACTTGATATCTCAAATGACCACCCATGGATGGTCCAACCATTCATTGCGCTGTTTGTACACAACCATTCAGAATTTTCGTTGTTATTTACGTTGGTGTAATGACAATTGCGAAGTGCTTTATTCAAATGTTGTTTAGTTTTTTATAAGGAAGAGAAAACAACATAAAAAATCTGATGTGTAACACTCACATGACTTTCTATACTCTTTTACAAATGTTTATTCTCCATATGCTTCATGTTAATCGAGATGTTAATCTTATTGCTAATTTTCTTGTAGATGCAAGGGGAATTGCTAGACTTTAAGCGATAGTCAAATATTTTAAGAGCTGGTTGCTATGTGGAGTATTCCATTCTCTTTGTATGTACGGATCATAAAAAATGAATAACGAATTCCCATTTGAGAAAAACTATAACTATTGGAATATTTAAGGAAATAACAAGCAATATCTCGAAAATGGTTCACTCAACAAAAAAAATATATGACATAAATTGTGTATTTTAACGCATCTACATTTTTTGTGTAGTAAAATTTTGTCTATCTCTTATGGTTTACCAGTTATGCAAAAGTCGTTCACAATGAAGAATACTTTTGGAGACATTCCCATAAAATTTGAGATATACATTTGATTTGTCATAAAAATATCTTAAACATATGATATTTTAATCAAAATCGTTGGAACCGTGTTTGAGAAAATTTAAATTTTCGAAAAATTTTTCATGTAAAGGGTAATTTGGGGTGGGGGGATTTTCTTGAAAACCTTTGTGTCACATCTCTGGAAGATACTAAACCTAAATACCAAGTTTGGTGTTTTACCGACTGTTCGTTTCTGAGTTATGCTGTTCACAGACACACACACGGACATGTTTCCAAAAATGCTTTTTTGGATTCAGGGGTCTCAAAACATGTATTTCCGGTGAAATCTCGGTATCGAATTTTTGGTGGAATACAATACTTCCCCTACTTACTATACGTAGTAGAGAAAGTAAAAAGATAGATTCCCATTTAAGAAAATTAAGACGTTTCTTTCTACAACCTTAGTTTTAGAAATATTGTACAGTCTCAACTTAAATGGTCCACCCTGTATGTGTCACACATTGAGTTTTCTGTAAATATGATTGAATTTTCTATGGCTGAAAAATCATAAGAGAACTTACTAAAGAAACAACGTAGCGTCATTAAAATATACAATATGTCGAATAACTTTCCCTAGTATTTTCCGCCTCCAAAGTATTCGCTATATTTAAATTTTACGAGATTGAAGCTTACCCTGCTGCACCCAGCACTACTTGAAAATGTATGTAACCATTTCTTCTCCCTCCTCTCAACATAAGCACAATGCTAACAAAAACTAAATTTGGAGGTTTTATACTTTGAGAAAAATAACCGCTTTATGGGCAGTGTAATATATAGCTAAAGCATACACTGAATTTTTGTATGTACTTACATATTTGTTCGTTGAGAAGAAGTAGCCAATGTTGTGGTATCAACTACAGCTGAGCCAAACTATTTTTATTGTTTCTACTACGTATTTAAAGTAAATAGAGGAAATACTGTATTCCACCCAAAAATTCGACGTCGAGACTTCACTAGAAATACATTTTTGAGACCCTTGTGTGAGCATGTTAATTAGCATAAATCGAAAAGACCTATAAATACCAAACTTGGTATTTAAGTTCAGCATCTTCAAAATATGTCATCCCAAACTGCCTTTCAATGGAACGCCTTCGAAACCTTTTATTTGCTCAAAAATGTTCTAAAGATCTTGATTAAAACCTGACATATCTTTACAATATCAACATGACAAATCTGATGTGATACATCAAATGACTTTCTCTACTCTCTAACTTTATTAGTGGGTATACGAACTATTCATACTAAAATTTGTTTTTCTATCTATTACATTTTAATCCAAATAAACCTTTACAGAAATAGCTATATTACACATTTCGTTACAGGTACACGGAGAACATCCATTGTCAAATGTTTAAGAACTGGACGCTATATACTGGCCTTAAAATTCCATATTGTTTATATGAAATCCGGGGAAACGAAAATCGATGGGACTTAAAAAGAATGACAAGTATTAAACAATCACATATCTTCAATAACAAATTCTCGACTTAGGTATGCTATAAAAAATTTATTTGAAACATGTGTTTTAAAGAGATCTACATTTTTACTTTCTCTACTACGTATAGTACGTAGGGGAAGTATTGTATTCCATCCAAAAATTCGATACCGAGATTTCACCGTAAATACATGTTTTGAGACCCCCTGAATCCAAAAAATGCATTTTTGGAAACATGTGCGTGTGTGTGTCTGTGCGTGCGTGCGTGCGTGTGTGTGTGTGTGTGTGTGTGTCTGTCTGTCTGTCTATGAACACCATAACTCAGAAACGAACAGTCGGATAAACACCAAAATTAGTATTTAGGTTCAGTATCTTCCAGAAATGCGACACGAAGGTTTTCAAAACAATTCCCTCACCCAGGATTAACCTTTACATGGAACATTTTTAGAAAATTTTAATTCTCTCAAAAATGGCTATAACGATTATGATTAAAATATCATATGCTTGAGATATTTTCATGACAAAATGCATATCTTGAATTTTCTGGGAATGTCTCCAAAAGTATTCTTCACTGTGAAAGGCTTTTGCATAACTGGTAAACCATAAGAGATAGACAAAATTTTACTGCACAAAAAATGTAGATCGCGTTAAAATACACAATTTATGTCATAAACATTCTTTTTGTTGAGTGAACCATTTTCGAGATATTACTTGTTATTCCCTTAAATTTTTCAATACTTTTCTCAAATGGGAATTCGTTATTCATTTTTTTTCTCTTGGATATGCAAAGAGTATTAATCTGTGGGAAAGGGAATGGTGCTGCACCTAGCAACTAGCTATTAAGAGATATGTATGTGCTTAAAGGCTACTGTATTTCCAAATTGCCCTTGTAAATATACATTCCCCTTACATCTACAAGAAAATTAGCAATAAGATAGACTCTGCAAATGTTTATCTCGATTAACATGAAGTAGATGGAGAATAACCGTTTGTAAAAATAGTTTGTATAAGAGTAGAGAAAGTCATGTGAGTGTAACACATCAGATTTTTTGTGTTACTGCGTTCTCATCTATCGCTTAACGTTTACCAGTTATTCAAGATTACACAAGAATCGAAAACAAATTCAACATAGGCATTTTATTTGTCATGTAAATATCTTTTATATGTGGTATTTTAATCTAAAAATTTAGAGTCACTTTTCAGAAAATAAACATTTTGAAATTATATTATTATAATTATATTTATCCAACTTTTCGTTTTTGAGTTACACTGTTCACAGACACACACACACACACGCGGATATGTTTCCAAAAATGCTCTATTTGGATTCAGAGGGCCTCAAAACATGTATTTCCAGTGAAATATCGGTATCGAATTTTTGTGTGGAATGCAATACCTTCTCTTCCTACTATGCACGTGGTAGAGAAAATAAAAATGGCATTTGTGCCTACCCATGTTGAATTTTCTGGAATGGACTATGAGGTCCTCTTTATTCTGAAAGATTTTTTTATAACTGTAAACCGTAAGAGGTAGACAAAATCATACTACAAAAAAATGTAGATCTCGTTAAAGCAGAGAGTTTATGTGATTTTTTTTTAGATATTCGTTCTTATTGATTTGAATTTTCAGATACTTATACTTTTATCAACTCATCACTATTGTTTTTACTTTCTCTACTACGTATAGTAAGTAAGGGAAGTATTGCATTCCACCCAAAAATTCGATACCGAGATTTCACCGGAAATACATGTTTTGAGACCTCCTGAATCCAAAAAAAGAATTTTTGGAAACATGTCCGTGTGTGTGTCTGTGTGTCTGTGTGTGTGTGTGTGTCTGTGTGTGTGTCTGTGTGTGTGTGAACAGCATAACTCAAAAACGAACAGTCGGATAAGCACCAAACTTGGTATTTAGGTTCAGTATCTTCCAGAGATGCGACACGAAGGTTTTCAAGAAAATCCCCCCACCCCAAACTACCCTTTACATGGAAGATTTTTCGAAAATTTTAATTTTCTCAAAAATGGCTCTAACGATTTTGATGAAAATATCATATGTTTAAGATAATGTCATGGGAAATGAAATGTATATCTCGAATTTTCTGGGAATGTCTCCAAAAGTATTCTTTATTGTGAACAACTTTTGCATAACTGGTAAACCATAAGAGATACACAAAATGTTACTACACAAAAAGTGTAGATCGCGTTAAAATACACAACTTATGTCATATACATTTCTTTTGTTGAGTGAACCGTTTTGGAGATATTGCTTGTTATTTCCTTAAATTTTCCAATACTTATACTTTTTCTCAAATTCGTTATTCATTTTTTTTATGTCCTGGACATGCAAAGAGAATGGAATGCACCACATAACAACCAGCGTTAAAATATTTGACTATCGCTTAAAAGCTACCATATTCCCCTTGCATCTACAAGAAAATTACCAATAAGATTGACATATCGATATCTCGATTAACATGAAGCATATGGAGAATAGGCGTTTTTTAAAAATAGTGTGTACAAGAGTAGAGAAAGTCATGTGAGTGTAACACATCAGATTTTTTCTTTTGTATTGTTACCCTCGTGGTCATGCAAAGAGAATGGAATTTCAAAGCCATCACTTAGCGACACGCTCTTTAAAAATCTAGCTATCGCTTTATCAATATTTACAAGAAATGCATAAATAGCCTTTGTAAGAATAGTTTGTAGCTAAGTGAGTAGAGAAATCGATGTGACTGCAACACAGATTGTTCTACTTTTGCTCCTCTAATCGTAAAAGTCGCATTATTGAGACACTGCGAGAATGTAGCTTAACTACCCAGATCTTTACTCGTCCAGACAAATTTTCAAACTAATTTACCTATATCGGCCTTTGAATACGTTATCGAACATGTGGTTGAATAGCTAAGATAGCAACTGTTATGGAATAATACGTAGGTAACCATCCTTATAGCATCACATTCGCTATACAACATTATCAAAACGGCAGTGACCACGTTTGCTAAATCTCGCGTGTATTGTAAGGACGTCAATAAGATAGAATATGCGCAATTTCTTCTGTAAGACTGAAAGAGAATACTTAAAGTAGTAGTTTCGTGACTGCATATCAAAGAGATGCACGTTGCTAGAACGAACAAATATAATAATATAAATGAGTACAGTTCTACGCGCTATGTTAGTTATAATACTCCAGGCATATGAAAGGGACTCACTTAAAACAGTGTTTCTAAAATAGCTACTTAAACCCGCTTTTATTAGCCAAATGAATATTGTATTAATGTAAAAGAGCAGCGAAGAATAGTTATGTAAACGACAGGAAACAGAAACCTTGATCTAATTTACTGTTCTTTACTGAAAACTGTCGAAAACCTTCAGATTTTCGTCGTATAACTCTTATTGTGAAGATCACACCCACACATTTGCAAACAAATTATTATGCGTTACAACTAATTGGCTTTGTTTCCACCATTAATATTTCATAGGTACCTACCCTACACACACATGCATACAAAATACTGGTTCTACTGCCACCAGAAATATCTACCTAGAAATGTTTTCAGACTAGACAATATGGACTTACACGCGGAATGTTGAAACATTTCTCATCATAGGCAGCTTTCGTTTCAGTTCATTTTCAAATTTTCAGGGACGGTGCTCTCTAGGAAAACTTTAACGTACAACAGGAAATATTTTGGAAGGGCTTATGCTACGAAAAAAGTTATTTGACATGAGTAGGCTGTGCTTTAACGAGATCTGTATTTCTTTTGCTATAAACGTCATAGCTTCCCAGTCAGGTACTTACAATTTAGTAATTTTACAGAAAACAGTATGAATTTAAAACTCAAAATATGTATGTTATTTACCATTCATATATATCAAACTTATTATAGTTGTTTTAATTCAAATAGTTAGGACAATTTTTATGTAGCACTACTAAATTAGGAGCAGGAGAAAAGTTTTCCTTCATGGTGGAGAAATCCATAAAAATCTTTCCCTAAAGTATATCTGACTTAGGTATCAAATTTGTCTTTTATACTTATATTTGTTTTACTCATACACCCACACCACTTTCAGAAAACCTCTAAACGTGTATTTCCAGTGAAATGTCGATTTAGAATCTTTTTAGTAAAATGCAAAACCTCTAAGCAATACAGAAAGCCAAAATTAAGAAGATTTTAACAAAACAGAAACAGTTTTTGTTTTACAAACGAATTGCATTCGTAAGAATTACAATCAAATAGTGCCATATTAGCATAATTTTAGAGTTCTACTCCAGGCTGTAAGAAGTCTGAGTATAGCAATATATTGGTTTTAAAACAATTAGCGTTATTATTCTTGCTGGTTGATGAAATTTGTTACAAGTAGTGGTGCATAAACATAGCAGGCTCATTTCAATAATTCTGCACTAAAATGAGGTTGTATGCTAAAGAGTATCTCTTAATTTGAAGGTAAAAAAAATATTAAGATGCCTGTTGATAAACGTTGTGCGGTTAAAGATGCATATACCTAGATAACAGGCACATTCCGATAATTCCAGCGTGCAATAATTTTACATCTCTTAAATTAAGACTGCTATTGATAATCGATATCTAACAAAAAAATTGTAATTAATAGAATCAGGAAGAATGTATGCATCAAAGTAATGGAAAGAAAATAAGGAAAATCTAATAACAAGCTTCTTCCTAAGGATCTCTCTCTCTCTATCTCTCTCTCTCTCTTTTAATACAACTTCTCCGCCCCTTTCTTTCTTGAAATGGTTTGAGTAACAATGTACAGCTCTGTTCATTAGGAATATAGTTAGCATGCAGTTAAGAAAAAAATCTGATGTGTTACACTCACACGACCTTCTCTACTCTTGTACAAACTATTTTTATAAACGCTTACTCTCCATATGATAATCTTATTGTTAATTTTCTTGTAGATCCAAGGGGAATTGGTAGACTTTAAGCGATAGTCAAATATTTTAAGAGCTGGTTGCTATGTGCAGTATTCAATTCTCTTTGCATTACCAGGACAAGAAAATGAATAACGAATTCCCTTTGAGAAAAAGTATGTGTTGGAAAATTTAAAAGAATAACAAGCAATATCTCGAAAATGATTCACTCAAAAAACAAAATGTATATGACATAAATTGTGTATTTTAACGCGATCTACATTTTTTGTGTAGTAACATTTTGTCTATCTCTTATGGTTTAGCAGTTATGCAAAAGTCGTTCACAATGAGACATTCCCAGAAAATTCAAGATATACATTTTATTTGTCATGAAAGTATCTTAAATATATGATATTTTAATCAAAATCGTTAGAGGCATTCTTGAGAAAATTAAAATTTTCGAAAAATGTTCCATGTAAAGGGTAGTCTGGGGTGGGGGATTTTCTTGTAAACCTTCGTGTCGCATCTCTGGAAGATACTGAACCTAAATACCAAGTTTGGTGTTTATCGACTGTTCGTTTCTGAATTATGCTGTTCACAGACAGACAGACACACATACAGACACACAGACACACACACGGACATGTTTCCAAAAATGCTTTTTTTTTGGATTCAGGGGGCCTCAAAACATATATTTCCGGTGAAATCTCGGTATCGAATTTTTGGGTGGAATACAATACTTCCCCTACTTACTATACGTAGTAGAGAAAGTAAAAAGTATTTTTGAAAACATGTCCGTGTGTGCGTCTGTCTGTCTGTCTGTGAAAAGCATAACTCAGAAACAAACAGTCGGATAAACACTAAACTTGGTATTTAGGTTCAGTATCTTCCAGAGATGCGACACGAAGGTTTTCAACAAAATCCCTCCACCCGAGATTACCCTTTACATGGAACATTTTTCGAAAATTTTAATTTTCTCAAAAATGGCTCTAACGATTTTGATTAAAATATCACATATATTTAAGATACTTTTACGACAAATAAAATGTATATCTCGAATATTCTGGGAATGTTTCCAAAAGTATTCTTCATTGCGAACGAGTTTTGCATAAGTGGTAAACCATAAGAGATAGACAAACTTTCCTACACAAAAAAATGTAGATCGCATTAAAATACACAATTTATGCCATATACATTTTTTTGGAGTCAATCATTTTCGATATATTGCTTGTTATTCCCTTAAATGTTCCAATACTTATACTTTTTCTCAAATGGGAATTCGTTATTAAAGCCTACCAATTCCCCTAGCATCTACAAGAAAATTAGCAATAAGATTAACATCTCGATATCTCGATTAACATGAAGCAAATGGAGAATTAGCGTTTGTAAAAATAGTTTGTACAGAGTAAAGAAAGTCATGTTAGTGTAACACATCAGAACTTTTTTTATGCTCATTTTCCTGCATATCCTGAAATTCAAAACAAAACAATGAATATGACACTGCACATAACTAATGTACAAAATCAAAATCGGGTCTTTGCTTACTTCTTCTTGAGCGAATGACAGCAAATATACATGAATACTCTTAATGAAAGCGTTATATTGCCTAACAACCTATAGAAACAAATTAAATAAGATTCTAATTAATTTAAAACGTATAAAACGTCTAGAGCTTCTTTCCTATTTATCTTTGTGTTGTTGACTTATGAACCGGGTTTTGTTTTTAGTGCCCAGTTCTAATCTGACAACTGAAATGAATCGCTGCGTTTGCATAATTTCCCCAGCTGCTTCTGTGCAAATACGCCCCTCTTTCATTTAGCCTCCAGAATGAATCATCACCAAGTGCAATTGATGCCTGTTGTTCTTCTTTTCTCTGTGAATCTAGACTTTCTGAGAAGCATTTGCTTAGCTGAACTGGAAGGAACAGGGAAGTAGGCAATGTGAACGATCGTAAAATTTTGATGCTTAAATTAAAACTCAGATTTTATATTAACACAGTGACTGTATTTTATATATTTTCATTTTTACACCGAGATGTTTAAAAGGTAATGTACAGGTTTAGTCTTTGAACAAATATACAGAGATTATACACAGTTATTTAAAATACAATATACAATAAATACATAAATTGGCCTTATTTTCGTATTATTATGTGCGGACCTACTCAATAACATCCTTGTGTTTTTCTATTCACTAGATCACTCTCATGGAAATAAAAATTTCATCACATACAGATAGACTAAGACTGGACTTCGCCAGTAATATTTCACATCTATGCGTAAGGTTTTACAACAGATTTAAATGAGTGAACCCTCGCAATATAAATACGAATATTAAGTGCACTCCAGTTCAGTTAGGCCTATGTTTTTAACATGGATTCATTTCACCAGTATCACAATAAGCTGTTTTATCTGAGAGTATTAGTGTTCGAAAGCTAAACTACATGGCAGATAAATAAATTTTACACTGGTATTTGGTTCATGAGCAAGCTAAATACAAATTAAATTCAGAAACAAAATACGCAGAAATGTATCTCAGTGTAATAAGATATGTGAACCGCAATTGAACACGATTTTTGACTCTGTGATTTGCAAATCAAATATATGGGACAAGATGAACTAAACTAATCAAGTTTGGTAAGTAATACCTACATGTTTCAAAGTTAATGAAACATTTGAATGGCAGTTGTTTCGTAGTTGAACACTTTGTCCGAGTTTCAACGAGATCAATGTATGCAACAAACTGTCCACAATTCCGAACATAGAGATAATTTTTACTTTTGAGAAATTAAGTTTCAAACTGCAACAGCGACACTGGTCAAAATGCCTACAGCAGCTTCTAAATTTGAGATCCATGATAGCTGTAGATTTCAAGACTCAGATATGTGACAAAACGTTAGCATTATTACAAACTCAGGCCAATAAAATTATATTTTAACACGAAGTTATGCAATGCGAGTTTTAAAACCTTATTTGTTATGTTTGTAATAAACTGTTTACATAGGATTGGCATTTTTGTAAATTTGTTTCAGATTTTCTCTAATATTTTAGCACCTTTTGCAAACATAATAGAAAGTAACACCACAAGCAGGAAAATAGATTTGTAGCCGATTGAACGGTGTGTCGCGTGTTGCATAAGCTAAGGATTCCGGACGGTGAGGTATAAGGACATTTGGGGACGGAGGGCTTTGTCATCCACTAATTAGGCCTAACGCGAGATCAGAACAGAGGTTCCCTACCTCTAATAAAGCTTGGTCTTAGCTGGGACGCGACGCCAGGACCGTGATGGGTTTGAAGATCGGCGGCGGCTGTGACGCTGGTGTGGACGTTGGGGCAGGACAAGCCCGGGGCGGTTCGGGACTGCTGCTACAGCTGGACGACGCCGTTGTCGTGGGCTGGGAAGACGTCAGGGCAGAAGACGCCAAGGAAGCCGCCGCGGCTGCTGCAGCCTGAATCTGCTGTTGGTGATGGTGCAGAAGAGAGGTGGGACTTCCAGACGATGACGCCCCGTTGGCTGCCAGGGTCCTCAGCGTCGTGTAAAAGTCGTGATACGGTGAGGTACCCGCCGGGTGAGGCGGATGTGGGTACAGAGCCGGATGAGCCTGAAGACCGGCTCGAAGTGGCCCATATTGGCTCCCAGGAGAGTCTGCGTTCGATGTCCCCAGTAACCTTTCTACTGAAAAGCCATGGGTCGTTATCGGGGTCGGTTTGGGCAGGCCAGGACCCGTCGTCGTGGGCTGTAGCAATCCTGGATAAGGGTACGCCGCTGCTGGATATCTGTGGTAGAGCGCGGCTGCAGCTGCTGCTGGGTTGCAGTACAGTTGGCCTAAGGGAGAGATTCCCCAAGGACCTGCACCAGGATAAGGAGCTGCAGCAGCTCCTGCAGGACCCAAACCTCCGGGATACAACCCTGCGGCTGCAGCACCCAAGACAACGGTGCGCTTGAATGCCGCGAGTCGGCTCCTGGACGCCGCGGTGGATCTTCTCCTCAACTTCCCCGTCGTGCCTCCAATGAAGACATCCTCGCTGGAAGGATCCAGCATCCAGTAATTGCCCTTGCCGGGATCGTCGTAATGCCTAGGCACTTTCACAAAACACTTGTTTAGGGACAAGTTGTGCCTAATGGAGTTTTGCCAACCTTGTTTGTTCTCACGATAGTACGGAAAGTTCTTCATGATGAACTCGTAAATACCATTCAAGGTGAGTCTTTTCTCTGGGCTTTGTCGTATCGCCATCATAATGAGGGCGTTATAACTATACGGAGGTTTCTCGTTCTTTTTCTTCTCTGCATCTGCAGAGGACGTCTTTTCCCCGGAGGAGTCTTTCTCCGTGGACGTTGCCGTGCTAGAGACCTTGTCGCCATCGGAGAGATGTCTGCTGGTGCTGGAGCAGTCCAGCGGTGGCGGAGTGGCACCTCCGGTAACGTCCAAGTCTGAGTCACTGTCCGAGGTGAGATCGGGCTCGTGCAGGGCCAGTAGGGCAGGACTTGGGGCGCGACTAGCGGTCTCTGGCAGGATCGCGCTGATGCTGAAGGAGGACTTTAGTGGCGTACGGGCCATGACCAGAGGATGCGGTGGCTGCAGAGGGCCCTCTATCTTAACCATGTTGTCATGCGGCACAACTCGCACTTCCAGAATCACTAAGTTCTTTCACTTACAGTCTCTTCGGTTCATGCACGCACACTTTCACACATCGCACGTGCTACCACTTGGCTGTTCAACACGCCGGTGTCTCAACTGGCATCTCCGGCGAACGGACTGACCGCAACTGAAGTCTCTGGCAGCAGCCTTCGTCCGTCCTACCCACAGATCCATCCCCTCTCCGCTTTACCTTGTTTGACAAGTTTCAATTGCCGTCGCAACTCCGCCCTCGTTAACCACGCCTGGGTTACTAGCGCCCTGACCAATGGGAGCGCGGGGGTACAGACCTTCCCCCTCGGCAGAAAGGGGCGGTCTACGACGGCGCGGGGGGCTGTTGCACAAATAAGCTTCCAAACAACAAGGGGAGGGATGAATGTTGGTAAAGCATACCGCCATCATTTATACAACGCGGTGGTAAATGTTGTAGGGACCAGTTTCAACACACAGGCTAGCTGGGAGAAATGTTGATCCACTCACTGCGGCTAGCAGTTGATGCACAATTAATTTCTCTGTAGGAGGAGTGTGCCAACCTTTCAGCATACCAATAAATATTGTATTAGCAGTGCGATACTTTAAACAATGCTGACAACACCCTAAGTTCTCTATTATGCTCCATAAAATGCATGCGTACTTAATATTTAACAACCCTAATGATTTTTCGTTCACACCTGGAATATTAAACCCTTCTTGGTACCAGCTTCTTAATATTGCTATCAGCAACGTCGTCCATTAGGGGCAATTGCCCATCCCTAAATTCCATTTTCTAAAGATAATTAGTTTAATTTTATAAAGCAAATACTACAAAATTAAGTTTTCTTAAGATAATAATTTTAATTTTACAAAGCAAAACACAACTAATACTTTAAAATAAAATATTTTGATGAATATTACGAATTAGGCTATATTTTCAAATCAAGCACTCTGTAAGTCTTGTTGTTATTGTTAAGAGATTTTATTATTACCATTATTATTATTATTATTATTATTATTATTATTATTATTAAGCTATTGCAGGTTTACTCACTTTCTTGTGTATGGGTAAATTCTATGCTTTTTGGTTGCAAAACTATCATCACTTGTCTTCTATACTGTTGTAGAGCTCATTTCATGCAGGAGGGATTTTTCAGTATTTAGCAGTATGCAAGAAATGAAAGCCTTCCTTATCCTCTGGAATTCTCTGGATAGTTTTTCCCTACCTCCAAAGCTTAGAATGACCTGAATGTCACAATGCGGCAGCATATATGTAATGAGGGATTATAATTTTCTTTATTCGAAGACTAGCAGCTTTCATCAGACAGCTGTTATTAAATCGCACATGACATACCTCTTCTACTTACTCGAGAAAAAAAAATTGATGCTTTTCGACGTTATACCTATTGCTCCTTAAAGAAAACTGGTTTGCTTTTTCTTTCCGTACGGTACCTACCTATAATAGAAGCATTCATTCATTACTTCTTTCTTACTTTCTTCCTTCATTCTTTCTTTGGCTACTTTCCTTCCTTCTTTCTTTCTTGCTCCCTTTCTTTTTGTTTCTTTCCTTTCTACTTTCTAGTTTTCTTCCTCCCTTTCTTCTTCCTCCATGTCATCAAACGAATTACTGCATCGATTGCCTAGTTTATAAACCGCACTTAAGTTGTCACTGCCGTGAATAATCCGTCATCCTCCGTGGTTTAGTGATACCTAGCCTCTAGTTCCCGAGGTCGTGGGTTCAAACCCGGCGGAGGGCGATGTACCTTTTCGGACGTAAAGATCCTTAGCATGCTTCCTTCAGAAGGGAAATAAAGCCGGTGGTTCCATGTCGTAGATTTATGGCACGTAAAAGAACCTCAAGCCTCTGAACAAAATTACCGGTCTTTCACGCCCAATACAGAATGGGACGCTAAGGACCACAGCAATTAAAGAGCGACCATAAATAAAACTTTAATTTTTTTACGTGATTAATCCCCAAACAGCAGACAGGACTGGCAAAAACAACCATGAAATTGAAACATAAGTGTTTCCAATGGCTCTCTCTCCCTCAGGAGAAAACCAAAGGCTTTTCACAGACCTCAGTTACATCGGATGTATTCAATTGTTGCATTGTGCGAGTACCTAGCGACGACTACAACCGTAAACTCAAAATGTTACCTATTACAAGATACTCATCTCTCATTGTTGTTCTATATTAACACATAGTTACAACTCTTATAGTTATGTATTGATATGGTAATAGCAATTACTGCTTTTTAATTCTAATTTTCCATTCCAAATGAGTATGGAAATATAGTACACTTAAAAGCTCGAGTTCATTTAGTAATGTTGGAGACGAATTCCAAGTAAATAAAACACAAAAATAATCTTATATGTTACTTACCCACGACTCTCTCTCTATCGCTTATTAGTGGGTAGACAAACTGTTCTTACGAAAGCTAATTGTTCTAAATACATTTTAATCGAGATAAACCGTTGCAGAAATAAGTACATTATGTATCCCATTATACATACAAAGGGAACAGCTATAGTTAGATGTTTAAGAACTAAACTCTGTATGCTGGCCTTAAAATTTCATTCTGACTCTTTCCATGCGCGAAATAACTGAAAATCGACAGAATTTCAAAAGCAAGACAAAGTATTGAACAATTCCAACCGTTAATAATAGATATTTCGGAAATGGCTTATCCGCAAACAAAAATTTATTTGAAACAAATCGTGTTTTAAAGAGGCTTACAGTTTCGTGCAGTACGTTTTCGTGTATCACTTAACTTTACTTGTCGGAATGAAAAGGACATTACACACTATTCCCAGGAAATTCAAGCTATAGGTAGGTACATTTCGTTTGTATTGCAAATAGGTATTTAATACATGGTATTTTAATAAAAATCGTTTGAGCCGTTTTTGCGAAAATAAAAAATTTCGAAAAATATTGCATGTAAAGGGTAGTTGGTGTAGGGGAATTTTGTTGAAAATATCTATGTGTCGTATCTTTGGAAGATACTGAATTTAAATCCAAGTTTGGTATCTATCCAACTTTTTGTTTTTGAGTTATGCTGTTCACAGACACTCACACACAGTGCTGTTTTACTTTCTCTACTACGTACAGTAAGTAGGGGAAGTATTGTATTCCACCCAAAAATTCGATACCGAGATTTCACCGGAAATACATGTTTTGAGACCCCCTGAATCCAAAAAAAGCATTTTTGGAAACATGTCCGTGTGTGTGTGTGTGTGTGTGTGTGTGTGTGTGTCTGTGAACAGCATAACCCAGAAACGAACATTCGGATAAACACCAAACTTGGTATTTAGGTTCAGTATCTTCCAGAGATGCGACACGAAGGTTTTCAAGAAAATCCCCCATCCCAGATTACACTTTACATGGAAGATTTTTCGAAAATTTTAATTTTCTCAAAAATGGCTCTAACGATTTTGATTAAAATATCACATATTTAAGATACTTTTATGACAAATAAAATGTATATCTTGAATTTTCTGGGAATATCTCCAAAAGTATTCTTCATTGTGAACGACTTTTGCATAACTGGTAAACCATAAGAGATAGACAAAAGTTTACTACAGAAACAATGTAGATCGCATTAAAATACACAATTTATGTCATATACATTTTTTGTTGTTGAGTGAACCATTTTCGAGATATTGCTTGTTATTCCCTTAAATTTTTCAATACTTAATACTTTTTCTCAAACTCGTTATTCATTTTTTTATGTCCTGGACATGCAAAGGGAATGGAATGTGCCACATAGCAACAAGCTCTTAAAAGATTGGATTATCGCTTAAAACCTACCATATTTCCCTTGCACCTACAAGAAAATTAGCAATAAGATTAACGTCTCGATTAACATGAAGCATATGGAGAATAAGCGTTTGTAAAAATCGTTTGTACAGGAGTAGAAAAAGTCATATGAGTGTTACACATCAGATTTTTTTTATTTGGGTGGTCTCAAAACATACATTTCCGGTGAAATCTCAGTATCGAAGTTTTTAGTGGAATGCAATACCTTCTTTACCTACAATGTATACGTGGTAGAAAAGTAAAAATTAAAGTTTAATGGTATAGCTCAAACACAAAACTGGTAAAATACGAAGCTTGTTATTAAGTTCAAAAAAATCCCCCACCCGAACTACCCCCTATATGGAAAATTGTTCGATATTGTCTATTTTCTAAATAAATTCTCTAACGATTTGGGTAAAATACCCTTCTGTGTGTAAGATAATTATACAACACATAAAGTGTATAGCTTGAATGTTCTGGGAATTGGCCATTAAGTCCTCTTCATTCGAAATTAATTTTGCGCAATTTTGTAAAAGGGTATACAATAAGAGTGTGTCATTTTGGCACACCCCCTCACAACACTTAGGAGAACCATCGAGAAGCGGGGACTTAATTAAATTATGTCATCGCTAGAAAGAAGGAACTAAAAATCTAGAAACTTCGACAAAAACGTGCTGCAGAAAAAATGTAGATACTTTTAAAGTACACAATTTATTTCAAATAACATTTTTGTGTCCTGGGCCATAGACATCCGTTATTATTATTTTGCATTTTTAATAATTTGTCTTTGTTTTAAGTACTGTAGCTATTTGGTTGTTTCTTGCGTTGTTATGGAAATAACATGCAATTTCAAGTTTATCATTTACCTAAATAGCGACTCCTGTTTTAAAATGTCCACTATGGCGTCTCCTGTTCTCTTTTGCCCATTTGTGTGAAACCATTTGTGCAAACATTTATCTGGTTAAGCAAAAGGGGGAGGGGAGAAAGGGAGAAGAATAAACGTTTTGTAAAGTCAGGTTTCGGAAGAGATATAAAAATAAACGATAGTGGGTAAAGAAATTCAATTGAATATAACACACCTGATTTGTTTTCTTAAAGTATACCTACCTAACTATGCAATTAATGTGGAAAATCTAGAAACTTGCGATATATTTCGAACTCTTTAGGTTCCATAGATACAAGTATCAAGCTCTTTTATTTTTTGTCTCACACGAATACATATTATATTCCTTGAGGACACTTTATTGCGTCTGGTTAGTAACGCTGTCTGCAGGCAACTGAACTCTAAATTTGTAACATTTTCTCCTTTTCAGTTTCTGATTGGCTAATCCTACTCCAACAGAATACCTTCATTTAACTAAAGCTTTTTCTGATTGTTGATTGGCTATTTTATAAACTGTCTCAAAATTTACATTATTGTTGCTCCAATAATCACAAGTAGTACTGTTAAACTTTCTTACTCATTATTGAACTCAAGGTTACCTCATTGTTAGCAACTTTTAACTTATTATTCTCACGTAATACATTCATATAGCATTATTACACATTGATACAATAATATAAACATATGCAATGACTGTTACATACATTTTGGATATTATTACATACACATATTGCTTCAAGGCAGCTGTTATTGAATTTATATATTACATAATTAGACTGAAATTATTTAAGTGTTAAAAATACTGCCTCAACTTACAAGTTATAACTCACTTATAACTATTAGAAGAGGGTAGTTTTCCTTCAAATTCGGCTCCCACATTCCCTTTCAAGTGTAATAATTGTAAACACGACAGGGACGAACCCTGCTTTTGTTTGCTGGTTCCAGGTACTGTAGGGTAAGGAACGAGAAATGGGATGACCTGAAAGAAGGATAGTGATGAGACTGAGTCACACTTTCTGTGACAATTGATTCTTCTTCTTTTTAGCGGTTCTAAACATGTGTCTCCCACCTAGGGTTATTTTGAAGGCTTTTGTTTATTCACTCTCTTGAATGATTCCATAGAGATCTTATACAGCTATTTTGTATTGCACCCGGCTTGAGAAGCTACAGCTTCCTTATGCTCTAACCTGGTTTTACTCTTATCAATATATCAATCGGGAAAAACTGTGACATCTTAGTTACACAGGGTTCAGGGACTCTGATGAACAGCCGCGCCTGCCTGGAGGTCTTTAACATTTGTAATTTTATTTTCAGCCAGTTTGTCAAGGCACACAAACTCAATATCTTTATATGCTGCAGATTACACAACTATCTGGGGTCAGTTATTGGTAGTGACTGTTTTAGCTTATTTATGGCTGAATAAAAAGTCCAGAGCTCGGTGCCTAGAAGCGACAGGCAGATTTCTTTCCCTTGAAGGTTTGCTCAGTTCATTACCTGAGTACTAGCCACGAAAGGAACTTCTCTTGCAAAATTCCCCTCAGATATAAGGGTAGTGACGGTGTTGTGCTGACCACATAATCGGGCTTTCACGTCAGACCATGTGCTACCCTGGCGCGTCCCATTGTTTCGCTGAGAAGACATCATTACTAGAAGTTTTTGATACAGTACTAATTGTCTTATGCGGTATTGCAAGGATGTATTCTTGTAGCACAAGAACTGTAGCACATTTTAAAATTTGATACTTTCTTTACTAAAAGTATTACTTCATCGTAATGATACATTAGTAACGAGTTAATTAAAACAATTCTGATGAGTTACACTCACATGACTTTCTCTACTCCTGTACAAACTATTTTTGCAAACGCTTATTCTCCATATGCTTCATGTTAATCGAGATATGGAGATGTCAATCTTATTGCTAATTTTCTTGTAGATGCAAGGGGAATATGGCAGTATTTAAGCGATAGTGAAATATTTTATAGCTGAATGCTATGTGGAGCATTTCATTCTCTTTGCATGTCCTGGACATAAAAAAAAATTAATAACGAATTTGAGAAAAAGTATTTGAAAATTTAAGGGCCTAACAAGCAATATCTCGAAATCGGTTCACTCAACAAAAAAAATGTATATGACATAAATTGTGTATTGTAACGCGATCTACATTGTTTGTGTGGTAAAATTTTGTCTATCTCTTAAGGTTTACCAGTTATGTGAAAGTCGTTCACAATGGAGAATACTTTTAGAGACATTCCCAAATTCAAGATATACATTTTATTTGTCACGAAAATGTCTTAAATATATGATATTTAATTAAAATCGTTAGAGCCATTTTTGAGAAAATTAAAATTTTCGAAAAATCTCCCATGTAAAGGGTAATCTGGGGTGGGGGATTTTCTTGAAAACCTTCGTGTCGCATCTCTGGAAGCTACTGAACCTAAATACCAAGTTTGGTGTTTATCTGACTGTTCGTTTCTGAGTTATGTTCACATGCAGACACACACACACACAGACACACAGACACACACACGGACATGTTTCGAAAATTTTTTTTTGGATTCAGGGGGTCTCAAAACATGTATTTTCGGTGAAATCTCGGTATCGAATTTTTGGGTGGAATACAATACTTCCCCTACTTACTATACGTAGTAGAGAAAGTAAAAATGAGTAACGAATTTGAGAAAAAGTATATGTATTGGAAAATTTAAGGGAATAATAAGTAATATCTCGAAAACGGTTCACTCAACAAAAAAATGTATATGACATAAATTGTGTATTGTAACGCGATCTACCTTTTTTGTGTAGTAAAATTTTATATATCTCTTATGGTTTACCAGTTATGCAAACGTCGTTCACAATGAAGAATACTTTTGGAGACATTTCCAGAAAATTCAAGATATACATTTTATTTGTCATAAAAATATATTAAACATACGATATTTTAATCAAAATCGTTTGAGCCATTTTTGAGAAAATTAAACTTTTCGAAAAATGTTCCATGTAAAGGGTAATCTGGGGTGGGGGGATTTTCTTGAAAACCTTCGTGTCGCATCCTTGGAAGATACTGAACCTAAATACCAAGTTTGGTGTTTATCCGACTGTTCGTTTCTGAGTTATGCTGTTCACAGACAGAAACACACACGGACATGTTTCCAAAAATACTTTTTACTTTCTCTACTACGTATAGTAAGTAGGGGAAGTATTGCATTCCACCCAAAAATTCGATACCGAGATTTCACCGGAAATACACGTTTTGAGACCTCCTGAATCCAATAAAAGCATTTTTAGAAACATGTCCGTGTGTGTGTCTGTGTGTGTGTCTGTGTGTCTGTGTGTGTGTCTGTGTGTGTGTCTGTGAACAGCATAACTCAAAAACGAACAATCGGATAAGCACCAAACTTGGTATTTAGGTTCAGTATCTTCCAGAGATGCGACACGAAGGTTTTCAAGAAAATCCCCCCACCCCAGACTACCCTTTACATGGAACATTTTTCGAAAATTTTAATTTTCTCAAAAACGGCTCTAACGATTTTGATTAAAATATCATATGTTTAAGATATTGTCATGACAAATAAAATGTATATCTCGAATTTTCTGGGAATGTCTCCAAAAGTATTCTTCATTATGAACGACTTTTTCATAACTGGTAAACCATAAGAGATAGACAAAATTTTACTACACAAAAAATGTAGATCGCGTTAAAATACACAATTTATGTCATATACATTTCTTTTGTTGAGTGAACCGTTTGCGTGATATTGCTTGTTATTCCCTTAAATTTTCCAATACTTATACTTTTTCTCAAATTCGTTATTCATTTTTTTATGTTCTGGACATGCAAAGAGAATGGAATGCCCCACATAGCAACCAGCGTTAAAATATTTGACTATCGCTTAAAAGCTACCATATTCCCCTTGCATCTACAAGAAAATTATCAATAAGATTGACATCTCGATATCTCGATTAACATGAAGCATATGGAGAATAGGCGTTTGTAAAATTAGGTTGTACAAGAGTAGAGAAAGTTATGTGAGTGTAACACATCAGATTTTTTTATGTCCTGGACATGCAAAGAGAATGGAATGCGCCACATAGCAACCAGCGTTAAAATATTTGACTATCGCTTAAAAGCTACCATATTCCCCTTGCATCTACATGAATATTACCAATAAGATTGACATCTCGATATCTCGATTAACATGAAGCATATGGAGAATAAGCGTTTGTAAAATTAGATTGTACAAGAGTAGAGAAAGTCATGTGAGTGTAACACATCAGATTTTTTCGATTCAGGAGGTCTCAAATCATGTATTTCCGGTGAAATCTCGGTATCGAATTTTTGGGTGGAATACAATACTTCCCCTATTTACTATACGTAGTAGAGAAAGTAAAAATGTGAGTAACAGAACTTAAATCATTCCCATTCTTGTGCGGTTGAGAAATAAGAGTAGGGTGTTTCTTTTGGCAAGCATCCAAAATTTTACCCAAATCACACCTATAGCGTGGCCTTGAAAACATCTTATACGATACACTCATATGACTTTCTATACCCATTACCGTTTAGCTTTATGTAGCTTCTACAACTATTCTTATAAAACCTTACTTTTCTGCTTCATATTATCGAGATAAATGTTTAAACAATTCGTTTCATTACACATTCCGTTGTAAGTACTAAACCAAGCGAGAGTGAAATGTTTAAATGCGGGTCGCTGTTTGCATAGCATCGCCAGTAACCGCTGAATGGCAACAGCACTTCAAAAAATGACATAAACAATTCAAACCAACTCTAACAGAGAATATCTCTATGTTACAATAGAAGTTATTTTAAATCATTTGTATTTTAAAGAGTTGTTCATTTTTACACGGCACTCTTTTGTTTCTTATGGCTCACCTAGCCCTTACTACGTATACAAAATTCCTTCCAAATGAAGAGGACTTCATAGGTTATTCCCAGGAAACTTGACATACGTTTTACCTGTGTTATAAACATCTTAAACATATGGTTGCTTTAATCAAAATCGTTAGAGCCATTCTTAAGAAAATAAAAATTATAACAAATGTTTCCATGTAAAGGATAGTTTGAGGTAGTTTAGACACGTTTTGCTAAAAATTCTTATTATTCATTTATTTTTTCAGGGTGCCTCAAAACATATCTCCAGTGAAATTATGATATCGAATGTTTGTGTGGAATACAATAGTACCTCCTCTACCTAATAGGTACATGGTAGAGAAATTAAAAAGGGATTTTTTGCAGCTTCTAATATGGCCTGTAATTTTCGCTACATCTTAAAGCGCAAATGCGCATCTTCTGTCAGTCAAACGCTAGATTTGCAAGTAAGATAGGGTAGTTTTCGAAACTTGTACGGCATTATCCAACTTTGCTCTGCTGCTAAGAGCAAGTTATCACATTCATGTCCAGGACAGTTTAGATTTATGTCTGGGAGTTGAAAATAAGCTAAAAATGCCTTTTGAAACATGTAGGTTAAATAAATGAACAGCGTTTGTTCCAGATACACTACGTGATCCGGACACCTGGCTGAAAATGACGTACAAGTTCGTGGCGCTCTCCATCGGTAATGCTGGAAGTCAATATGGTGTTGGCCCACCCTTAGCCTTGATGACAGCGTTCACTCTCGCAGGCATACTTTCAATCAGGTGCTGGAAGGTTTCTTGGGGAATGGCAGCCATTTCTTCACGAGTGCGGAACTGAGGAGAGGTATCGATGTAGGTCGGTGAGGCCTGGCACGAAGTCGTCGTTCCAAAACATCCCAAAGCTGTTCTATAGGATTCAAGTCAGGACTCTGTGCAGGCCAGTCCATTACAGGGATGTTATTGTCGTGTAACCACTCCGCCACAGCCCGTGCAGTATGAACAGGTGCTCGATCGTGTTGAAAGAAGCAATCGCCATCCCCCGACAACCGTGGGAAGCAAGAAGGTGCTTAAAATATCAATGTAGGTCCGCGCTGTGATCGTGCCACGCAAAACAACAAAGGGTGCAAGCCCCCTTCAGGAAAAACACAACCACACCATAACACCACCACCTCCGAATTTCACTGTTGGCACTACACACGCTGGCAGATGATGTTCACCGGGCATTCGCCATACCCACATCCTGCCACATTATGTGCCGTGATTCGTCACTCCACACAACGTTTTGCCGCTGTTCAATCGTGTAATGTTGACGCTCCTTACACCAAGCGAGGCGTCGTTTGGCGTTTTCCTGCGTGATGTGTGGCTTATCAGCAGTCGCTCGACCATGGAATCCAAGGTTTCTCACCTCACGCCTAACTGTCATAGTACTTGGAGTGGATCCTGATGCAGTTTGGAATTCCTGTGTGATGATCTGGATAGATGTCTGCCTATTACTCTTTACGACCCTCTTCAAATGTCGGCGGTCTCTGTCAGTCAACAGACGAGGTCGGCTTGTACGCTTTTGTGCTGTACATGTCCCTTCACGTTTCCACTTCACTATCACATCAGAAACAGTGGACCTAGGGATGTTTAGGAGTGTGGAAATCTCGCGCACAGACTTCTGACGCAAGTGACACCCAATCACCTGGCCACGCTCGAAGTCCGTGAGTTCCACGGAGCGTCCCATTCTGCTGTTTCACGATGTCTAATGACTACTGACGTCGCGGATGAGTACCAGGCAGTAGGTGGCAGCACAATGCACCTAAGATGAAAAACGTATCTTTGTGGGGGTGTCCGGATACTTTTGATCACACAGTGTAGATCAAAGAGTGTAAACTTTACGTAGGGGCTGAAATTAAAGGCAAGAGGACTTTTAGACAAAGTGGTCTATATTTCTCAATGGGTCCTGAAGAACTCTCCTAGACTTAGAATAGTATGGATTGGGTTAAAAATAAGGACAGGGCTAATCTTTGAAGGTACCTATAAGTTTTGCCCGATCCTTTAATGTCCAGATCAAATTGTGCAGTTTCCTACGTATGCAGTATCCTCTTGATACTGAGGATATCCTCTTGAGGATACACGTAGGGGTAGCCTTTGAAAGCTCCAACTTAGCCTAAAATCTTAAAATGATCCTAAAATGAATTATACACTTATTAATTGTATCCTACTTAAACGATGTGCTGTTTAGATGGATCCCATGGCGTGGATTTGCATTTTAGCTTTAAATGTTCACATCATTGTTTAGATTCTGCAATTTTAACTTTCTCTACTACATATAGTAAGTAGGGGAAGTATTGCATTCCACCCAAAAATTCGATACCGAGATTTCACAGGAAATACATGTTTTGAGGAGCACTGAATGCATATAAAGCATTTTTGGAAACATGTCCGTGTGTGTGTGTCTTTGAACAGCATAACTGAAAAACGAACAGCCAGATAAACACCAAACTTGGTTTTTAGGTTCAGTATCTTCTAGAGATGCGATACGAAGGTTTTCAAGAAACTCCCCATCCCAGATTACCCTTTACATGGAACATTTTTCGAAAATTTTAATTTTCTCAAAAATGGCTCTAACAATTTTGATTAAAATATCATATATTTAAGATACTTTCATGACAAATAAACTGTATATCTTGAATTTTCTGGGAATGTCTCCAAAAGTATTCTTCATTGTGAACGACTTTTGCATAACCGGTAAACCATAAGAGATAGACAACTAAGGTTTACTACATAAAATGTAGATCGCGTTATAATATACAATTTATGTCATAAACATTTTTTTGGTTGAGTGAACCATTTTCGAGATATTGCTTGTTATTCCCTTAAATTTTCCAATACTTGTACTTTTTCTCAAATGGGAATTCGTTTTTCTTTTTTTTTCCTGGTAATGCAAAGAGAATGGAATACTCCACATAGCAACCAGCTCTTAAAATATTTGACTATCGTTTAAAGCCTACCAATTCCCCTTGCGTCTACAAGAAACTTAGCAATAAGATTAACATCTCGATTAACATGAAGCATATGGAGAATAAGCGTTTGTAAAAATAGTTTGTACAAGAGTAGAAAAAGTCATGTGAGTGTAACACATTGTAACTGCTTGAAGACAACAAATCGTGAACTTTTAATGCTCTGTATTAATGAGAACTTTTTGTGATTGTGGAATCCACTGCTGATATTTTCATTCTAGCCTGTCTACATAGTTACGGAGAGTTACTAAGTGGGTGACGTCGCGCACAGGCATAAAACAAAGCACTGCGAAAGTCCGTTAAAATGTTATTCTAACATTCACATTTCGCTCACAAAGTCAACCTTTTGTTTCTAACATGAATACGACCAACTCAGATTAGATGTGGGTTACTGAAAATAGGAATTGGTCTGCATGGCACCCTCCTAATGCTCGCTAACCTCTAATGTGAGCATTCGAGCGAAATAAAAACTCTGCCGACTCTTTACCCTCGGAGTGGCCCACTACCACTACCATTCTTGTCTTCTCCCTCCGGGCCGGCAAAAAAGGGGAGAAAGACGGCCATTATTTTGGCATGGAAAATGTGTTGCGTGCACCCTTATAGGATTTCATGTTTGTTTAAATTCGCTCAGATGGAATGAAGTAATTGTAGGGGGAGTCAGTACTCATTTTCCCATTTGTTGTTCTTTTGTTGAGGCCTACTTGAGCCGTCGTGGTGAATATGCCTTAGTATGACCAACGCTTTATGTTGCTATAAATGCAATCGTGGAGCTTGTAACGCCAATACAAAACAAATCTTCAACAGCCTGCCTTTGCAAATCATTATTTGTCTCTCATAACCACAAGTTCCTGCTTCTAAGTGAACTCTCTAATTCTGTTAAAAGCTTACCTACTTGAGTCTATAAAACTGAACTGGGGCACAGGAGATGCTTTGATTTGTAATGTGAAAATAAAAAGACTAGAAAATAATAAAATCGTTTATTTTATAGTGGAAATTAAGATTAATACTTCTTTGGCTGGCTGAATATGCACTCAATAAGTTTTAGCTCATTAATTACTTTGTCTACTACGTATAGTAAGTAGGGGAAGTATTGTATTCCACCCAAAAATTCGATCCCGAGATTTCACCGGAAACACATGTTTTGAGGCCCTTGAAACCAAAAAAGCATTTTTGTTCGTGTGTGTGTGTGTCTGTGAACAGCATATCTCAGAAACGAACATTCGGATAAACACCAAACTTGGTATTTACCTTCAGTATCTTCCAGAGATGCGACACGAAGGTTTTCAAGAAAATCTCTCCACCCCAGGTTCCCCTTTACATTGAACATTTTTCGAAAATTTTAATTTCCTCAAAAATGACTTTAACGATTTTGATTAAAATATCATATGTTTTACATACTTTTATGACAAATAAAATGTATATCTTGAATTTTCTGGGAATGTCTCCAAAAGTATTCTTCATTGTGAACGACTTTTGCATAACTGGTAAACCATAAGAAATAGACAAAAGTTTACAACACAAAAAATGTAGATCGCGTTAAAATACACAATTTATGTCATATACATTTTTGTTGTTGAGTGAACCATTTTCGAGATATTGCTTGTTATTCCCTTAAATTTTTCAATACTTATTTTCTCAAATGGGAATTCGTTATTAATTTTTTTGTCTTGAATATTAAAGAGTATTAATCTGTGGCAAAGAGAATGGTGTGCTGCACCTAGCAACCAGCTATTAAGAGATATTTCTATACTTAAAGGCTACTGTATTTCTATATTACCCTTGCAAATACAAAACAAGGGGAACATAGTACGCCTTAAGCGATAGTCAAATATTTTTAGAACTGGTGGCTATATGTAAAATGTAATTCTCTTTGCATGCCAAAAGATCGTTTCTGCAAATGTTTATCTCGATTAATATGGAACAGATGGAGAATAAGAGTTTGTGAAAATACTTTGTAAAAGAGTAGAGAAAGTCATGTGAGTGTAACACATCAGAATTTTTTTATTCGGAAATAAATCAGTTCTTTGTTTTAAATCAAGTATTTTCTCTAGATATTTGCTACCCAAAGATAGAAAGAGAAGAACAGTGGTTAAAAAGAATTTATTTCTTAAAACCATAATAAGCAGACATTTTATTTAGGTAGCATGGTCTCTGAGTCCCTTATAATTTGGTTTTATGCAACCAGCACTTTATAGGCGACATATAAACATTGGCCCCATTTTCTATCCTGGGCTGGTTCAACTAAAATATGCTTGTTCTAGAAGAAAGGCAACTAATAGTAAGTAATAATAGTAGCTAGTAGTAGTAGTAGTAGTAGTAGTAGTAGTAGTAGTAGTAGTAGTAGTAGTAGTAGTAGTAGTAGTAGTAGTAACTAACAGTAAGTTAGATGCTAATGAGTTCTGAAAAACATCACAAATGTAAATAAAAATTAGTTCAGAGTATGACTTATGGAGACTGTCAAATGCCCTAGTATTTTCAAATTTCGCTGTAACTAAGGATAAAAAAATTACATGTAAGTACCTACTATTTGTCCAAATTGAATGAGAAAATTTTTGGTTGGAATGCTTGACGGTCTTTTTAATAATAAATCCATATCAGATACGAGAAGGCATGAAACCACTGTGAAATTTAGGCATTAGTTTGCTTTTTATTTTCCTTTCTACCATTTATTGATTTTCTGTCTTCTACTTAATGTTTTAGGCGGCTCTATTTTTTATTTGATCACACTGTGTAAACAGGTATATGAAACCTGGTGTTGTCCGATTTTGTAGAGTTATAATCAACATTAAACGCTTCAAAAATTGTTATGAAGATATATTAGCAACGCGGAGAAAGATGCCGTGTTACCGAGCGGGATGGCACAGGCGATAAAGTCTGTGGCCCACATTCGGGAGGTCCCGGCGACCACCCACTCTAGCCAGTGAGTTTTTCGTGGTTTCTCGGGTCGACAGGCGAATGCTGAGGTGGCCATCTTCTACCGCGACTTTTTTACCCCTCATCTTCCTTATCATCTGTTTCAGGGATGTAGGGCCTGGCGACGGTGTACGGCGGTTTGCGGCCGGACGGTGGCTTGCGCTCCTTAGAGGCTTCTTCCCTGGGGTAGCTCACGGTTAGGTCTCTTCCCCAAGTAGAGCTCCACTCAATAGGGGACAGCCGGGGGTTGGTTGCTTGTGGGTAGACCGGGCGGCGCCGGATGTGTTCAATCTGGAAACATTAAGGACCCCTGTGCCCTCGGCATCTGGATCTGTTCGCCGTTTTGTTTTCTCTCCTTATCCCTCCCTCTCAGGGGTCGCTGTTACGACCTACTTACAGTGCTCTGCCCCTATTCCAGGCGCCTCTCGTTTAAGATACCGTGTAAAGTTTTAGTCAAAATTACCCTACTTCTGATGGTTCACAGAGGGGATCCAATTAAAACAAGAGGATGTTTTGATCTGATACTGTTTTGATAGGTTCCATATGGGAAAAACTGTATATACAGCCTGAGATTCAAACCAGCCATCTCATTCATTCTGGATACAGGCTTACAGCGAGTTTATATGACGTGGACTATAGTTACGTTATCTCTATTTCTGCACTTAATATCAGTTCTTTAATTCCTTTTTCATGGACTAAAGTGTTGATGAACATTATAGTATTGTATATCAAGTTGCAAAACTCCGGTAGCCGGGACGTCCGCTGTTCAAATCCTGTTAGGTAGGTATGTCCTCCATGACTAAGATGGTTTCCAGGTCCCCCATTCCTTATAAAATGCCGGGGAGGTTTCTTAAACTCAGGCCTAGAACGTTTCCACATCTAAGTATGTTATAAGATGTGCATTTAACACTGCTCCCCCAAAATGCGTAATACGTTACGTTCAAATAGCTTTCTCTACTCACTATTGTTGATTTTTATGACTACAAAGTATTCATAAGAAAGCTTATTGTTTCATTTATTTCATTTTAATAAATATAAACATCTGCAGAAACAGTTACATTACGCATTTCATTATAGATATAAAGGGAATAACGATAGTCAAGGTTTTAAGCACTGGACACCATATGTTGATCTTAAAATTCCATACTCTTTCCATACAATCGCGAGAAATAATTGAATACCGACAGCACCTTAAAAGACATAACGTATAGACAAATCCAAACCAATAAGAATGGATGTCTAGGAATGGCTTATGCCACAAAAATTATTGTGTGTTTTAAAGATATCGGAATGAAGATCTGTTTACAGGCTATTTCCAGGAAATTCAAGATATGTTTTGTACGGTATTTTAATCAAAATAATTGTAACCAGTTTTGAGAAAACAAAACATTTCTGAAAATGTTCCATGTAAAGGGTAGTTTGAGGATGGGGGATGTTCTTTGAAACCTTCGTATCGTATCTTTGGAAGAACTGAACTAAAATACTTTGGTATTTACCTATCGAACATTTAGTTTTAGAGTTATGCACACACACATACACACACACACACACACATGGACCTTTTTCTAAGGTTTTTTATTCAAGGGGCCTCAAAACATATATTTCAGGTGAAATCTCGATATCGAATTTTGGGTGGAATGTAATCCCTTATCTCCCTACTAGGCATGTGCTAGAGAAATTAAATATTTGTGTTTTGATATCATTATAATAGCCGGCAATCATCTTATATTATGTAAAAAACTGATGCATTACATTCACATGACTTTCTATAGTCACTGTGTTTATTTTTCCATATAGCTTCTGAAACTATTCTTGCAAAAACTTATTACTTTCTCTACTACGTATAGTAAGTAGGGGAAGTATTGTATTCCACCCAAAAATTCGATACCGAGATTTCACCGGAAATACATGTTTTGAGACTCCCTGAATCCAAAAAAAGCATTTTTGGAAACATGTCCGTGTGTGTGTCTGTGTGTGTGTGTGTCTGTGTGTGTGTGTGTGTGTGTGTGTGTGTCTGTGTGTCTGTGAACAGCATAACTCAGAAACGAAGAGTCGGATAAACACCAAACTTGGTATTTAGGTTCAGTATCTTCCAGAGATGCGACTTGAAGGTTTTCAAGAAAATCTCCCCACCCCAGACTACCCTTTACATGGAAAATGTTTCGAAAATTTTAATTTTCTCAAAAATGACTCTAACGATTTTGATTAAAATATCATATGTTTAAGGTATTTTCATGACAAATGAAATGTATATCTTGAATTTTCTGGGAATGTCTCCAAAAGTGTTCTTCATTCTGAACGACTTTTGCATAACTGGTAAACCATAAGAGATAGACAAAATTTTACTGCACAAAGAATGTAGATCGCATTACAATACATAATTTATGTAATATACATTTTTTTTGTTGAGTGAACCGTTTTCGAGATATTGCTTGTTATTCCCTTAAATTTTCCAATACTTATACTTTTTCTCAAATTCGTTACTCATTTTTTTATGTCCTGGACATGCAAAGAGAATGGAATGCGCCACATATCAACCAGCGCTTAAATATTTGATTATCGCTTAAAACCTACCATATTCCCCTTGCATCTACAAGAAAATTAGCAATAGTATTGACATCTCGATATCTCGATTAACATGAAGCATATGGAGAATAAGCGCTTGTAAAAATAGTTTGTACATAAGTAGAGAAAGTCATGTGAGTGTAACACATCAGATTTTTTTTCTATCTACTTCACGTTTATTGAAATAAAAAACTGACCAAAGTATTGAAAAATCCCGAATATCTCGCATCTGATGTCACAGAATAGTTATTTGAAATCAATTGTGTATTGTAGAGAGATCTACTTGTTCTGTAGTAAACTTTTGTCAATCTTTCATGATTTACCAATTTTTATGCAAAAAATCCTTCTGAATGAAGAAGATTTCACCAGCTATTCGCAGAAAATTCATATTATTAGTCAAGTAAATATTTTAAACCTATGCTATTGTAATCAAAATTGTAATACCTCTTTTTGAGAAAATCAAAAATACTGAAAATGCTTCAATGTAAGTGGTAGATTGAACTGGTAGATGAAAACCTTCACGCGTCTCTTTGGAAGGTGCTAGACTTAAATACGGATTTGGTAATTGTCAGTTTTTTAGTTATGGTGGTTCACACACATTTCATAATATTTTTGTATTCAGGGGAGCAAAAAACATGCCTATATTTTCGGTACCATTTGTATATCGAATATTTGGATTGAATACAGTATTCCTCTAGCTAGTGCAGAGCAAGTTAAAAGGGAAATTTCATTATTACTTTCTCTACTACGTATAGTAAGTAGGGGAATTGGTGCATTACACTCAAAAATTCCATACCGAGATTTCACCGGAAATACATGTTTTGAGGCCTCCTGAATCGAAAAAAATAGTATTTTTGGAAACATGTCCGTGTGTGTTTCTGTCTGTGAACAGCATAACTCAGAAAGGAACAGTCGGATAAACACCAAACTTGGTATTTAGGTTCAGTATCTTCCAGAGATAAGACACGAAGGCTTTCAAGAAAATCCCCCCACGCTTGATTACCCCTTAAATGGAAGATTTTTCGAAAATTTTAATTTTCTCAAAGATGGCTCTAACGATTCTGATTAAAATATCATATATTTAGGACACTTTCATGACAAATAAAATGTATATCTCGAATTTTTTGGGAATGTCTCCAAAAGTATTCTTCATTGTGAACGACTTTTGCATAGCTGGTAAACCATAAGGGATAGACAAAAGTTTACTACCCAAAAAATGTAGATCGCGTTAAAATACACAATTTATGTCACATACATTGTTTTTGTTGAGTGAACCATTTTCGAGATATTGCTTGTTATTCCCTTAAATTTTCCAATACTTTTCCTGGTAATGCAAAGAGAATGGAATACTCCACATAACAACCAGCTCTTAAAATATTTGACTATCGCTTAAAGCCTACCAATTCCCCTTGCATCTACAAGAAAATTAGCAATACGATTAACATCTCCATATCTCAATTAACATGAAGCATATGGAGAATAAGCGTTATTAAAATAGTTTGTACAAGAGTAGGGAAAGTCATGTGAGTGTAACACATCAGATTTTTTCACCAAAAAATGTAAACGTTTGTAAACATATAGTGGCGAATATTTCAGAAACGGCAGATGCTATAGAAAGGTTATTTGCCATAAATTATATATTTTAAAGAGCTCTAAAATTTTCTTCCAGTAGGTTTTTTTTTCCTTCTCTAAGGCTTCCCAGTTAGACGCAATTTAATAGGAGTAAAACACTGTTTCAAAAGCTGTCTACAGAAAATTAAGGCATGGTCACATTTAATTTGGCATCACTATATTAACATTATAATACTTTAAACGAAGTTTTAGGCGTACTTGAGAAAATAAAAGTGGCAAAAGTTTTTAACCTAACTGGTGTCTTTGGTTGGTATTTTCTTGATACTGCATGAAGAGCATCTTTTGACCGAGCAACAAACACATTGTTACTCGATTCCGTCTAGGTGTACTGCAAATTGAAGTAGAATGTTTTGTTACGTTATTTGCATCACGCTTTGAGCGTCAATTTGAGAAATATATTTTATTGGCCGTAAGTTTAAAAAAAAATAACTTTGTAATTAAACTGTTTCTTTAAATATTAAATATTTATGTTTGCCTCGGCTGCGTCAGTATTATTTTAGAGACATGGATGTCTTGGCAGGGTGTGATGCGAAAGAATGTAGGCTTACACAGATTTTAAGTTTTAATTCACTCCTTTTTATTAATCTTTGACACAAATTAAATAGCACTTCACTGATATAAAGAGTTGTGAAATGTTTTTATTAAATAATTACACTTTTTAATACGTAAACTATTTTTGTCTTATACGAATACTTAATTAATTTCTCGAGGACACATCTCGCGTCTGGTTATGAGCACTATTTGGAGGTAACTGAACTGATTTCAAGCGCCTAAACCTGTAAATTTCTGTATTTCCAGTCTCTGATTGGCTATTTTTACTCCAATAGAATACCTGCATTTAACTAAAGCTTTTTCTGGTTGTTGATTGGCTATTTTTATAATCTGTCAATAAAATCACATTATTGTTACTCCAATAACCAGAAGTAGTATTATTAAACTCTCAAACTCACTATTGTCTCAAGGTTACCTCATTGTTACCTCATTGTCAGCAACTTTTAACTTATTATTCTTACAGCTCCTGCATTATTAAATTACGTAATGCATTCTAATAACATTATTGAACATGTTTACAATAATATAAGCATATGCAATGACTGTTACATACATTTTACAAATTATTACATACACATATTGTTACTGAATTTACATATTATATAATTTGGCTGAAATAATTTAAGTGTTAAAAATACTGCCTCAAAATTATTAATGTGTCGCGTAATAAAAATAATACGTGATGATTTATTCTCATCATACCTGCTTCGATTAGAAGATGGAGTAAAGAAAATATGCATTTGTCTGTGCTGGGGGTTAGTATGTTTTTGTAACCTGAAATGTTGAGTTGTTATTAATGTGATCTATTTTCAGATATCTACACGGTTTTGCTTGGAGTGAAAAATAATGTGTTTTACTAAGAAAGACGAAATAGGCATGTCAGGCATAATGATCCTAATTATATAATTAAAGTATAAAGCATAAATGATACTTTCTCTTACTGTAATTATCTCACCGTAAAAGCTTTTGGTAATTTAATTTCGTTTTTTATCCTGTCTCCCTGGGTTTCGAACATAATTATTAGCATAGGTATTGTATATCTTACATATAGGACCATGCTTCTAAAAATTATTGTCATTAGGGGGATCAAATTCAGTTTCAAAATATTAAAATTTCTCTCCTGTCATTACAGTTAATTGTACTTGCTGAAATATTTTTCAGCATCTACGCCATGGAGAGGATCCCAAATACATTACAGAAATGTTTAAGCAAACTATGGGTATTTAAGCTTAACAGTCAACAGCATTTGCAGGCAGTCTATATCTCTATTTTCCTACCTAGATTGTACTGCAAGGCGACGCCATTGCCGAGTGGTTAGACCAAAGCAGCCCGGGTTCGATCCCAGGGATCCGCATGTAGAATTTGTAGTGGGTGGGTTTTCTCCGGGTATACGTTGTCAAAAAGTATGCTCTCGAGATTATGGACATTACATATTTCCGATTTTCAATACCAATAGTAAGTTATTTTAGGAAAAAGTTGTATCCGATTCCCATGTTTAATCAGCTAAAATACCTTAGAGTGTCCATTAGTAATTAAATTTCAACTAATAGTTTTATGGTCATTTATTACAATATGAATGAGAAGTGTAAACCACAGCTTCTGTTTAAAGGCATAAAGAGAAGGTAAGGCAGCAATTATAGTAACTTTTGAGATTCAAAAATCTACCTCAACACAGGTTATGACTAGTTAAAGTTAAAACGTGATTGGTATTTCATAATTGGCCATTATCCTTGAAGGAAATAAGGGCATAAAATAAGATATGTTTTGAAGTTATTGAATTAGAAAAATAAGTTTATAACTTTAATGCTATACACCTATCAAAACCAACCACGTGAATAGTACTGCGGAAAAGGTGATTATAAAACCTCCATGTTTCTTACATGCTGATGACCGATAAGTCTAAACGAAAACATATAATTTCTTGGGAATCTTTAGATTTCAGTTAAATAAAAGAATTAAATGGATTACCCTTAAGCTAACTTATATAGCCGTAAGTATATTGTAATATATCAGCATATAAACTAACGTTGTTTATTATTGAGACATTTAATCCATTTCCCTACTTACTTGAACGGCACTACAATATTTGTTAACCTGTCTAAGCGCTGTTCTGAATATGCTAGTCTCTAGCATTCTCTAGTCTCTAGCATTCCTGTAGTTTAAATGTAATTGACAAGATGAACTTAGAATAAACTGGTATGCGTCTATGTAAGATTATGGAATTAATATATCAGTTCTTGCAAACTAACATTTAACAAGATAAATACGTGTGATTATAAATGGGAATAACACTGATAGTATAACTTATTCGTTAACTTTGAGGTCTGCCATTAACTTTAAATACATTGCTACCGGAGTTAGTATTATCTCCAAGCTACGTTAATTTTCACTCCTTTAATGGTAGGTTGCGCGGGTACCCAGAAGGCGGAATCCGTTACGTGCAAACGCAGCGTGTGACGAAATTAGCAATCACTTTGCCAGGTGTGTAATCAACATTATAAATATTAATAAGTGCCCGCCTAACACCTGAAACTAGAGCAGGCACGAGAATTTAGTAGATCATTTTATTTGCAATACTAATTGCCAGTAAACGTGTGACCAACATTTGAAAGAAGGGGGGTAAAAAGAAAAAATAACTCATGTGCTACACTCACATGACTTTCTCTACTCTTGTACAAACTATTTTTACAAACGCTTATTCTCCATAGGCTTCATGTTAATCGAGATGTTAATCTTATTGCTAATTTTCTTGTAGATGCAAGGGGAATTGCTAGGCTTTAAGCGATAATCAACTATTTTAAGAGCTGGTTGCTATGTGGCGCATTCCATTCTCTGTGTATGTACAGGACATAAAAAATGAATAACGAATTCCCATTTGAGGAAAAGTATTGGAAAATATCGAGCAATATCTCGAAAATGGTTCACTCAACAAAAAAAAAATGTATATGACATAAATTGTGTATTTTAACGCCATCTACAGTTTTTGTGTAGTAAAATTTTGTCTATCTCTTATGGTTTACCAGTTATGCAAAAGTCGTTCACAATGAAGAATACTTTTGGAAACATTTCGAGAAAATTCGAGATACACATTCCATTTGTTATGAAAATATTTTATACATATGATATTTTAATCAAAATCGTTAGAGCCATTTTTGAGAAAACTAAAATGTTCGAAAAATGTTCCATGTAAAAGGTGGTGGTGCTAGTAGTAGTAGAAGTAGTATTAGTAGTAGTAGTGGTGGTGGTGGTGGTGGTGGTGGTAATGGTTGTACTGACCGTAAGAGTACTGGCAATAATAGTGCTGGTAGTGGTACTAGTAGTAGTAGTACTAGTAGTGGTGTTGGTGATGATTTTACTGTGCGGTGGTATACTTGTAATGTTCTATTTAATTTGTTGAGCCCCACGTTTGGGAGCCAATTTGCGGCGGTATTATTTATAATGTTTGTGTATTTGTGTTTACTCCACGTGGTGAAGCCATTTTGTGACGTGATTCTTTGTTAGGTTTGTTAGCTCCATCTGGTGTTAGCAATTTGCGGCAGTATTAGTGTTTGTTTGAAAGAATGCTACTGTTATTTTATTTACTTTTGGTTCACTGTCATCCAGCTAGCTATGATCTTTTTGGTCGAGCACTTCTCTTTATACAGGTTGTGTAAACGGAAAGGAGTCTTTTATTCAAAGATAACACTGATGAAGGAATTTGTTTTACACCTTTTATTGTCGAACACATTCACTATCACATTTACACTTTGATCTTGACACTCGCCAAACTGAAACTGTTATAATAACTTATTTACTGATCATTCTTAATTCGCGTACTTCAACTTTTTGTATAATTAACTTTACAACACTTGAGATTTTTCATAACTCTGCTACGCGTAACTTGCGAATCGATAGCCGACGTGTTAGTGTACAAATATTTCTGCTGGACTGAAGGCGACGTGTAACGTACAAATGTTTTCGATGAACTGACGGCGACGACGTGTAGTGTACAGAGATTTTCGATGAACTGACGGGGTCTACCTCTAACCTAGCCCTTTTTATACTCCTACACCCCGATATGCCTAAAGATTATAACTGAGCTGCTATTGGCTAATAAAACGCGCCAACATTAGCGTCTATTTTTATATCCATGAAAATTATGAATACATATGCTCTAGGGAAAATGTTCCAGCAAATTCTAAAGAAAAACGCGCCAACATTACGTAACTTCCTCGTCTCTAATAATGATAAAGAGCTCACCCCCTCGCTGCATTATTGCACGCTGTTATTGTCAGTTTCAGTAAGGCCGTATAAACTTACTTCTCAACAATAATTACAATCAATAAACATCTTAAATTAATGACACATAAAAATGCATATTCTTACTATAATCACTCTTTACATTTAAATAATTTATGACACAAATTACTGCATCAACTGACCGTAATAATACTGGAAATAATAGTGGTGGTAGTGATGGTAGTAGTAGTAGTAGTGGTAATTGTGGTGGTGGTGGTTAGACTGAGAGTAATATTAATGGTTCTGATCGTGATGCTGGTGCTATGGTAATGGTGGTGTTGGGGTAGTAGAAGTGGTGGCAGTACTGGTTGTACTAGTAGTGCTCAATAGAGGTCATTAGATGTTACAACACTAATGGTCTTAGTAGTAGTAGTAGTAATAGAAGGGGTGGTAGCACTCGTAATAGGTGTGGCTATAATAATGATAATAGTGGTGATAGTTCCGAATGGAACAATAATAATTACAGTAGTGATGATAGTGGTAGTAGTACTTTTGTAATATTTGTGGTTATAACAATGATGATAGTTGCGGTAGTACTGGTTATAATATTAGTGGTTATAATACTGATGATAGTTGTGGTAGTGCTCGTTGTAATATTATTGGTTATAATACTGATGATAGTTGTGGTAGTGCTGGTTGTAATAGTAGTGGTTATAATACTGATGATAGTTGTGGTAGTGCTGTTTGTAATAGTAGTGGTTATAATACTGATGATAGTTGTGGTAGTGCTGGTTGTAATAGTAGTGGTTATAATACTGATGATAGTTGTGGTAGTGCGGGTTGTAATAGTAGTGGTTATAATACTGATGATAGTTGTGGTAGTGCTGGTTGTAATAGTAGTGGTTATAATCCTGATGATAGTTGTGGTAGTGCTGGTTGTAATAGTAGTGGTTATAATACTGATGATGGTTGTGGTAGTGCTGGTTGTAATAGTAGTGGTTATAATCCTGATGGTAGCTGTGGTAGTGCTGGTTGTAATAGTAGTGGTTATAATACTGATGATAGTTGTGGTAGTGCTGGTTATAATAGTAGTGGTTATAATACTGAAGATAGTTGTGGTAGTGCTGGTTGTAATAGTAGTGGTTATAATCCTGATGATAGTTGTGGTAGTGCTGGTTGTAATAGTAGTGGTTATAATCCTGATGATAGTTGTGGTAGTGCTGGTTGTAATAGTAGTGGTTATAATCCTGATGATAGTTGTGGTAGTGCTGGTTGTAATAGTAGTGGTTATAATGCTGATGATAGTTGTGGTAGTGCTGGTTGTAATAGTAGTGGTTATAATACTGATGATAGTTGTGGTAGTGCTGGTTGTAATAGTAGTGGTTATAATACTGATGATAGTTGTGGTAGTGCTGGTTGTAATAGTAGTGGTTATAATACTGATGATAGTTGTGGTAGTGCTGGTTGTAATAGTAGTGGTTATAATACTGATGATAGTTGTGGTAGTGATGGTTGTAATTGTAGTGGTTATAATCCTGATGATAGTTGTGGTAGTGCTGGTTGTAATAGTAGTGGTTATAATACTGATGATAGTTGTGGTAGTGCTAGTTGTAATAGTAGTGGTTATAATACTGATGATAGTTGTGGTAGTGCTAGTTGTAATAGTAGTGGTTATAATACTGATGATAGTTGTGGTAGTGCTGGTTGTAATAGTAGTGGTTATAATCCTGATGATAGTTGTGGTAGTGCTGGTTGTAATAGTAGTGGTTATAATACTGATGATGGTTGTGGTAGTGCTGGTTGTAATAGTAGTGGTTATAATCCTGATGGTAGTTGTGGTAGTGCTGGTTGTAATAGTAGTGGTTATAATACTGATGATAGTTGTGGTAGTGCTAGTTGTAATAGTAGTGGTTATAATACTGATGATAGTTGTGGTAGTGCTGGTTGTAATAGTAGTGGTTATAATACTGATGATAGTTGTAGTAGTGCCGGTTGTAATAGTAGTGGTTATAATACTGATGATAGTTGTGGTAGTGCTGGTTGTAGTAGTAGTGGTTATAATACTGATGATAGTTGTGGTAGTGCTGGTTGTAATAGTAGTGGTTATAATCCTGATGATAGTTGTGGTAGTGCTGGTTGTAATAGTAGTGGTTATAATCCTGATGATAGTTGTGGTAGTGCTGGTTGTAATAGCAGGGTTATAATACTGATAATAGTTGTGGTAGTGCTAGTTGTAATAGTAGTGGTTATAATACTGATGATAGTTGTGGTAGTGCTGGTTGTAATAGTAGTGGTTATAATACTGATGATAGTTGTGGTAGTGCCGGTTGTAATAGTAGTGGTTATAATACTGATGATAGTTGTGGTAGTGCTGGTTGTAATAGTAGTGGTTATAATACTGATGATAGTTGTGGTAGTGCTGGTTGTAATAGTAGTGGTTATAATCCTGATGATAGTTGTGGTAGTGCTGGTTGTAATAGTAGTGGTTATAATCCTGATGATAGTTGTGGTAGTGCTGGTTGTAATAGTAGGGTTATAATACTGATGATAGTTGTGGTAGTGCTGGTTGTAATAGTAGTGGTTATAATCCTGATGATAGTAGTCGTAGTAGTAGCTGTTGTTTTTGCATTTGTGGTTGCTGGATTAATAGAGTAGTACGGTTGAGGCTCCATTTGAGAGGTTAGCGGTTAAAATTCCGCAAGGACCGTCTGAATGTTTTGTTTTTTTCAGGTTTTCTTCAGTCTTTATAGCTGGCAAATGTCCAAGAGTAAGGTACCATAAACTTCGGTCTGGAGCGTTTTGTTCTCAATATCTTTTTCCCAAATATTATTGCAATGCATATATCGTCAGTGCGCGCCGTATGTACCTAGTAAGAGCAGGGGCTAAACACTATCCATAGAAGTAGTAGGAACAGTAATAATGGCTGTAACAGTGATGATAGTAGTGGCGGTAGGGGATACTAGATACCCGAAAATGAAAGGTGCACAAAGTAACGTATGTTTTCCTTAAATTATATTACAGATAACCTGAGATTGCTGTCAATTACGCGATACACAACAATCACATGATAGAAGTTTATTAAGTCTGCCGCGATTACCGGCTCATTTACACAGCGATGTTTAAGTAAGCCGAAGATCCGTGGTTCGTATCACAGAACGCCGGATTTTTCAATTCAGATTTAGCTTTCTAGCCTCAGCCTAGACACGTCCAGAATGGAAGAATAATTAGTAGAATAATATTACAACAACCTTTTATTTGTTCCAAAATACTTGTCATAGGGTTTTAACTTTCCTTGCCCCTGTACAGGATATTGAACGAACTGGTGTTTTGTCACGCACTTCGAGGGAATACAAAGTGAAAGGATTTCATAGACATTCGCCAGATAACTACATGGTGTTTATTTTTTAGTTTCATTAAGTGGCTTGATTAAAATAACATATTGACAGTATGACACACCAAACAAAGCGCATATCTTGAAATCTGCATAAAATGCAAATAATTTTCATCCTTGCGAAATGTTGTAATTACTGGTAAACTATAAAAGGGGCACACACATTTAAGATGATATACTTTTCCTCAATTCCAGTTTTTCATTTTTCCTCATAAGCATTCGCGAAATATTCGTTGCTGCGCTTTTGAATGTAGCGCCAAATGAATAGATGGATCCCCAATGTTTAAAAAATATTGTGCGATTGTCCAATAACATTTCGGCCCGGATAAAACATTTTTGGAGACTTACGGTTTTGATCCTGGTTCAGCATGAGGCAATTAATAACTTGACTGCAGATTTTCTGGCATGCAAAGAATTATGGTCCAGAATTCCGGCACATTTGTGGCATTAGTGAGATCCTGGCAGTTGCTAGCGTTGTTAAATAAGTTAACAATTTCATTGTCGCTTCTCGTTTATTTACAAATCTAATGGATGAAGGGTGCCCCAATACCCTCTGCATCAGAAGTCCTTGATTAGGGAAGCTAGATGTGAGGTCATTCATCATGCACACACACGTCAGGGCGTCATCTATTGTATAAATACACTTTCCCAGTCATCATTGTCACAAGTTGTTACTCCACATTGTGCTGGCGCGCATGCTGTCTCAAATTCAACGTTCCGAATGGCTAACCACAGCACACAGGTTTTGGGACCGCGCGGTTCAGGGTCAAAAACAAATTATGACATGTCATTCATTTCAGTGAAGGTTTTCGCTCGACTGTTGTTCCGTAACACCAGCATTGTTCCTCTAGCATTGTTTGGGTTGCCTTTTTTCTTTCCTCTGTGTCTTTTAATTGCAGTATTCTTTCTACGAAACTCTACCTCCCCATTGCCTACTGGTATCATGTAACATATTTTCTTTATTTCCTGGGAGAACAAAATGCCTAGAAGCCTCCCTCAATAGCCTTATATTCTGTGTGCTTCATGTGTTCTAGCGTAAATCATAAAAATAAGCAGAACGCAAACTTCTTGTCGATATCACCGAGATTCCCATTGTTTGAGAGCCAGATAGCCCTTTGTTTCGTAATCGAGAATCGACATATCTCGTCAATTTTCTTAATCGTTTAGGTGAATGCGGTTTTCGAACGTTTCTTCGACTTTTACCCCTAGTCTCTTACATTTCACTTTTTCAGCTTTGAGAGGTTCTTCCTTGAGCCTGTAGCGAGTAGTCTCATGGTCTCAAGTAGTAGCGTGCTTAATCTTCTGTGGGGAATGACGTTATGTTACTCCTGGCACTTTTAAGGGCAAGGTGACGTAATGCACCTGGATTTAACATTTGGAGCTGGAGCTTGCCCATCGTCAACCACGTATGCTATCGCACTGGTTATTTTGCGTGGGCCCTCCCCATCCTTTACCACTCCAGTCGCTGTGAATCGAACTCAGGACGTTCAGCTTTAAACGTCTGGCCAATCCATTTCGTCTCGCTTAACGATCATGGCTATAAGAATCGCTTTTAGTAAGGTACTTATGGCAGGGATGTCTAAATCGTTTAGGAATTAGAGGAAAAGTGGCATATGTAACAAAATAATTCACAATTAGAGGGTTAAGGATTGCCTACTCATTCACTGCCTATACTTGTAGTCTCAGGGGGCTTGCATTACTTCTCACTTCGTTCCTAAGCATGTCCCTTACATGTCTGAGGATAACTGGCATTTTCATTGAGATTTTCTTTCGCTGGCTTAGAGGGGTTTTACCAATTTTTTGTACTTTTGTACTAAAGCGTTCTATGTGGATACTTTTTCATTATTTTGTTTGCAAACGTTCATGAATTGTTTCCTAATTGTGCCTTCCTTATAGTTAAAGCGATGTCACACATAGATCCTCTGCTTTACTTATCAGAATTCATTACACCTATGTGCGGTAGCTCCCAAATCGGGTTCTTTATATTGGATAGGGTCTGTTCGTATTCCATCACATTCGGAAAATTTCTCGTGAACCATCCGTAGTCCAACTGCGGCTAAGGAATCAAGCGCAGACTAAATCTTGTTGTGCAGAGCTTTATGAATAAGTAGCTGATGAGTCCAATTTCATGTCCTATAAGCATGTAGTACTTCTTTAATTGCAATTAGTCATTGTAACTTCTCACTGCATTTTCGGATCGTCATAAACCCACAAAAATCGTAAGGAAATTGTCCGTCGTGGAATCTCCCCCCCTCTCTCTCTCTCTCTCATTTGAATTTTTTTTATGTGAAGGAAATAAACTTTTTGGTACTTACAGCATGACCAAAATAGATTGAGAATTCTCCGAGATTATCCTGGACACAAACAAATGTGTATAGTAGTCAGTATCCACCACGGTTCGCATGGGGATCGCGGTCCACTCATTACCTGGCATTTATTTGCATTAAAATGCACTAAAATGCAAACAGAAACACTGAATGAATAGCAATCGAAACGAAATGTCACCAAAAGCTTGAAGATCCAGTTAAATTAATATATTATTTATAGCTTAAGGAAATACTAGGAAAGTCGTTATATCGCTTCTTGGAATGTACGTACCATTGAAGGGTGAGTTAAAACGGGCGAGAGAAGCAGTTTCTCTCTATCTGTGTTTGTGCGCGCGCGCACGGGTATTGCCCCTCCCAATTATCGACTATAATTAGCCGATTTTATTTCGCAATGTTGTTGCAAAGATTGTTTTAATTAAGCTTTGAAAAATGTTCTTTGTTTCATGAACCTATTGCTTAACAAATGCCGAGTTTTAGTATTTTAAAGGATGTATAATTCCTGCACACCGGAACATAGTTTTGGACTACGTCAAAAGCTGATATCACCCGTTCCCTCCCCGTAGCAGTGACGATGGGTGTATGTCGACAGAGCCTGTAATTTGCCACTCGTTTGTTGCGATAAGATGAGTACTACTCTACAAACTGACACAATATTTACTACTTGAGTAGTTTCAAAAAGAGCTAAAACAGTGGGCATTTCCAGTATTACCAAACTTTCCGATATGTTTGTTAGGTTTCTCAAGTAGTATTGTGTTTGACAGAGAGGCAAGCAAATATAATTGACTGATATGCCTTGTCAATTTGTGGGCCAATATCACATTCAGTGCTTACATTATGGAGGAGAATTTATGACTTCCCCCTCTCTTCCAACCCTTCTTTCCGTGATCAGGATCTCTATTCTAAAGACATCTGTCCTATTTACCTTAAACTAGATGAGGAGTTTCTCCTCGCCTGCATGAGGAACAATCAGATGAAGATATGCAACTTCATTGTGGTATGGCTTTCGCGGGTTCTCCTTGCAAATAGAGCGCCAAAGCTATTATTAAATAGCAATTAACAACTATTTAAATTTAATCTCTAACGTTATTACTCCGGAACTCGATGAAATAGATATTACTATCACACGAAGAGAACCTTTCATTAAGATCTGATCGAGATTTTAAAATAAAAAAATCTGATGTGCTACATTCACATGACTTTCTCTACCCTCCATCGTTTATTAGTGGGTATCAAATTATTATTACGAAAGCTTATTTTTCTATCTACTGATGCAGTAATTTGTATCATAAATTATTTAAATGTAAAGAATGATTATATTATGAATATGCATTTTTATGTGACATTGATTTGAGATGTATATTGATTGTAATTATTGTTGAGAAGTAAGTTTATACGGCCTTACTGAAACTGACAATAATAGCGTGCAATAATGCAGCGAGGGGGTGAGCTGTTTATCATTATTAGAGACGAGGAAGTTACGTAATGTTGGCGCGTTTTCCTTTAGAATTTGCTGGAATATTATACCTAGAGCATATGTATTCATAATTTTCATTGGATATAAAAATAGACGCTAATGTTGGCGCGTTTTATTAGCCAATTGCAGCTCAGTTATAATCTTTAGGCATATCGGGGTGTAGGAGTATAAAAAGGGCTAGGTTAGAGATAGACCCCGTCAGTTCGTCGAAAATATTTGTATGCTACACGTCGCCTTCAGTCCGTCAAAAATATTTGTAACGTACACGTCGGCTATCGATTCACAAGTTACGCGTAGCAGAGTTTATGAAAAATCTAAAGTGTTGTAAAGTTAATTATACAAAAAGTTGAAGTACGCGAATTAAGAATGATCAGTAAATAAGTTGTTATAACAGTTTCAGTTTGGCGAGTGTCAAGATCAATGTGTAAATGTGATAGTGAATGTGTTCGACTATAAAAGTGTAAAACAAATTCCTTCATCAGTGTTATCTTTGGATAATAGACTCCTTTCCGATTACACAACCTGTATAAAGAGATGTGCTCGACCAAAAAGATCATAGCTAGCCGGAGGACAGTAAACAAAAATTAAATAAAATAACAGTCGCATTCTTTCAAACAAACACTAATACTACCGCAAATTGCTAACAACAGATGGAGCTAACAAACATTATAAAGAATCACGTCACAAAATGGCTTCACCACGTTGAGTAAACACACATACACAAACATTATAAGCAATACCACCGCAAAATTGGCTTCCAAAACGTGGGGCTCAACAAAATAAATATAATAAGTATACCACTTCAAAATGACTACCACAACGTGGAGCTACAATCATGTTAAATAAATAATATAAATAATAATACTTCACTACTTGATCATAATAATCGAGATAAACCTTTGCAGAAATGGCCACAGTACACTTTTCGTTATAAATACAAAGGGAATAGCCATAGTCAAATGTTTAGGAACTGGACGCTACACTCTGGCTTTAAAATTCACTCTTTCCATGACTTCACGAGAAACAACTAAAAATGAACAGGACCTTAAAAAAATATGAAACTATACTATTGAAAAATTTGAAACATTAATAACGGATATCTCGGAAATGGCTTATGCCACAAAAAATTATTTCAAATAAATTTTGTGTTTTAAAGAGATGTACTCTTTTGTTAGTACATTTTTGTGTGTCGCTTAGCGTTTACCAGTTATACAAGATTATACAAAATACCTTCCAAAGAAAGAGGACTACGTAAGCTATTTCCATTCAATATACGCATTTTATGTGTCACGTAAATATCTTGTGGCATGTGGAATTTTAATCAAAATCGTTAGTCATTTTTGAAAAAATAAAAAAGTTTGAACAATGGTCAACTAGTAGGATATTGGGCGATGGGGAGAATTTTTTGAAAACCCTTCTGTCGCATCTTTGGAAAACACTGAACTTTGTGGAAGTTGTATTGTTGCCCGTATGGTACAAAGTTTCCGGTGGCCTTCGCCCCAATGTTCATTTTCTGGTGGTCTTCGCCCCAACTTTACTTTCCGGCGGCCTTCGCCCCAACTTTACTTTCAACTTTGTATTTTAATGTTTCTTTAAATATTATATATTTAGGTTTGCCTCGTCTGCGTCAGTATTCATTTGTAGATATATGTCTCTCTTAACAGGGCGTGATACGGCTAAAGAATGTAGGCTTACACAGATTATAATTGTTACTTCACTCTTTTTATTAATCCTTGATACGATTAAATAACACTTCACTGATATAGAGAGCTGTGAGATTATTTATTAATTAATTGCACTTTTTAAACACGTAAACTTTATAATATTCTCGCTGTAATGAATTTTTGTCTCGCACTGGATATGTATTAAACTACTCGAGGACGCGTCTCGCGTCCAGTTAATAACGCTGTCTACTAGCGACTGATTTCTACCGCCTGAATTTGCAAATTTCTGTATTTCAAGTCTCTGATTGGCTAATCCTACTCCAAAAGAATACCTTCATTTAACTTAAGCTTTTTCAGGTTGTTGATTGGCTATTTATAAACTGTCTCAAAAATTACATTATTGTTTCTCCAAGAATTACTAGTAGCATTATTAAATTTTCCAATTCATTATTTCCTCAAGGTTACCTCATTGTTACCTCATTGTTAGCAACTTTTGACCTAAATTCTCACAGCTCCAACATTGTTAAATTACTTAATACATTCACATAACATTAATGATACAAATATAATGAATGACTGTTACATAAATTTTATGTTATTTTATGTTAGATATATTGCTTTAAGGCGGGCTGTTACTATATTTTATATTATATAATTAGACTGAAATCATTTAAGTGTTAAAAATACTGCATCAACTTATATACCAAGTTTGGTATTTATCCGAATTTTCCTTTTTGTGTTATGCTGTGCACACACTATGTTTTTTTAAAACTGCGTTTTTGGACTCAGGGGACCTCAAAACATGTATTCCCGGTGAAATTTCGGTTTAGAATGTTTGGGTGGAATGCCTACTACGATGAGAAAGTAAAAACCACACACACACACACACACACACACACACACACACACACACACACACGCACACACACACAAACACACACACACACACAAGATGTTTAAAAATGGCTTCAGCAGAGGCAAAACCAAGTCAGAAACAGTGAACTGATTCAATTTGATAATAATCAGCAGAATTTTTCAAAGCGTAACCAATTTGGATTTTGCCATTTTGATATACCTTTGTCAAGCATGCGCGAAATGGATAAAAGATTCGATGTCAGCATTGTAGTTATTTGCCATCATATTTGTGTTGTAGAAAAGGAAGAAAAAAGGACACATTTTTAGGTGATAAAATTTTGTGATCCAAACTGTAACTACTCTATGGGAACATAATTGCAACACTAGGGATACAATTTCCATCACATGCATACGTTTTTGCCTTAGAGTATTTTTATTGGGGTAAACTCTTTGGACTTTACTTTTCTATAGCTTCCACAAACTATTCTTACGAAAGCTTATTTTTGTATCCACCTCGTGTTAATCGAGTATTTGCAGAAATAGATTCACTACACATTTCGTTGAAGGTAGGTTCAAGGAGGGGTGGAGGAAACCGAATCGATTGGCAAATGTTTAAAAGCTGGTCGCTATATGCTGCTATTAAAATTCCATACTCTTTTCATGACATCGCAAAAAACAACTGAATAGCGACAGTATGCCAAAAGTATTGTACAAGTTCAAACCAATAACAACGATATCTCGGAAAAAGCTTTGTTGCCAAAAAAAATAATTTGAAATAATCTGTGTATTTTAAAGAGATCCATAATTTTCGCGCATACGTATTTGTCTATCTCTTACGGCTTACTGATATAAAAAGATTAAACATAATTACTTGCGAATGCACAGGACTTCACAGGCTTTTTCGAGAAAATTCAAAATATAATTTTTATTTGGGCTGTAAATGTCTTTAACATACCTAAAATATTTTATTTAAATTTTTAAGAAACCAAACTTTCGAAAAATCTTCCATGTAAAGGATAGTTTGGGCTAAGGGGTTGTCGTATCCTCTGAATATGCTGAATCTAAATACCAGTTTGGCATTTATCGGACATTTTGTTTTTGTGTTATGTTGCTCAAAGACACACTCACGCACACACGCAAACACATGCAAGCACGCCCAAGCGCACACACACACACACACACACACACACACACACAGGGAACTGTTTTTTTTTTCTAAAAACGCTTTGTTTGGAGTCAGGGGGGGCTCAAAACATGTATTTTAGGTGAAATCTCAACATCAAATTTTTGGGTGGAATACAGCACCTCAACTTACTGCACGTAGTAGAGGAAGTAAACAAGACAAAAGTATTATTGAAAATTCAATCCATTAACAGCCAAGTTTGATATTTATCCAATGTTTCGTGTTTGAATTATGCTGCTCACAACCACAAAGACCTTTACTTAAAGATCTGATGTGTTACATTCACATGAACTTCTGCACTCAGTATCGTTTATCTTGGTTTATTTTGATATAGCTTATACAAATTATTGTCACGATAGCTTATTACTTTCTCTACTACGTATAGTAAGTAGGGGAAGTATTGTATTCCACCCAAAAATTCGATACCGAGATTTCAACGGAGATACATGTTTTGAGGCCTCCTGAATGCAAAAAAGGCATTTTTAGAAAAATGTCCGTGTGTGTGTCTATGTGTGTGTGTGTGTGTGTGTGTGTGTGTGTGTGTGTGTGTGTGTCTGTGAACAGCATAACTCAGAAACGAACAATCGGATAAACACCAAACTTGGTATTTAGGTTCAGTATCTTCCAGAGATGCGACACGAAGGTTTTCAAGAAAATCCCCCACCCCAGACTACCCTTTACATGGAACATTTTTCGAAAATTTTAATTTTCTCAAAATTGGCTCTAACGATTTTGATTAAAATATCATATATTAAAGATAATTTAATGAAAAATAAAATGTACATCTTGAATTTTCTGGGAATGTCTCCAAAAGTATTCTTCATTGTGAACGACTTTTGCATAACTGGTAAACCATAAGAGATAGACAAAAGTGTACTACACAAAAAAATGTGCATCGCTTTAAAATACACAACTTATGTCATATATATTTTTGTTGTTGAGTGAACCATTTTCGAGATATTGTTTGTTATTCCCTTAAATTTTAAAATACTTATTTTCTCAAATCGGAATTCGTTATTCATTTTTTTGTCTTGGATGCGCAAAGAGTATTAATCTGTGGCAAAGAGATTGGTGCTGCATCTAGCAACCAGCTATTAAGATATATGTCGATGCTTAAAGCCTACTGTATTTCTATATTGCCCTTCTAAATTAAAACAAGGGGAACATAGTAGGCCTTAAGCGATAGTCAAATATTTTTAGAACTGGTCGCTATGTGTAAAATGTAATTCTCTTTGCATGTCAAAAGATCGTTTCTGTAAATGTTTATCTCGATTAATATGAAATAGATGGAGAATAAGAGTTTATAAAAATAGTTTGTACAAGAGTAGAGAAAGTCATGTGAGTGTAACACATCAGATTTTTTCTATATTGTTATTTCCGAACATCCTCGTTCCTATTTTCCAATTAATTATTACCTCATTTTTTTCGTTTCTATTCATAAGATATACCTAATGCTTTCATGCTTAGAAAAATTAAATAATAAAAGAAAGTAAATCTAATGTGTAGCAGTCATGACCTTTCCTATCAGTAATCTGTTTTTCTCATAGCTGTTCAGCAAATTATTCATTCACAAGCTTATTTGTCCATGTTGTTGCTGTTAAACATGATACAAAAGTGATTTCAGATATTATTTTAGATACACAGGCACACAGAGCAGGCTTGGGTGACTTGCTCTTAACAGGCAAGTGGAATATAGACATCCTGATATTCCATACTCTTGAATGGGATGCTAGAAGTTAAAGAATGGATATAACATTTCAAACGTGTATTGCTTCAAATATTGTAAACTAAAATATAAAACAAGAAATAACTATGAGACAGATCATGATATAAAGGTTATTCGAAAAAATTGCAAATTAATGAGTTACACCAGTGATGAAGGGAGCTTCCCTTCACTCTCATTTCCACTCGTACTACCAAGGACTGAAACTTAATTGGTTTAGCTTGTCAATCTCTTCAAATATAGTAGGTGGGGTGAACTATGGCTCTTAAGAGAACAGGTTGGGCTTCACTGAGTTACATGTTTGTAAGCCTCATTTCATAGTTACGTAACATTCAATGGGAACAATAATAAGATTTCAGAGGCTATTTGTAGAAAATTCAGATTATGCGTTTTGTATTGTAAACATTTCCAACATTTTTTAGTTTAGTTAAAGGCATTAGATCCGTTTTTGAGAAAATTAAAAATAACCAAATGTTTTTCATAGGATTTGGAGGGGTATTTGGAGTGACCTTATTTATTGAAAATCTTTTGTCTTCTACTGGCCTTACAAAGTTTGATATTTATCCTAATTCTCGTTGCGAATGCCGTTCACACACACATGTAAAGATACTTTGGAAGCACAAGGGATCTGGTGAAAAGTGGAAATCTAAATTTTAAGTGTAATATTACAGTTACTCTCGCTACCTACCAAGATTAAGTGTTAAGGAAGTGATAGGTACTATGCCTTGAAGCAGAGTGGTGATGCACCATAAATTTATTCTGGAAGCACTTGTTGCAATATCCCTATTTGATTCCTATGCCGTAATAAATTCAATTTTTGGTGTTGCCCCTGTGGGCCAAAGAAGGATGCAAAGCCATCAGCAGCGCCCCAGCTAACGCCTGGGTCAGATTTAGTTTCCTCATTATTAAGGCACGCAGTTTTGTGTACATCCTGTGCAGAGGGAGATGTGGGGGATCCCGGACTATTATAGTGCAGGATGCTGGTGGGGGGAGAAGAGATGATATATAAACACGATGGTTAGTTTAAGCTCAGGGCAATCAATTATTATTGTGTAGGCCGTGAGAAGAGTTTGTCGCGCCCAATCAAACTCTTAAGAATTAAAAAAAAAGCTGTAAGAAGGCTTGTGACACTGATGGAACGGGTGCTATTTATTTTAATTGAATTAGGTATACTGGTATGACATCGTGCTCTACTGGAATCGTTGTCAAGTAGGTGCAACCATCAAGATCAAGCAGTGAAGAGGGCTACACACATCTGTAGTGTATCTAATATCGTAAATGATTCAGGACCAGAACCTTTACTTCTTAATCTTGATATGGTGTTAGAATGCCTAAGCGGGATATAAGATGTTCAGAAATATAACCTAACAACAAAATTGTATCTGTATAACACTGTGGTTCCAAAATGACGATTGATATAACGCATCTGTGAAACTATTCAAATATATTAATTCAATTTTTTGTCTAAAATACACGACGCATTTTAAGGCTAGAGCGTGATAGTTCACTTCAAAACATGAACAAATGAGATAAGAATCAATACCACATCCCACAATTTTTCCAAAATATCATTTGGGACACTAGTTTAACTCAGACATGCACACGTTGAAGAAGGTAGTTGTATTGTTGCTGCTACGTATGGAAAGTCAGTTTGAAGAAGATGTATTATATTTCGACTGTTGGGGAGCCAAACTTGAAGTAGTTGCAACCGCACGTATGGTAAAAAGTTTCCGGTAGCCTAGGTCCCAAATTTAAGAAATATTAACTTTGTAATTTGACTGTTTCTTTAAACATTATATATTTATGTTTACCTCGGCTGCGTCAGTATTTTTGTTAGAGACATATTTCTCTTTGCAGGGTTGTGTTGCGACTGAAGAATGTAGGCTTACACAGATTATAATTTTACTTCATTCCTTTTATTAATGCTTGACAGATTTAAATAACACTTCACTGATATAGAGAGAGCTGTGAGATTTTTTAAATTAATTACTTGCACTTTTTAACACGTAAACTATTTTCATCTCACACTGAATACGTATTATACTTCTCGAGGACGCATCTCGCGTCTGATTAGTAATACTGTCTGCTAGCAACGCGTCCAGTTATGAGCGCTGTCTACAAGCAACTGACTTGATTTCCACCGCCTAAAATTTGTAAATTTCTGTATTTCAAGTCTCTGATTGGCTATTCCTAATCCAATAGAATACCTTCATTTAACAAGCTTCTTCTGGTTGTTGATTGGCTATTTTTATAAACTGTCACAAAAATCACATTGTTGCTTCCAAGAATTACAAATAGTATTGTTAAACTTTCAAATTCATTATTGCCTCAAGGTTACCTCATTGTTAGCAACTTTTAATCTATTATTCATACAGTCCCTACATTATTAAATTACGTAATACATGCATATAACATTGTTACATAAGTATACAATAATACAAACATAATACAATGACTGTAACATACACCTTTTATATCTTGTTACATACACATATTGCTTTAAGGCAATATCTTAATGTTAGTAATCTTAATCAATATCTTAGAGTCTTTATACTTTCTCTACTACGTACAGTAAGTAGGGGAAGTATTGTATTCCACCCAAAAATTCGATACCGAGATTTCACCGGAAATACATGTTTTGGGACCCCTGAATCCAAAAAACCTATTTTGGAAACATGTCCGTGTGTGCCTGTGTGTCTGTGTGTGTGTCTGTCTGTGAACAGCATAACTCAGAAACGAACAGTCGGATACACACCAAACTTGGTATTTAGGTTCAGTATCTTCCAGAGATGCGACACAAAGGTTTTCAAGGAAATCCCCCACCCCATATTACCCTTTACATGGAACATTTTTCGAGAATTTTAATTTTCTCAAAAATGGCTCTAACGATTTTGATTACAATATCATATGTTTAAGATATTTTCATGACAAACAAAATGTATATCTTGAATTTTCTGGGAAGGTCTCCAAAAGTATTCTTCATTGTGAACGACTTTTGCAAAACTGGTAAACCATAAGAGATAGACAACATTTTACTACACAAAAAATGTAGATCGCGTTAAAATACACAATTTATGTCATATACATTTTTTTTGTTGAGTGAACCATTTTCGAGATATTGCTTGTTATTCCCTTTAATTTTTCAATACTTTTCTCAAATGGGAATTCGTTATTCATTTTTTTGTCTTGGATATACAAAGAGTATTCATCTGTGGCAAAGGGAATGGTGCTGCACCTAGCAACCAGCTATTAAGAGATATGTATGTGCTTAAAGGCTACTGTATTTCTATATTGCCCTTGTAAATATATTCCCCTTACATCTACAAGAAAACTAGCAATAAGATAGAGTCTGCAAATGTCTATCTCGATTAACATGAACTACATGGAGAATAAGCGTTTGTATAAATAGTTTGTACAAGAGTAGAGAAAGTCATGTGAGTGTAACACATCAGATTTTTTTTATTATATAATTTGACTAAAATCATTTAAGTGTTAAAAATACTGCCTTAACATCGAAATTCGCACAGCTTCAAATCTCTCCTTTGTCCTTCAAGCATCGTTCACATTTGTTTGACAGAATTTCATTTCACTGCACGTTTTGAAAACCGGTGGCTGCTTGACAAACGATTAATAACTATACATAGTACTTACATTACTGCACAGTTCGAAATAGATACGTACAACCGAGAACACGGAAACGTGCCGATGATTTTGGTTTGCTATAACCTTTTCCTTTATTTAATATTAGCAGAAACTCGTTTACATTTGTTTTCCATTCCTCGGTGAGCCAATCCCTTTTTGGTTTGAATTTAAGTACGATACACGCATTAGCCTAAGAACGAAGGTCAGGCATTATTTGACAAAAGGGAAGGAGTACGAACAATTTCGCCTTAATGGTTGGAAGATATGCTTCTCCACGACTGTACACACCAGCCCCTGAGAGTTCGTCTCGTATTGGTTTGATGTCAAAAGTCTGGCCCTCAAACTTTAATCTGCAAACACAGATTAAATGTAGTGCTATAACCATCAGATAAGGGGCAGGGACTGGGGGTGTAAAGATGTTTTAGTATTTCCTTGCCAATATAAATCACTGCTCATTACATCGGCACAATTCCACACTCGAGTGTGAGTTAATCAAACATCAGCTTGAAATATAATATTCCACAAAGAACCTACAATACAGTTGTGAAAAACAAACGAGCTATGACTTATAGTACAGCTGATTACTGCGACCTGTGCTTTCTGGTGGGAGAGATAAGAAATCGTCCTGTTGCTACTGCTGTTATCTACAGCATCGCCATCCTAATCCATATGTTTCCAAACACTAAAGCCAAGAATGCAGATCTTTTCAGGGAATTGTACATCAGATCGTTGGTTTCCTTGACATGTAACTCCAAATATTACGTACTGTGGATTAAAGAAATCAACATAGGTGCAATGTTGTCCCATTTGACTTACAGGTAAAATTGTTTTTGCCTCAGTAACTACCACAATAACATGATAATTAGCATCTATATCGAATTTCATTGCTATAACATCCTCTATCACGCCCTGGTATTTGAAGAAGACATATAGTCCACGCTGCATATAGTCGTGTACCTCACTAATTTATAATTACTTAACTTCAGAGGAGGGCAACTCGCTTGTGAGAGGGATCGTTAATCAAACAAAGGAAACTTTAATTTAAGAGGCAACGACGAGGACGCAGCTAAAGTTATCTCAAAAATATTCTTACACTAACATAATTCCTGGCTGAAGGGAGAGGCAAGGATTCTATTCTACCATAATAAAAGTTGGAAGAAAGGATGACAAATAGATTTATTATAACAAATGCTTACCTTACCCCAATGTGTCTGCCGGGCGAGGACGCCATATCGTAGGGCAGCTATCCGTTCACCTGACGCGAAGACTAGTCATAGAATGCTCAGAAAACCCCGCTAAGCTTGGCGTCACTAACGCCATATCCCCACCAATGAGACTATTTCCCCTCAATCGCCCCTCCTCAGATAAACTGCCAACCTTCGACTTGGGTAACCAGAGGACGTATTACTATTACTATAATCTGTGCACATGCCACATCTCCCCCTGGCCACCGAAGTCGACGTCCTCGTCGACAGAAAGAAATAAATACAATAAACATGAAAAAAAACAAGACAAAGACATACCAAAAATGACATACAAATGTGTGAAGTAAAATATAACAATAGACATGTGTGTGGTAAGCACCCAGCCGACGAAACAATGGTGCTGGTTGATGTGGAGAGGCGAGCGACGTAAGTGCTGTCGACTTAGTATTGTTAATGCACTGATCTTTAGCATCCCGCACATGCACACACCACGCTGCCTTAGTTCACAGGCACACTACACTGCGCAAAATGGTGATGGTCTGCCGTAACTGTTTGTGGGTGGGTTTAGACAGTGCCCACAACGACGATTTGTCCTGGTGTAGAATTAGCACCGTAGGTCTCTGGTGGTGACAACAGGGTGGGCAGTCGCTGGCTTGGACTGCCCCCCGACATGGTGGCTCCTTATGCCACGGCAGTGTAGTGGCTGCCCGACAGCTTCCCTGTGGTGTTTCTGGACTTCTGGTGTGCCCTGGGGATGCTGATGCACTTTCTCGCTCTCTGCCACAGCGAAAGACTAAAACAAAACCACCACACAATAAACAGGATGCTCCCACAAAGAATCACACATAAAAGAAGGGTATGTCATTTACAATTAAAGATTTTAAAGTTTGAAAAATGTACACTAAAAAAATTCTTATGACATGGGGCAAAGAAAGAGAAAAAAAAATTAGTACAAATTGGCATAAGAAAGAAATTTTACAGAGTTGCCATCCAAAGTGTAACTTACAATGCTTTACAATCCAAATAACAGTAAAACAGAATCAAAATACATGAACATGACAGAAATGAAACATAACCTTGTTTTGGGATCCCAATATTACATCTCAATAACCAGCTGGTATCACTAACAAAAGAAAGTAAGTGCACTTACAAGACAATCACACATGACGATGAAATGAACTCATTCACACTGACCATGGCCCAAATTACACACAACACTGACTTAACTATCTACTCAAACTAGTGTATGTATCACTACAAGCTACATCCACAATACATTTCTAAACTACGCCACGTGACATGCTTTCAACTACTAGTGTCCTACTCTTGTCACCAATACAACTTCTTGTCCACATCATTATCTTTCTCATCGCAGTATGAGCATCAACTCAATCATAATCATCATGAACATCATCAGCAGTAATAGTGCAATCTCGATCATTACTTCAAGCATCATCATCTTTCAATTTTCTCTCCAAAACAAAACATCTGCACTTACGTGTCTCATTTAACATGCTGTAAATTCAAAACATTTGACATAGGCATAACCTTCAAGAAATCACATTAACAATTCAGGAATTACACAAATAACATGACATTATAATGTTGCATCTACATCCTCCAAATGAAAATTAAGCTGGAAAACAGGTGGTATTAACATTTGCTATCTAAGATGGTAATAAGCTTGTTGCATAAACAGAGAAAGAAAAAAAAATTATTTTCATTACATTCACTTCCATCTATATAATCTCTCGTGTGAATTCATCACACACGCTATACTGGGCACGTTACAGCAACACCAATAAGCAAAATCTCTGAAATGATACAACAACTGTCGGGGTTACACTGTGGCACTTCCACCGAAGCTGACATCTCGTCTCATCTCATCTCTCCTCATCTCATATCAACACCATCGGGGTTACTCTTTGGCACTTCCACCGAGGCAAATGTCAACTCTTATTTCTCACATAACCTCACACTACGCCATCGGGGTTACTCTTTGGCACTCCCACCGAGGCAAATCTCACCTATATCACATAACCTCAAATACACACATACATACAAACACTATTCATGCAACAATTTTCTGCAAATAAAGATCACAGCATCATTATGAAACCCAAAATCAAATCATATCATATCAAATCAAATCGAATGCAACAAAACAACATCACATTATTATTCAAAACAATATTGTCACATAACATTCCTAAAAATGAAAGCTCAATTAAGCATAGACCATATAGAGTTCCCCATAAACAAAAAGAAATTATTGCTGAGCAAGTTAAAGAGATGCAAGATGCTGGCATTATCAAGGAATCACAGTCCTCCTGGGCTTCTCCTGTAGTACTTGTCAAAAAGAAAGATGGCTCAATGAGATTTTGTGTCGACTATAGAAAATTGAATGCTGTTACAGAGACCACCTCTTTCCCTTTACCATTGATAGATGATTTGTTAAGTTATTTGGGAGAGGCTAAATGGTTTGTCTCATTAGATTTACTGTCAGCATACTTTCAGGTACCTATTGCAGTGGATAGCCAGAAGTACACCTCTTTTGTCACTTTTCAAGGTCAATATCAATTTACACGCTTGAGTTTTGGGTTGGCAAATGCCCCTAGGTTTTTCAGTTATATCGCAGACAAGTTGTTAGGCGATTTGAATTTTAGAAAGGCTATTGCATATCTGGATGACATTGTTGTGTTTGCTAAAACCTTTGAGGAGTTGTTGCAAAATCTTGAGGCTGTTTTTCAACGTCTGGATCACCACAAGTTTAAACTTAAACCAGAAAAATGTTTCTTCGCCATGCAAAAGATAAAACTCTTAGGCTTTGAAGTTTCTAAAGATGGCATTTCACCTGATTCTGACAAAGTTGTTTCCATTCAAAATTTGCCTCGTCCTAAGAATGTTCGAGATGTGAGAAAAGTTTTAGGATTGTTTAATTTTTACAGGAAATTCATCAAGGATTATGCTAATATTGCTCAACCTCTAATTCAGTTGACTAGGAAGAATCAAAGTTTTATTTGGGGATCTGATCAGCAAACTGCATTTCAAAATTTGAAAGACTTATTAGTTTCGGCCCCTGTCTTAGCTCACTATACTCCTGGTGCTTATACCGAACTACACTCTGATGCCAGTGGATTAGGGGTTGCCTCGGTGTTGTATCAGAAGATTGATAATGTGTTGAAACCAGTGGGCTATGCTTCGAGGACACTATCTAAATGTGAACGTAATTACAGTGTTCCTGAGTTGGAATTGTTGGCCATCTTGTTTGGACTTACCCACTTCCGCAGTTTTGTTTATGGCTACAAGGTTCATATTGTATCTGATCATCACTCTCTTTGTTATCTAAATAATTTGAAAGATTAGACTGGGCGTTTGGCACGATGGAGTTTGAAATTGCAAGAGTTTGATTATACCATTTCTTATAAGTCTGGCAAGAAACATCATGATGCTGATACTCTGTCGAGATTTCCTGTGTTACAACCTACAGAAAGTGATCTTGAACAGCTTGATGAACTCCCCACATGTTTGCTGTCATCAGCTGAAATTGCTGACCATCAGAAGAAAGATACTGGGTTACTGGAGCTTATTAATGCTCTCCATGATCCTCAGAAAACCCCGCTAAGCTTGGCGTCACTAACGCCATATCCCCACCAATGAGACTGTTTCCCCTCAATCGCCCCTCCTCAGATAAACTGCCAACCTTCGACTTGGGTAACCAGAGGACGTATTACTATTACTATAATCTGTGCACATGCCACAATATAAAGCTTCGTGTATTATAAAAAGAAAATTCGTTTCTTCTTGTGTCTTAAGTACAGTCGTTATCACTTCATATCAACGCCCTAAACACATGTTCTTCACTTACCTTTTCCTGATTTTCATTTTTCCTCTCTCTCCACCGACTACTTCATTATTCCAGCTAGAGAAACTAAGTATCCCACCCCAAAAATAAATCTCAAAATTTTACTGTAAATACCTACTGTGAGATCCTCTGAATCAAACAATTATATTTTTACTTTCTCTACTACGTATAGTAAGTAGGGGAAGTATTGTATTCCACGCAAAAATTTGATACCGAGATTTCACTGGAAATATATGTTTTGAGGTCTCCTGAATCCACAAAAAGTATTTTTGGAAACATGTCCGTGTGTGTGTGTCTGTGAACAGCATAACTCAGAAACGAACAGTCGGATAAACACCAAACTTGGTATTTAGGTTCAGTATCTTCTAGAAATGCGACACGAAGGTTTTCAAGAAAATCACCTCACCCCAGATTACCCTTTACATGGAACATTTTTCGAAAATTTTAATTTTCTCAAAAATAACTCTAACGATTTTGATTAAAATATCATATATTTAAGATACAAATAAAGTTTATATCTTGAATTATTTTGGAATGTCTCCAAAAGTATTCTTCATTGTGAACGACTTTTGCATAACTGGCAAACCATAAGAGATATACAAAATTTTACTACACAAAAAATGTAGATCGCGTTAAAATACACAATTTATGTCATACACAGTTTCTTGTTGAGTGAACCATTTTGAGATATTGCTTATTATTCCCTTAAATTTTCCAATATTTACACCTTTTCTCAAATGGGAATTCGTTATTCTTTTTTTTTGTCCTGTTAATGCAAAGAGAATGGAATACTCCACATAGCAACCAGCTCTTAAAATATTTGACTATCGTTTAAAGCCTAACAATTCTCCTTGCATCTACAAGAAAATTAGCAATAAGATTAACATCTCGATATCTCGATTAACATGAAGCATATTGGGAATAAGCGTTTGTAAAAATAGTTTGTACAAAAGTAGAGTGTGACACACCAGCCATTTATCAAAAGCCTCGCACGTGGGCCTATAAACAGTATAACTCAAAAACAAAACTTCAAGCGAAAATTGGATTTCATACTTAAATCAGACACATTTTAAGAATGCAAGTTTCACTCCAATCCAAACAAGCGTTGACTTCAAGCCTTGCTCCCTGTAAACTCTGATTACAGATTTTTTAACGCTTATACTTCAAAATAAAGTTAAAGAAGAAATAAATAACAACAAAAACAAAAGAGAGAGAAAAAGGGTTGTAAAACTCATATTAGTAAAGTGACGGCTTTTAACAAAGAACTACAAAATGTGTGGTTGAAACAAGGAAGTAAATTAAAATCATATGTCGACCAACAGTCAATACCAAGCTGACATACCAGGATGTAACTAAATTAAGAGTTTCATTCGCATTTACAGAACAGCGTTGTCAATAATCTATTTTTACTTTCTCTACCACGTACCCAGTAGATAGAAAAGGTTTCACCCAAAAATTCGACACAGAGATTTCATCAGAAATACATGTTTTGAGATGCGTGAATAAAAAAAGTATTTTTAGAAAAAGGTCGGTATGTGTCTAAACAGCATAACTCCAAACCGAAAAATCAGATCAACACCAAACTTGGTATTTAAGTTCAGTTTCTTCCAAAGATGCGGCACAAAAATTTTAAGGAAAATCCCCACACCCCAAATTACCCTATACATGGAAATTGTCCAAATGTTTTATTTGAGGCAGTATTTTTAAACACTTAAATGATTTCAGTAAAATTATATAATATATAAATTCAATAACAGCCCGCCTTAAAGCAATATGTGTATGTAACAATATATAAAAAATGTATATTACAGTCATTATATATGTTTATATTATTCTATAGCATTGTAAACATGTTCAATAATGTTATGTGAAAGTATTACGTAATTTAATAGTGTAGGAGCTGTGAAAATAATAGGTTAAAAGTTGCTAACAATGAGGTAACAATGAAGTAACTTTGAGGCAATAATGAGTAATAATTTTTAATAATACTACTAGTCATTATTTTAGCAACCATAATGTAAATTTTGAGACAGTTTATAAAATAGCCAACCAACAACTAAAAAAATGATTAAATTAAATAAAAGTATTCTATTGGATTCAGGAATAGCCAATCAGAGACTTGAAATACAAAAATTTACAAATGTGGCGGTAGAAATCAAATAAGTTGCTTGTAGACAGTGCTCATAACTGGACGCGTTGCTTGTAGACAGCGTTTCTAACCGGACGCTAGATACGTCCTCGAGAAATCTAATACGTATTCACGTAAGACAAAAATAGTTTACGTGTTAAAAAGTGCAAGTAATTAATAAAAAAAATCTCACAGCTCTCTCTATATCAGTGAAGTGTTATTTAAATAGTGTCAAGCATTAATAAAAGGAGTGAAGTAAAATTATAATCTGTGTAAGCCTACATTCTTAAGTCGCACTACGCCCTGCTAAGACATCCAAAGATATCCATGTCTCTAACAATAATACTGACGCAGCCGAGACAAACATAAATTTATAATATCTAAAGAAACAGTCAAATTACAAAGTTAATATTTTTAAATTTGGGAAGGAAGGCTACCGGGTACCATACTTGCGGTTGCAACTACTTCAAGTTCGGCTCCCCAACAGTTGAACTACAATATAACTCCTACAACAAAATAACTTCTTCATATTTTCTAAAAACTGATTCTAAACTTTTTATTAAAATACCATCTGTTAAAGATATTTACATGACAAATAAAATGTATATCTTGAATTTTCTAGGAATACCCTTTCAAGTCTTCATTCGAAAGGAATTTTGTATAATCGTGTATAACTGGTAAACGTTTAAGCTATGGAGGAAAACCTACTACACAAGAAATGTAGATCTCTTTAAAACACACAATTTATTTAAAATATCTTGTTTTGTGGCATCAGCCATTTCCTAGATATCCCTTGTTAATGGTTCCAGTTGTTCAATATTTACCCATTCTTTTACAGTCCTGTCAACATTCAGTTGTTTCTCGCTAATCCATTGAAACAGTATGGAATTTTAAAGGCAGCTTATAGCGTCCAGTTCTTAAACATGTGAATCACTGTTCGCTTTGTAATCTATAATTTTATTTTTATTGAAATTAAGTAGATATAAAAATAAGCTTTAGGATAGGACAGGATAGGACTTGAAGCGGAGAAGGTTTCCTTGGAGCATCCATTTCCCCTGTCTTGCACACGCCGAGACCTCCCGCCGACACTTACAACCCTGAAAGAGACCAAGCAGATGAAGGGTGAAGTGAAATGGGAATGGAGATGAAATGGAGGGACAGAAAATTCGGGGGATGTAGTGATCCTTCCCAGCGTTCGCCCCGTGACCAGAGGAAACCCCCGAAAAAATCCATGGATCAGGAAAGTTGACTACGGGAATCGAAACCACGACCTTCCAAATGCGGACCACAGACGTTACCGCCTGAACCATCCCGCTCGGTAAAATAAGCTTCAGTAAGACTACTTTGTATACCCAGTAATAAACGATACAGGGTAGGAAAAGTCATGTGAATGTAACACAACATATTTTTAATCACATTTTCTTATCAAGAAACAATAATATAAGCAAGGGCAATCATTAAATTAATCTATACAGCATTGGTATGAGCATAATGTCCATGTTAACGTCTTTAACACCAACACAGGTAATAGGGCTGCTTATGTTTTGGAGCTCATTTCTTCAGCAATTACCAACACCAAAAATAATATAAATACTATTCAATTCTTTGTGTTCCATGAAGGTATTTGTTTGTAATTCCTTTTAATGCTTACTTCTAAAGTTGGCTTTAGGATGTAAAACGGAGGGAGACACTGCAACCTACATAGATATACTGCTGCCATTATCACCCAGGAGGAAGGAATGAAGTGAATGAAAAAGACCCATCCCCTACTGAGGTACACAGAGATGGTGATAAAGAACCGTTCAACCAAGCAGTTCTCTAGTGTCCTCGGAGAATACCTTTCCTTGGAGTAAACATCCGCGCCAATTGTCTGGCACGCCCTACACCATGAGGAGGAAACAGAATGAAAGGAAAACTACGTAAATCGTAGTAAATGAGAAACCACTACATTCACCTACCGATCAGAGAAAACCACGAAAAACCCAGGCCACATTGGGAGGTCGACGGGTTGCCATTACGAGGGCTGCGCCAAAAGTGCCCACCTAAAAATAAAACAAAAACGTTTGGAAAAAAACATCCTTATTTCTCTACATAGTTCCTTTCAGATCGATACACTTTTCCCAGCGATGTTCAATAGCTTCGATACCCTTGTATAGTGAGAACCGTAGAGTTCTGCAAAATAGCCATTAACTGCAAACTCCACCTCTTTATTGTTGGCAAACTTTTACCATTAAGCCATTTCTTCAACTTTGGAAACAGAAAATAATCAGAGGGGGCTAAGGTGCATGAGGAAGCAATTCGAAATTTAGCTCATTAATTTCGACCATGGCGATAATGCATGTGTAAACTGCTGCATTGTCTTGATGAAACAGAGCTTTATTTTTAGCTAAATGCGGCCGTTTTTGCTTGATTTCATCATTCAAACGCTGCAATAAGTTTGTATAATACTCGCCATTGATTGCTTTTCCTTTTTGAAGATAATCAATGAAAATTATCCCACGCGCATCGTAAAAAACTGACGCTATGACTTTGCCCGCAGATGGAACTGTCTTTGTCTTCTTTGGAGCCGATTCTCCCCTTTCAATCCACTGTTTTGACTGTTCCTTCATCTCGGGTGTGAAGTGATGGACCCATGTTTCATCCATGTTTATGAATCGACGCAAAAGCTCGACTTTATTGCAGCGAAACATCGTCAAACACTCGACAGAAACATCCTCACGACGCTGCTTTTGCTCCATTGTGAGTAATCGCGCCACCAATCTTGCGCATAGCTTTCTCATGTCTAAATTTGCAGCCAGTATGGGATGTACAGCACTTTTTGAAATGCCTACGATATCTGCTAACTCGCGCTCTTTCAGTCGATCGATGATCATCCAATATCATTTTGTGGATTTTCTTCACAATTTCTGGCGTGGTCCCCTTATTTGGTCCACCACTGCGACGTTCGTCTTGACAGCTCGTACGGCCTCGCTTAAACTCTGCCACCCAATATTTTACTGTTGTAAACGAAGTAGCAGACTCCCCAGAGTAGAATCTAGCTCAGCTTTAATATTAGGTGGACTAAGACCTTTCAAATGAAAGTATTGTATCACATAACGATGGCTAGTTTTATCTATGTTTACAAATTCGCTCAGAGAGTTCATTATTAATAGCTGCCAAAGAATTACTTAACAACGTAGCATGGTCAAACTTCAAAATTAAGCTTTATAAGGGCGGTATTTTCTACCATAGTCATTTGTTTGAAACAACCGCTATGTATACATCAGGTCGAGTACTACTGGGACTGCCCTTGTATAATAATATAATGGCAAACGTTTCATAATTTAAATCACTAGTCGGTTTTTTTAATCTAACTGGGAACTAATGACGTAAATGGAAAAAATATTTGTTACTTTTTGGTTCTAAACATGCTGGCCTTAAATACCAAGCTTGGTATTTGTCGTATTTCTCGCTTTTGAGTTACGTTGTTCACACGCACAACACACGCTTGAATGGAATAATATAACTACTTTCGCCACCTTCCATGGACAAGTGGTAAGAAATAAAGCTGTAATAACCTCTGGAAGCAATGAACGTGATGCATCAAAAAGTTCTCTTGAAGCACCTGATTAACACATAATATTTGAGATAGTGGAGGCATGAATAACATGTAGGAATACATTTTATAGCCTCACTATTCTTAGTGTGTGTTTGTGTGTGAGAGAGAGAGAGTCAAAATCGTGTTAAATGAAAACACGCAAATCTTATGAAAATGTGTGCATGAAATGTGATTACTTGCGATTTATTCACTGTTATTGTGCAAATTTTCCAATATGTTAAGTACCTAATCGACTATGAAGTGCAGTTGCAAAGAGCATACATCAGCACGGCCAGCATAAAGCAACTTGCATTTCAAACATCTGAGTATTGTCGCAATCTCTGTATACCGCTGCATACCTACAACGAAACGTAAATTAGAATCATTTCTGCCAACATTTGCCACAATTAACATGAGATATAAAAATAAATTTCTATATGAATAAACTGTGGAAAAGAAAGCTTAAAAACTAATAATGAGCAGGAACATCTCCAGTGTTCGAAATGTTTCACGCAATTCAGCTTTATGTAAGTAAGAGCAAGAGTGTTTACTTTTAACTTTAGTATCTAATGGCACAAGGAGAAAGTGGTCATATTATGTTTACTTTATTCCACCGAAATTAAAACCATAATTAAAAATCTGATGTGTTGAACTCACATGACTTTCACTAATGTTAATCTTATTGTTAATTTTCTTGCATATGCAAGGGGAAATGGTAGGCTTTAAGCGATAGTCAAATATTTTAAGAGCTGGTTGCTATGTGGAGTATTCCATTCTCTTTGCAATACCAGGACAAAAAAAAATGAATAACGAATTCCCATTTGAGAAAAATTATAAGTATTGGAAAATGTAAGGGAATAACAAGCAATATCTCGAAAATGGTTCACTCAACCAAAAAAATGTATATAATATAAACTGTGTATTTTAACGCGATATACATTTTTGGTGTAGTAAAATTTTGTCTATCTCTTATGGTTTACCAGTTATGCAAAAGTCGTTCTCAATAAAGAATACTTTTGGAGACATTCCCAGAAAATTCGAGATATACATTTCATTTGTCATGGAAATATCTTAAACATATGATATTTTAATCAAAATCGTTAGAGCCATTTATGAGAAAATTAAAATTTTCGAAAAATGTTCCATGTAAAGGGTAATCTGGGGAGGGAGGATTTTCTTAAAAACCTTCGTGTCGCATCTCTGGAAGATACTGAACCTAAATACCAAGTTTGGTGTTTATCCGACAGTTCGTTTCTGAGTTATGCTGTTCACAGACACACACAGACACACAGACACACGAAAATGTTTCCAAAAATCTGATGTGTTACACTCACATGTCTTTCTCTACTCTTGTACAATCTATTTTTACAAACGCCTATTCTCCATATGCTTCATGTTAATCGAGATATCGAGATGTCAATCTTATTGCTAATTTTCTTGTAGATGCAAGGGGGAACATGGTACGTTTTAAGCGATAGTCAAATATTTTAACGCTGGTTGCTATGTGGCGCATTCCATTCTCTTTGCATTTCCAGGACATAAAACAAATGAATAACGAATTTGAGAAAAAGTATAAGTATTGGAAAATTTAGGGGAATAACAAGCAATATCTCGAAAACGGTTCACTCAACAAAAGAAATGTATATGACATAAATTGTGTATTTTAACGCGATCTACATTTTTTGTGTTGTAAAATTGTGTCTATGTCTTATGGTTTACCAGTTATGCAAAAGTTGTTCACAATGAAGAATACTTTTGGAGACATTCCCAGAAAATTCAAGATATACACTTCATTTCTCATGACATTGTCTTAAACATATGATATTTTAATCAAAATCGTTAGAGCCATTTTTGAGAAAATTAAAATTTTCGAAAACTCTTCCATGTAAAGGGTAGTCTGGGGTGGGGGGATTTTCTTGAAAACCTTCGTGTCGCATCTCTGGAAGATACTGAATCTAAATACTAAGTTTGGTGTTTATCCGACTGTTCGTTTTTGAGTTATGCTGTTCACAGACACACAGACACACACACACACACAGACACACACACACACACACACACACACACAGACACACACACGGACATGTTTCCAAAAATGCTTTTTTTGGATTCCGGGGGTCTCAAAACATGTATTTACGGTGCTGTTTACTTTCTCTACTACGTATAGTAAGTAGGGGAATTATTGCATTCCACCCAAAAATTCGATACCGAGTATCACCGGAAATACATGTTTTGAGACCTCCTGAATCCAAAAAAAGCATTTTTGGAAACATGTCCGTGTGTGTGTCTGTCTGTGTGTCTGTCTGTGTGTCTGTCTGTCTGTGGTCTGTGAACAGCATAACTCAAAAACTAACAGTCGGATAAGCACCAAGCTTGGTATTTAGGTTCAGTATCTTCCAGAGATGCGACACGAAGGTTTTCAAGAAAATCCCCCCACTCCAGACTACCCTTTACATGGAAGGTTTTTCGAAAATTTTAATTTTCTCAAAAATGGCTCTAACGATTTTGATGAAAATATCATATGTTTAAGATAATGTCATGAGAAATGAAATGTATATCTCGAATTTTCTGGGAATGTCTCCAAACGTATTCTTCATTGTGAACGACTTTTGCATAACTGGTAAACCATAAGAGATAGACAAAATTTTACTACACAAAAATGTAGATCGCGTTAAAATACACAACTTATGTCATATACATTTCTTTTGTTGAGTGAACCGTTTTCGAGATATTGCTTGTTATTTCCTTAAATTTTCCAATAGTTATACTTTTTCTCAAATTCGTTATTCATTTTTTTTATGTCCTGGACATGCAAAGAAAATGAAATGCGCCACATAGGAACCAGTGTTAAAATATTTGACTATCGCTTAAAAGCTACTATATTTCCCTTGCATCTACAAGAAAATTACCAATAAGATTGACATCTGGATATCTCGATTAACATGAAGCATATGGAGAATAGGCGTTTGTAAAAATAGTGTGTACAAGAGTAGAGAAAGTCATGTGAGTGTAACACATCAGCTTTTTTGGATTCAGGGGGTCTCAAAACATGTATTGCCGGTGAAATCTCGGTATCGAATTTTTGGGTGGAATACAATACCGTACTTACTATACGTAGTAGAGAAAGTAAAAATGCACCACATTTAAAATAAAAATAATTTTTCACCGCTGAAACATGTTGATAAGTTATGGGATATCTTCAAATTTTGCAACATTGTCGAGATCGGTTAGGGAAATAAAAAATATAATGCTGTCATTATACCTTACGTTTCCTCTAAATGTTGATACCTACTGAATGATCTTTTTTGTCCTTTATTAGGAGTACCACATCACAAAATTACTATTCCAGCGGTAAAACGGAGGGGATTAACATAAAAATCTTATAAAGCATTATACCGAAATTTTGTATTTTCAGTAATGGAAAAAGAGGTAATAAATATAATAAACTTGCCATTCTATATTTTGAAAACCTAATTGTATAAACACCAAAATTAGTACTTAACTCTGAAATACCTCGAGACCTAAAAACGAAGATTTTGAACAAAGATCTCCGTACCAAACATATCATTTAATTGCAAAGCGATTATTTTATATTATTTCCTCCAAAGTGACTAAAGCGACGGGTTATAATACCAGATGTGTGAGATAATGGCATGATTGCAGTTGGAAGACTATACTAAAACATGTACTTAACATTAGCAAACACAGCTACTGTATAAGTATTCCTGCCAGTAATCATTTCCTAAACAATTTCCCAAAGGCACGTCATCTGCGCAAGTATAATTATTGCTATTCCAACAGGAATTATAGATATTTACTTTACCATTCTACAAATTTGTGAATACTAGAAGCTGCTTTTACTATTGCAGATTCAGTTTTCGGATCAACTTTTTTTGTAGCAACTGGATTTCATGGAATTCATGTTAATGTATAAACAAATTAATGTATAAACCCGCGTATAATCAGTGATACTATCATTGTTCATTTGTTTTCCATAAGGTCATGGCTAAGAAACAATTTATTATGCAGATAAAATTATCGTGATTAATCTGAAATATGGATAGAAGAATAAATGTTTTCTATGAATACTCCCAGGAATTCTCACTTTGGCGAGGGTTGGGGGAGATCCCGACCTTGCCCAGCAACTCACTAATTAATATAATATCTCGAGAATATAATATGCTGTAAAGAAGTCAGTCCAGTAGTAACATCAATAATTCCAGACAGATTGGGAATTCCAATAAATTATTGTTTAAAATAAGTATATAATTATCGGTGTAGTAAGTTGGAATGACTTTAAAACTAAGCTAAAACTAAACATACAACGAGAAAGTATTATGAAGTAGCTTCACTTTTCCGAACCGGCGCCTGTACTAGATGCGACGACGCCATCGGCGCCCTCACTGGATGGGAAGAGGACGGGATATAGTTCAGGTTTTCATACGGGAGACCTAAGTTTGGCAGAGGAGTGGTCGGGAAGGAGCAGTTGTGAAGGATTGCAAATTATTGACGTATAATTCTGGTATCAAGATTCTTTAATTTCTCTGTGCACTATTCCATATTGCGTTACTGTCATAAAATGAAGGCCCTGCTTCGGACAAAAGAATAATTATCTGGTTGATGGCATTATGTTCCATCCTCATCGCGCCTATGGCCGATGTCAAAGGTGAAAACTTAGCACAAAATAATTTAAGTGGGCCGAGCGTCAAAGAGTACTGGTAGGCGCGACAATACTGATCTAGTGCTTCTCCCAGCACTGACGTAAGTGGTGTTAGCATCTTTGGATAATCTACCCACATGTCAAAGCTTTCGTGAATATTCGGAAAGATCATACGACATAATCTCTGCTTACATAAGCATCCGGGAAATGACTTGCCATAATTTCTAAAGCAATTTCATTGTTCCTCTTAAACAAATTTTGTTTTGGATATGTCCTGGTCTTATAAAATTATATTTATCACAATCTTACAAAATATAAATATAGCCGTCACAGTAATTTTCAAGCCTGATGGGCTTGGTTGCATAACGAGTATCAGTTTATTTCCCTAGTCAGCAGCACCTACCTCTTCTTCATTCTTATTTTTACACCTTTAACGCGCTATTTTAAATTATGCCGCATATCTTTAAATATTTTTTGTAAGTAAATATTCCTTTGTTGCGGATTTAATTTTAACGGTTTGTTAAATTTACCATTTAATTGCCTAGTATTGTTTATCTTACATTCAAGTGAACAATCTGTAAAAATAAAAGATATTAACACATATGAAACGTTTATGGTAAAAGGAGTGCAACATCCGTTATCCATTGCATTTTGTAACTGGCTGCCCCGTAGTTTTATGGCCTTCAGATAAGTATTATGAATATTAAATCCCTTTTGCATGAGTCCATAAATGTTGAAAGATCTGTGAAAGAATATTTTTACTTATTTTCTTCAATAATAGTAGTACATTTTAATAATATGATTATGAGCTTAAGAAAGCAGGCTTCGAGATTGATTCTTGCAGTAAAATGTTACAAACTGTAATTAATTTCGAATAAACAGGCTTAAAGTGGTAGAAAACTTGGAGAAAACTCCAAAAAATATTAATGAATTTATTAATTAATAGCCTTGAGATTATTATATAGGTTTCAATTATTACTATACAGATTTAAAGACAGAACACGAGAGATTCATATGCGATGAACAGCGTTTTCAAAATGTCCATCAGAAATGCCATTATAGTGATTTAAACATTCTTTAAAATAGTAACTTTCCAGCACATGTGGACATATTAAATTCGTAGAAGCTCTCCATGTTTCTATTCAACATACAGATCTTCTAGGTTTCTGCACGCAAACATTGACATTGTCATATGGCTTGCATTGCGCAAACCATAAAAGGAAACCAACAACATTTAGGATAGGGATAGGATAGAAGCAGAGTGGGACTTAATACCTCGGCATACACAGATCTTTTGTACCTAGGCCCCTGATGAGGCGCACTCGAGAGAAAGGGATGAGGTGAGAGGAGAAAGGGGGCGACCGGACCAGGAGGCACAACAGTCAGAGGGTAGCATCCCTACCATTTACAGATTGGAACTCTTCGGGTGCAGCCGCATCCTCTGCCCCTGTGGGCCTACACATCCGCAGTACGGGGGACGAACGTTATTCAGAGCATCATTTTCCCCTGTGATGCACACACTGAGACCTCCTGCCGACACTTGCAACCCTGAAAGAAACAAAGCAGATCAAAGGTGGAGTAAAATGAGAATGGATATGAAATGAAGGGACAGGAAATTCGGGGAATGTAATGATCCTTTCCAGCATTCACCTGGCAACCCGGGGAAATCCCCGAAAAAAACCCATGGGTCAGAAAAGTGGTCACGGGAATCGAACCCACAACCTCCCGAATGCGGGCCACAGACGTTACCGCCTGAGCCATCCGTTCGATAAGAAGACTTAATTCTGGTGAGTGAGAAGCTCAAAATATGTTCTTGTTATCTGAAACAATGTTGTCTTGGAAACTTCAACCCAAGAGTCCAATTGTAAAACCGTAGTTTGTGGTATTTTCCATGTTCATTCGAAAAGCAGAAGAGACCAAGAGAGTCATGCAGAATTTGGAATTATGAAGTTGTTTCCGCGTCTCCTGGCGGATGTGAATCTCCAAATTTGATGATTCACCACACCACTGAGTAGCTGGAACCAAACATTCTGGCTCCAGTTCTCATTGTCTTACATCATGAGAACGAAGTTAACAAACATGCGAATCCGTTTTGACCTGCCGTTAATCCTGTTTTATTTGAATTTTGTAAAGAAACAACTTCAAATTCATTTTCAAAATTCTTCGCTGAGACGTAGGCCTCATTCTTCTATACGAGGACTCCGACCCGCATGGCTTCAACGTTTTCTTGGCCTATTTGAATTAGCTTTATTTAGGTTAAGAATGTTGGAGAATTTTCCAGCTATTGGTGCCTTCTTACGGTTAAAATATAAATATACTGTCGCCTACATCTGCATCAAAGAACTGTTAACAGCATAAAATGGAATAAACTTTTTTCACTATAAAGCAATTAAAACTATATTAACATCAACTCTTAAACTTACTTTGTGATCGCCAATGACATCTAGAACAAATGATTAATGGCTTCGGAATACAAACGGTACCGTTATTGAGAGGTTGTTCTATAATAATTACATAATACAGTACTAGCTTTTACTCGTGGCTTCATTCGCATGGTAATGCGTTTACACTATATCAGTATTAAAATGGAATCAATTTCATTAGCTACATACACCGCGTGATACCCTTAGCCTTGATGATAGCGTTCACTCTCGCAGGCATACTTTCAATCAGGTCTGGAAGGTTTCTTGGGGAATGGAAGCCCATTCTTCACGGAGTGCGGAACTGAGGAGAGGTATCGATGTAGGTTGGTGAGGCCTGGCGCAAAGTCGGAATTCCAAAACATCCCAAAGGTGTTCTATAGGATCCAAGTCTGGACTCTGTGCAGGCCAGTCCATTACAGGGATGTTATTGTCGTGTAACCACTCCACCACAGCCCGTGCAGTATGACCAGGTGCTCGCTCGTGTTGAAAGATGCAATCGCCATCTCCGACAACAGTGAGAAGCAAGAAAGTGCTTAAAATATCAATGTAGGTCTGTATTGTGATCGTGCCACGCAAAACAACGAGGGGTGCAAGCCCCCTCCAGGAAAAACACGACCACACCATAACACCACCACCTCCGAATTTTACTGTTGGCACTACACACGCTGGCAGATGACGTTCACCGGGCATTTGCCATACCCACACCCTGCCACATTGTGTACCGTGATTCGTCACTCCACACAACGTTTTGCAACTTCAATCGTCTAATGTTGACGCTCCTTACACCAAGCGAGACGTCGTTTGGCATTTTCCTGCGTGATGTGTGACTTATGAGCAGCCGCTAGACCATGGAATCCAAGCTTCTCACCTCACGCCTAACTGTCATAGTACTTGGAGTGGATCCTGATGCAGTTTGGAATTCCTGTGCGATGGTCTGGATAGATGTCTGCCTATTACTCTTTACGACCCTCTTCAAATGTCGGCGGTCTGTCAGTCAACAGACGAGGTCGGCCTGTACGCTTTTGTGCTGTAATGTCCCTTCACGTTTCCACTTCACTATCACATCAGAAACAGTGGACCTAGGGATGTTTAGGAGTGTGGAAATCTCGCGCACAGACTTCTGACACAAGTGACACCCAATCACTTGACCACGTTTGACGTCCGTGAGTTCCACGGAGTGTCTCATTCTGCTGTTTTACAATGTCTAATGACTACTGAGGTCGCTATTAATGAGTACCAGGCAAGAGGTGGCAGCACAATGCACCTAAGATGCAAAACGTATGTTTGTGGGGTGTCCGGATACTCTTGATCACATAGTGTAATTCACTATGTCTTATAACAAAGGAATGTCGAAAATATTTTTCTTCAACTATGTTCTCCAATTCGACGTAATTTAATAGCCGCCGAAGTGATAGGAGTCAGTTGCAATTATGCTTTACCTTAAGAAACTTTACAAAAGCAGGGTAAGAAACAACCATTTCATGTACTATGTTTAGCACTCTACAACCCCAAGATACGTAGAACACTATTAGGCAGGTCATTTGCATTGGTCAAAAATTCGACACGTGACATCTTGTATCGAAAAAGCGTTCTCTTCGTGACGACATGTTTGTGCATTATTTTAATTTTATCCACAGGGTTGTAATTTTTAGTTTATTTTATGACTGTAAAGGAATAAACCGTAATTTTGTGGTAATTGGTATTTTCACATTTGCGACTACACAACTTTAAATTTGTTCTTAAAAACTATCATGAGAAAACTATAACAATACCACACATACGGTAACAAAATACTTATAATTATCAAAGTTCGCATCGTTATAAAATTTGTGATTCAAGTTAGCAACCATTACATTTGTTTTGAAAAACATCTGATGTGTTACACTCACATGACTTTCTATTTTTACAAACGCTTATTCTCCTTATGCTTCATGTTAATCGAGATGTTAACCTTATTGCTAATTTTCTTGTAGATGCAAGGGGAATTGGTAGGCTTTAAGCAATAGTCAAATATTTTAAGAGCTCGTTGCTATGTGGAGTATTCCATTCTCTTTGCAATACCAGAAAAAACAAGAATTCCCATTTGAGAAAATGTATAAGTATTGGAAAATTTAAGGGAATAACAAGCAATATCTCGAAAATGGTTCACTCAACAAAAAAATGTATATGACATAAATTGTGTATTTTAACGCGATCTACATTTTTTGTTCTATCTTTTATGGTTTACCAGTTATGCAAAAGTCGTTCTCAATGAAGAATACTTTTGGAGACATTCCCAGAAAATTCAAGATATACATTTCATTTATCATGAAACTATCTTAAATATATGATATTTTAATCAAAATCGTTAAAGGCATTTCTGAGAGAATTAAGATTTTCGAAAAATGTTCCATATAAAGGGTAATCTGGTGTGGGGGGATTTTCTTGAAAACCTTCGCGTCGCATCTCTGGAAGATACTGAACCTAAATACCAAGTTTGGTGTTTATCCGATTGTTCGTTTCGGAGTTATTCTGTTCACACACACACACACACACACACACACAGACACACACACACACACACAGACACACACGAACAGGTTTCGAAAAATGCTTTCTATGCATTCAGTGCACCTCAAAACATGTATCTCCTGTGAAATCTCGGTATCGAATTTTTGGTTGGAATACAATACTTCCCCTACTTACTATACGTAGTAGAGAAAGTAAACATTATTTTGAACATTTTCTTGAGATTACATTTTTATATAAAAGGTATTTGCCTATTCCTTATGGCTTTAAGTTGCATGAAATTCACATAAAGTAAAGATGGTTTTGTACACTATTCCTATAGAATTCATTTATTTCCCATTCTAATATCTGAAACATTTGGTGGGCCCTTTTATGAAAAGCTGCAGAGAAATTAAAATGTGGTACTGATATGCTGCAACGTAACAAGCATTTTAAGTGCGAAAAATTATAATATACAATTTCTGAGAACATTGGTTTTTAAGTTATGTATTTGCATAAACAATACAACATGCAAACAGGAAACTTTGCAACAATTTTTTAGCAAATGCGGGATAAATGAGGAGTAGAGATTTCTAGAAACGTACAAATTCCCTACCACGTCTCTCAATAACACCATCACAGATGTTTGATATTGTTATTTCAAATTCATCGAGGTAAATTGTTTTACACAAAACTGTGCCTAAATAATAAGTATCAATATTAAATTAATCAAATTAAATCTTTTACTTAATATTTTCCCCAATTTCTCCTTGCACATACTTTTATACGTTGGTATGCATGTACGTATATAATGCATAAAATTATTACTTTGCACAAATATACAGTTATACTAATGTTTTGTGAAGATTTGTTTCATCCTTTTCTTCCTTCTATCTGTGGTCTTAGTTGTCTAACCGGGTAATTTTTCCTTAAACCGCATTGATTGACAGCTCCTTCATAATGACCTCATTAGCCAAGTTCGCTAATGGAAAGTGGCCATCGGCGCAATGCACTATTACCCCAATGAGGTAACCTTGAGGCAATAGTGAGTAAGAATGTTTAATAATGCTACTTGTCATTATTGGAGTAACAATAATGTAAATTTTGCGACAGTATATAAAATAGCCAATCAACAACCAGAAAAAAGCTTAAGTTAAATAAACGTATTCTATTGGATTAGGAATAGCCAATCAGAGACTTGAAATACAGAAATTTATAAATTTAGGCAGTAGAAATCAAGTCAGTTTGCTTGTAGACAGCGCTCACAACTGGACGCGTTGCTTATAAACAGCGTTTTAATCGGACGCGAGACACGTCCTCGAGAAATTTAATACTTATTCGTGTGGGACGAAAAATAGCTTTACGTGTTAAAAAGTGCAAGTAATTAATAAAAGAATCTCACAGCTCTCTCTCTCTCTCTATCAGTGAAGTGTTATTTAAATCGTGTCAAGCATTAATAAAAGGAGTGAAGTAAAATTATAATCTGTGTAAGCCTACATTTTTCAGCCGCACCACGCCTTGTTAAGACATTCATGTCTCTAAAAATAAATACTGACGCAGCCGAGGCAAAAATAATATATAATATTTAAAGAAACAGTAAAAATTACAAAGTTAATATTTTTTTAAACATTTGAGGCGAAGGCTACCGGAAACTTTTTACCATACGTACGGTCGCAACTACTTCAAGTTCGGCTCTCCAACAGTTGAACTACAATACAACTCCTACTTCAAATTTGCTTTCCATACGTGAAGCAACTAACATCTTCAAATTGGCTCCCAAAACGTGGGGCTAATAAAAAACGTAAAAATACCTTCTTCAAAGTCTTGTATAAAAGTATCAGAGAACTGTATAAGTAGGCAATTATGGAAGCTAAATTAAATAGTTGGAGACAGTTCTGTGCTTCGGAAACTAACAAAATCGTTAGGGGAAATTTTATAAAACATGCCAAAAACCAGACAACCTTAACACAATTTTACACTCTGTTGACACTGGCACTGTTTCACAACACCGCTAGAAACTGCAAATACTCTAGTAGAGACATTGTTTTCCAGAGTTGAAGCTAACTATGAAAGGTAGACTGACCTCCAGAAGGAATCCATACTCGTACCAGAAACCGAAGACGACAAGCCATTTAGCACGAAAGAGGTTAATCATCTAATCTCGAAGTTGAATGATAAAGAGAGCCCCAGGAATAGACGCTATATTATGAAGTATACCCATAATGCTTGTTCCGATCTGCTCCTAAAACTGTTCAACAAATATTTAGAACTCTTTGTTTTTCCTGATTGTAATCCCAAAACATGGAAAACAAAATAAGTATACTGCCAATTGTTTACGTTCAATAAGCTTATTCGTTTGTCAAGAAACATCTTAGAAAAACTTGTAATTAACAGAGTGATGTGTAGTTTTGCAAGTAAGAACAATTAACATGAAAAACAGTTTGAGCTTATGCCATTTAAATCTACAGAAGGTGCAGTACACAAGGTGATTCAATGGATGAAACGTATCTATGCTCGCAAAGAATTTGGATGGCTTGTATCACTAGATATTTCCAGAGCGCTCAACTTTGCATGGTGGCCAAAAGTGTTACATCAATTGAAAGTGAAAGAAGCTTATATAGGCTATTACAAAATTATTTCACAGAGTGACTATTTGTGACACAAATGTGACTAGAAATGTAGATCGAGGATGTCCACGAGTCTCTGCTTGTAGCCCGGATCTCTGGAACATACTCTATGATGATATACTTCAACAGCAGCTCCCTGATAAATGTACGCTAATTGTTTATGCAGTAGATGCATTACTGTTAGGGGCACCACAACAAATTCCTTAACAACCACAGCAAATGAAGCACTTGACATCTTCTAAGATGGAGAAGAATAATAAATTAAAATTCAATCCGTTCAAAACTGTTGCTATGTTAGTCACCAAAAACGAAATTTGAAAAACTGGTAAAACTTGATGGCCAAGAAATACAACTTGAAGATAATATGACATATTTAGGAATAAATTTAGACGGCAAACTTTCATTTAGATCACACTTCAAGCATTTGGAAACCAAAGCATCAAAACTGTTCAAAGGCATGACTATGGTAGCACGACTCACCTAGGGATAAATTTGGAAATTTTGAAGATTATACTGGGTTGACCATTTAAGTTGAGACTGTACAATGTCTCCAAAACTAAGTTTTGTAGAAAGAAATGTCCTGAATAAAAGTTGCTTGATATTATGGGAGAAAGTAAATGCCATTAGTCATATGTTATTTGGAAGCCGTTGTGATGGTCATTTTAAAGTCAATTTAATTTTTGGCTTTCTCTATTACGTATAGTAAGTAGGCGAAGTATTGTATTCCACCCAAAAATTCGTTACCGAGATTTCACCGGAGACCCCCTGAATCCCAAAAAAAAAAAAAAAAAAAAAAAAAAAAAAACCATATTGGAAACATTTCCGTATGTGTATCTGTGTGTTTGTGAGCAGCATAACTCAGAAGCAAACAGTCGGATAAACACCAAACTTGGTATTTAGGTTCAGTATCTTCCAGAGATGCGACACGACGTTTTTAAAGAAAATCCCCCCACCCGAGATTACCCTTTACATGGAACATTTTTCGAACATTTTTATTTTCTCAAAAATAGCTCTGACGATTTTGATTAAAACATCATATGTTTAAGATATTTTCATGACAAATAAAGTGTATATCTTGAATTTTCTTGGAATGTCTCCAGAAGTATTCTTGATTGTGAACGAGTTTTGCATAACTGGTAAACCATAAGAGATAGACAAAATTTTACAGCACAAAAAATGTAGATCGCGTTAAAATACACAATTTATGTCATATACATTTTTTTGTTGGGTGAACCATTTTCGAGATATTGCTTATTATTCCCTTAAATTTTTCAATCCTTATTTTCTCAAATGGGAATTCGTTATTCATTTTTTTTTGTCTTGGATATGCAAAGAGTATTAATCTGTGGCGAAGAGAATGGTGCTGCACCTAGCAACCAGCTATTAAGAGATATGTCTATGCTTAAAGGCTACTGTATTTCTATATTGCCCTTGCAATTACAAAACAAGGGGAACATAGTACGCCTTAAGCGATAGTCAAATATTTTTAGAACTGGTCGCTATGTGTAAAATGTAATTCTCTTCGCATGTCAAAAGATCGTTTCTGAAAATGTTTATCCCGATTAATGTGAAATAGATGGAGAATAAAACTTTGTAAAAATAGTTTGTACAAGAGTAGAGAAAGTCATGTGGGTGTAACACATTTTTTTTAATGTCCTGGACATAGAAAGAGAATGGAATGCGCCACATAGCAACCAGCTCTTAAAAGAAAATTAGCAATAAGATTAACATCTCGATATCTTGATTAACATGAAGCATATGGAGAATAAGCGTTTGTATAAATAGTTTGTACAAGAGTAGAGAAAGTCATGTGAGTGTAACACATCAGATTTTTTTTATTTTTACTGTTTTATTTGTTTTAAAGCACGTATATTGTTAAGCTCACAAAATGATCTTGTTTTAAACATTTGTAAGCTAGCGTTAAAAATGGTACATATACTTTTATATTTTCATTCCTTTTCATGCTTATTTTATTTTATTGTTTATGTATTGATATTTATCATTGACAATGTATATTTTGTATCAACTACAACCCTAACATGCCTTACACAGGGTTCACAGCACTTGGACATTAAATAATAGTAGATCGTAAGAGATAGACAAAACAACGTAGATTTTTTTAAAGGACACAATTTATGTCTAATAAATTTTTTGCGGCGTTAACCATTTTCGAGATATTCTTTGTTGATGGTTTAAGTTTTCAAATAATTTATATTTTTTATCAACAACAAATCGCCATTTTTACTTTCTCTGCCATGTACTTAGTAGGAAGAGAAGGTATTCCACTCTACACAAAAATTCGATACCGGGATTTTACCGAAAATACATGTTTTGAAAACCCTGAATAAAAAAAAATGAAAAAGGTTCGTGTGTGTGTGTGTCTGTGAACAGTATAGCTCAAAAACGAATAGTCGGATCAACACCAAACTTGGTATTTAAGTTCAGTATCTTCCATAGATGTGACACAAAGATTTTCAAGAAAACCTCCAATCTCAAACTATCCTTTATATAGAGCATTTTCCTAAAATTTGGATTTTCTAAAAAATGGCCTTAACAATTTTGATTAAAGTACCATACATTAAATATATTTACATGATAAATAAAACGCATATCTTGAATTTCCTAGGAATAGCGTGTAAAGTCCTCATAATTCGGAATTAATTTTGTATCATCTTGTATAACTGGTAAACGTTAAGCGATATACGAAAACGTACTACACAAAAAAAATGTAGATCTATTTAAAACACGCAATTTATTTCAAATAAACGTTTTTGTGGCATAAGCTATTTCTGAGAAATCCTTTATTAATGGTTCGATATTTTTTAATTTATTTATTTATAGTTGCTAAAACATCTTAGGTTTTATAGCGACTTTTACAAGGTAGTACATATTACAGCAAGTAGAATGTTATACAGTTATCATTACCTAAGGTTCGAATTGTTTATTTCTTGGTCATTCTCTTAAGTCCTGTCAACATTCAGTTGTTTCTCGTGATTGCCTGGAAACAGTGTGGAATTTTAAGACCAGCGTATAGCGTCCAGTTCAATAAACAAAACAAAATTTAAATTTGTCTTATTCGTTTCATTATTATCCCTATAAGGTTTATCTCCTTTTTTAGGATTTTTTGCAAAGTGAATTACTATTCATTTGACTATCGTGTCCCCTTGTAGCTATTTCGGTAAAGGTTTATTTGGATTAAAACGTAATAGATAGAAAAATATTTAGCTTTAGCTTAGTAAGAATAGTTTGTATACCCACCAATAAACGATAAAGGGTAGAGATTTATTTGGATTAAAACGTAATAGATAGAAAAATATTTAGTTTTAGCTTAGTAAGAATAGTTTGTATACCCACCAATAAACGATAAAGGGTAGAGGTGTATTTGGATTAAAACGTAATAGATAGAAAAATACTTAGTTTTAGCGTAGGAAGAATAGTTTGTATACCCACTAATAAACGATAGAGGGTAGAGGTGTATTTTTATTAAAACGTAATAAATAGAAAAATATTTAGCTTTAGCTTAGTAAGAATAGTTTGTATACCCACTAATAAACGATAGAGATTAGAGGTTTATTTGGATTAAAACGTAATAGATAGAAAAATATTTAGCTTTAGCTTAGTAAGAATAGTTTGTATACCCACTAATAAACGATAGAGGTTAGAGAACGAATGTATCACATCAGATTTCTTTTCTGTGGTCATGCAAAAAGAACGAAATTTTAAATCCAGGACATGGCGACCCACCTTTAAAAGATTTGACTATCGCTTTAATTTACTGCATTCTTACAGCGAAATGTAAAATATGTAAAGATGATTTAACTCTATTAACAAGAATTAGATAGAAGAGTAAGCGTTTGTATGAATGGTTTGTAGAATAAAGTAGAGAAATCCATGCGAAGCTCACCAGATTTTTAAAAGAAAGATTAGCTCATGTACACTGTCACATTATATATAAAAGGAGTTTTTCAGGAAGAAGGAGAAATATTTTATTTCAATTAAAGAAAAATCTAATGTGTTACACTCACATGACTTTCTCTACTCTTGTACAAAGTATTTTTACAAACGCTTATTCTCCATCTAGTTCATGTTAATCGAGATATACACTTGCAAACTCTATCTTATTGCTAATTTTCTTGTAGATGTAGGGGAAAATATATTTCCAAGGGCAATATAGAAAAACAGTAGCCTTTAAGCACACACATCTCTCTTAATAGCTGGTTGCTAGGTGCAGCACCATTCCCTTTGCCTCAGATTATAACTCTTTGCATATCCAAAACAAAAAAATCTGATGTGTTACACTCACATGACTTTCTCTACTCTTGTACAAACTATTTTTACAAACGCTTATTCTCCATATGCTTCATGTTAATGGAGATATCGAGATGTCAATCTTATTGATAATTTTCTTGTAGATGCAAGGGGAATATGGTAGGTTTTAAGCGATAGTCAAATATTTTAACGCTGGTTGCTATGTCGCGCATTCCATTCTCTTTGCATGTCCAGGATATAAAAAAAATCTGATGTGTTACACTCACATGACTTTCTCTACTCTTGTACAATCTATTTCTACAAACGCCTATTCTCCATATGCTTCATATTAATCGAGATATCGAGATGTCAATCTTATTGCTAATTTTCTTGTAGATGCAAGGGGAATATGGTAGCTTTTAAGCTATAGTCAAATATTTTATCGCTGGTTGCTATGTGGCGCATTCCATTCTGTTTGCATGTCCAGGACATAAAAAAATGAATAACGAATTTGAGATCAAGTATAAGTATTGGAAAATTTAAGAAAATAACAAGCAATATCTCGAAAACGGTTCACTCAACAAAAGAAATGTATATGACATAAGTTGTGTATTTTAACGCGATCTACATTTTTTGTGTAGAAAAATTTTGTCTATCTCTTATGGTTTACCAGTTATGCAAAAGTCGTTCACAATGAAGAATACTTTTGGAGACATTCCCAGAAAATTCGAGATATACATTTCATTTCTCATGACATTATCTTAAACATGATATTTTCATCAAAATCGTTAGAGCCATTTTTGAGAAACTTAAAATTTTCGTAAAATCTTCCATGTAAAGGGTAGTCTGGGATGGGGGGATTTTCTTGAAAACCTTCGTGTCGCATCTCTGGAAGATACTGAACCTAAATACCAAGTTTGGTGCTTATCCGACTGTTCGTTTTTGAGTTATGCTGTTCACAGACACACAGACACACACACACAGACACACACATACACACACACACACAGCCACACACACGGACATGTTTCCAAAAATGCTTTTTTTGGATTCAGGAGGTCTCAAAACATGTATTTCCGGTGAAATCTCGGTATCGAATGTTTGGGTGGAATGCAATACTTCCCCTACTTACTATACGTAGTAGAGAAAGTAAAAATCTGATGTGTTACACTCACATGACTTTCTCTACTCTTGTACAATCTATTTTTACAAACGGCTATTCTCCATATGCTTTATGTTATTCGAGATATCGAGATGTCAATCTTATTGCTAATTTTCTTGTAGATGCAAGGGGAATATGGTAGCTTTTAAGCGATGGTCAAATATTTTAACGCTGGTTGCTATGTGTCGAATTCCATTCTCTTTGCAAGTCCAGGACATAAAAAATCTGATGTGTTACACTCACATGACTTTCTCTAATCTTGTACAATCTATTTTTACAAACGCCTATTCTCCATACGCTTCATATTAATCGAGATGTCAATCTTATTTGTAATTTTCTTGTAGATGCAAGGGGAATATGGTAGCTTTTAAGCGATAGTCAAATATTTTATCGCTGGTTGCTATGCGGCGCATTCCATTCTTTTTGCATGTCCAGGACAATAAAAAATGAATAACGAATTTGAGAAAAAGTATAAGTATTGGAAAATTTAAGGAAATAACAAGCAATATCTCGAAAACGGTTCACTCAAAAAAAAATGTATATAATATAAGTTGTGTATTTTAACGCGATCTACATTTTTTGTGTAGTAAAATTTTGTCTATCTCTTATGGTTTAACAGTTATGCAAAAGTCGTTCACAATGAAAAATACTTTTGGAGACATTCCCAGAAATTTCGAGATATACATTTCATTTCTCATGACATTATCTTAAACATATGATATTTTCATCAAAATCGTTAGAGCCATTTTTGAGAAAATTAAAATTTTCGAAAAATGTTCCATGTAAAGGGTAGTCTGGGTTTGGGGGATTTTCTTGAAAACCTTCGTGTCGCATCTCTGGAAGATACTGAACGTAAATACCAAGTTTGGTGTTTATCCGACTGTTAGTTTTTGAGTTATGCTGTTCACAGACACACACACACACACAGACACACACACACACACAGACACACACACGGACATGTTTCCAAAAATGCTTTTTTTGGATTCAGGAGGTCTCAAAACATGTATTTCCGGTGAAATCTTGGTATCGAATTTTTGGGTGGAATGCAATACTTCCCCTACTTACTATACGTAGTAGAGAAAGTAAAAAATGAATAACGAATTTGAGAAAAAGTATAAGTATTGGAAAATTTAAGGGAATAACAAGCAATATCTCGAAAACGGTTCACTCAACAAAAGAAATGTATATAACATACGTTGTGTATTTTAACGAGGTCTACATTTTTTGTGTAGTAAAATTTTGTCTATCTCTTATGGTTTACCAGTTATGCAAAAGTCGTTCACAATGAAGAATACTTTTGGAGACATTCCCAGAAAATTCGAGATATACATTTCATTTTTCATGGCATTATCTTAAACATATGATATTTTAAACAAAATCGTTAGAGCCATTTTTGAGAAAATTAAAATTATCGAAAAATGTTCCATGTAAAGGGTAGTCTGGGTTTGGGGGATTTTCTTGAAAACCTTCGTGTCGCATCTCTGGAAGATACTGAACGTAAATACCAAGTTTGGTGTTTATCCGACTGTTAGTTTTTGAGTTATGCTGTTCACAGACACACACACACAGACACACACACACACAGACACACACACGGACATGTTTCCAAAAATGCTTTTTTTGGATTCAGGAGGTCTCAAAACATGTATTTCCGGTGAAATCTTGGTATCGAATTTTTGGGTGGAATGCAATACTTCCCCTACTTACTATACGTAGTAGAGAAAGTAAAAAATGAATAACGAATTTGAGAAAAAGTAAAAGTATTGGAAAATTTAAGGGAATAACAAGCAATATCTCGAAAACGGTTCACTCAACAAAAGAAATGTATATAACATACGTTGTGTATTTTAACGAGGTCTACATTTTTTGTGTAGTAAAATTTTGTCTATCTCTTATGGTTTACCAGTTATGCAAAAGTCGTTCACAATGAAGAATACTTTTGGAGACATTCCCAGAAAATTCGAGATATACATTTCATTTTTCATGGCATTATCTTAAACATATGATATTTTAAACAAAATCGTTAGAGCCATTTTTGAGAAAATTAAAATTTTCGAAAAATGTTCCATGTAAAGGGTAGTCTGGGGTGGGGGGATTTTCTTGAAAACCTTCGTGTCGCATCTCTGGAAGATACTGAACCTAAATACCAAGTTTGGTGTTTATCCGACTGTTCGTTTTTGAGTTATGCTGTTCACAGACACACACACAGACACACAGACACACACACACACACACGGACATGTTTCCAAAAATTCTTTTTTTGGATTCAGGAGGTCTCAAAACATGTATTTCCGGTGAAATCTCGGTATCGAATTTTTGGGTGGAATGCAATACTTCCCCTACTTACTATACGTAGTAGAGAAAGTAAAAATGAATAACGAATTTGAGAAAAAGTATAAGTATTGGAAAATTTAAGGGAATAACAAGCAATATCTCGCAAACGGTTCACTCAACAAAAGAAATGTATATGACATAAATTGTGTATTTTAACGCGATCTACATTTTTCATGTAGTAAAATTTTGTCTATCTCTTATGGTTTACCAGTTATGAAAAAGTCGTTCACAATGAAGAATACTTTTGGAGACATTCCCAGGAAATTCGAGATATACATTTTATTTATCATGACAATATCTTAAACATATGATATTTTAATCAAAATCGTTAGAGCCATTTTTGAGAAAATTAAAATTTTCGAAAAATGTTCCATGTAAAGGGTAGTCTGGTGTGGGGGATTTTCTTGCAAACCTTCGTGTCGCATCTCTGAAAGATACTGAACCTAAATACCAAGTTTGGTGTTTATCCGACTCTTCGTTTTTGAGTTATGCTGTTCACAGACACACAGACACACAGACAGACACACAGACAGACACACGCACGGACATGTTTCCAAAAATGCTTTTTTTGGATTCAGTGAGTCTCAAAACATGTATTTTCGGTGAAATCTCGGTATCGAATTTTTGGGTGGAATACAATACTTCCCCTACTTACTATACGTAGTAGAGAAAGTAAAAATGAATAACGAATTCCCATTTGAGAAAATAAGTATTGAAAACTTTAAGGGAATAACAAGCAATATCTCGCAAACGGTTCACTCAACAAAAGAAATGTATATGACATAAATTGTGTATTTTAACGCGATCTACATTTTTCATGTAGTAAAATTTTGTCTATCTCTTATGGTTTACCAGTTATGAAAAAGTCGTTCACAATGAAGAATACTTTTGGAGACATTCCCAGGAAATTCGAGATATACATTTTATTTATCATGACAATATCTTAAACATATGATATTTTAATCAAAATCGTTAGAGCCATTTTTGAGAAAATTAAAATTTTCGAAAAATGTTCCATGTAAAGGGTATTCTGGTGTGGGGGATTTTCTTGCAAACCTTCGTGTCGCATCTCTGAAAGATACTGAACCTAAATACCAAGTTTGGTGTTTATCCGACTCTTCGTTTTTGAGTTATGCTGTTCACAGACACACAGACACACAGACAGACACACAGACAGACACACACACGGACATGTTTCCAAAAATGCTTTTTTGGGATTCAGCGGGTCTCAAAACATGTATTTCCGGTGATATTTCGGTATCGAATTTTTGGGTGGAATATAATACTTCCCCTACTTACTATACGTAATAGAGAAAGTAAAAAGAAATATCGACATCGTTTATGATGGCTGCTCTCACTTAACTTGGCCAATTTAACAGCAATGAAGAACCTGAGAAGATTAAACCGCAATAGAACATGAACACTCAGAATTGGCATCCAGGTAGCCTTTCCTGTAAACATTGATGTTAACATTGAATTTCATTTTGAAATACTAGGATATTTTAAAAGGGATAGTCCATATGAAACCCAGGGATTTAAGCTCTTCGCTATTGAGGAAACAGTTCAAATGGATTTGTTCCGAGATACCTTCGAATAAAAAATGTTACTGCATTTGCTCTTCATTTATACCAAGATTATTCGAACAAGCTCATTACTTATTGTTATAAAGAATATTTAGTGCTTTGCATACTAAAACTGTTCCTTTTGTTTTACTTATTTTAGCAAATAAGGTAATAATAAACACATATTAATACAAACTTAAAATGCAAATTAGACAATAGAATTTACAAGTGCTCCTCAGATAGATAGCCGAGAAATATCCCATTAAGGTCAAAACATTTACCCAAGTATTCTATTAAGAGTAACCCAGGGATGATAAAGAGAGCCTGGGAACGAAGTTGGTGCCCCCCGGGGTGAGAGGCCGCTAATCTATCCATTAAACTTTTATAAGGTCCATGAATGAAACACTCTTAATTATACCGATTCATATACAGGATAGCATCACGATCCGTATGTTAGAAACGATTCTTAGGCGGTCACAAATGTATGGTATACCAGCACAATAACATTCAGCGCTGTATTGTTGAAATTCTTCCCATAACAACAATTTGCAACAACAATAGAATTAATTGGATTCGAGTCTCTAATGTTGGCGTTTAAATTTAAATAGCTTCGTAGCGCTTGTTTCCTAAGAGTAGGGCGTATTCGTCTTTTTCTGTGCACTTAAACAGTTTTGTATGTGATAATAAGGTAATTAGTATGTTGCAGGTGTTGGATTTTTATAAATTTCTTAACATTAGACAATTTCTGTAATGCCATGCCGTTTATACGCTGCTTGCAAGAACTTTGTCCGCAAATTGGCAAATTACCTAATGAGATATATCCATAAAAATGTTTTAAGGGTTTACCGAATCTCCCCAGCGATTTGTGACATTTAGATTTCGCTCAAGAGGAAGCAAAAAAGACATTTCTTAGGAAGTTGTGTAAACTGAAACATAAATAAATAAATAAATAAAAATCTGAAGTACTCCGTCCCGGTAGTTAATTTTTTAAACCGGGACGTGTTTTCCAAATACGTACATTTATTACAAAACATTCTAATTACATTCTAATACATTTCATTTTTTTAGATTATTTAAATACTAAAAAATATACATAAAACAAAATATAAGCATATAAGTAAGATAAAATATGAATAAGAAGATCAAGAAGAGGAATAAAATAAAATAAAGGGAAAGAAAGAAATAAAGGGCAGGTAAGATTAAGAAGTAGAATAAAACAGAATATATTCTAAATATACAACAGAAAAGTTAGGAAATAAACAAAATAAAACATTAATACTCAACTCAATCATTTACTAAATTAATATACTACCCACTACCTATATAATAAAGGAGGCAGTATTTTTAACACAAATTATTTTAGTCAAATTATATAATAAAAAATATAATAACAGCCCGCCTTAAAGCAAAATGTATATGTAACAATATATAAAAAGTGTATATTACAGTCATTGTATATATTTATATTATTGTATACATTTAATAATGTTATCTGAATGTATTACGTAATTTAATAATGTAGGAGCTGTGAGAATAATAGGTCAAAAGTTGCTAACAATGCGGTAACAATGAGATAACCTTGATGCAATAATGAGTAAGAAAGTTTAATAATGCTGCTAGTCATTATTGGAGCAACAATAATGTAATTTTTGTGGCAGTTTATAAAATAGTCAATCAACAACCAGAAAAAAACTTAACTGAAATAAAAGTATTCTATTGGATTAGGAATAACCAATCAGAGACTTGAAATACAGAAATTTACAAATTTAGGCGGGAGAAATCAAGTCAGTTGCTTGTAGACAGCGCTCATAACTGGACGCGTTGGTTGTTGACAGTGTTCCTAATCGGACGCGAGATGTGTCCTCGAGAAATTTAATAAGTATTCAGGGTGAGACGAAAATAATTTACGTGTTAAAAAGTGCAAGTAATTAATAAAAGAATCTCACAGGTCTCTCTATATCAGTGAAGTGTTATTTAAATTGTGTCAAGGATTAATAAATGTAGTGAAGTAAACATTATAATCTGTGTAAGCCTACATTCTTCAGCCGCACTACGTCTTGCAAAGAAATCCATGTCTCTAACAATAATACTGACGCAGCCGAGGCAAACATAAATATATAATTTTTAAAGAAACAGTCAAATTACAAAGTTAATATTTTTTAAACTTGGGGCAAAGGCCACCGGAAAGTACATTTGGAGCGAAGGCTACCGGAAACATTTTACCATACGTGCGGTTGCTACTACCTCAAATTGGCTCCCAAAACGTGGGGCAAATAACAATACAACAAAACACGTTCTTCATAAATTACTGGTATCCAGCTAACTTCTACCTAATATTCTTAATTAAACCTAAACTCCAACTAAGCTATTAATCTAAGTACGTACTAAAATCTCTGTCTAATTGTCTACTAATCCACTAACAATTCAAATTTCAACACAGAAAAACTACAAAATTGTAATTATCTAACTTCTAATTATCAATTTACTTTACCTACAACTCACTTTTATTATAAACTAGCGGACCCGACAGACGTTGTTCTGTTTTGTCATAATTTGTTCCTGTTTCTCGGTGTTACTATATTGGCATCGTGTGTTAATTTGGTGTTCTGCATTTCCCATGAAGTAGATATCCAAAAATTTAGGATTGGTATCAGGTATTGAGAACAGAGAACCTATTTGATGATACACTTGGCCCTGAATCTTCAATGTTGAATTAAAATTATGGCCATCCTCATTCTCAACGATTTTTGTTGCTCCAAATGATGTCATTAGGAAGCAAGAATTGAATTTACAAATTTTACGCAAAAACAATTTTGATTGAGATGTATTTCCAGCCAATAGTGCCCTGCGCGCGTTGCTACGCCACTAACTGAAATAAATTTGAAGGACAGACATTACACAAATATTCAATTTATTTTTTGTCATTTTATTGATTTTTTCATGTCGAAAAAATTGTGACATTGCAGCGTTTCGTTTCAATTCGATATTTATTGAAGTGCTGAGGGATACACAATATTTCTTGTTTTTCCATCTGGTGCGTAAACGAATGAATCAGAAGGTTACGTTGAAACTTTTTAGCCGATGCATTCCATGTGTAGAATTGGTCGTACCAACTCAGAAACCTTCATGGGCCTCATGCACAACACTTTGCTGAAGATCATCACATGATCAAATGCATAGTTTACGATTCTATAAAGGACATACAGACAAACATTCATTTATATATATATATATATATTCAAAATATATGAATTTAAACCTTATAAGCTTCAAACTATTTAAATCTACTAATTCACTATCATTTAAATCAACATAATACACATCATAGTAAAACTGAAACAGTGAGCTATAAACTGTAGCAAATACTATGTGCTGTTTATACCAATAAAAGAGAGTAAATAATTTGCATGCAAGTAAAGGACATGCCGTCCATATATTCCTACGAGAACTTAAAATACGAATATGAACTTTTGCGCGTCAGAAGTGCTTCCTGGTAGACAAACAATGGAAACGTGGGATAATAATAAACACAGAATGTATAATAGTAATAATTAATTTTATTCATCCTGATAGTTAGCTCAACTGTTAGTATCATATCGTCGTATCATCGCTGTACCAGAATGCTGGCCGCATAGTGTCTTTTCTTTGTCCATAAATCTACTGACAAATACTTAACGCGCCTAATTATCATTGCCTTTCTTTAGTTTTCCTTACTTTCACATTTCCTTTTTCATTTTACTTTCTCTACTAGTTACCAATAGCAAGTAGAGAAAGCACTGCATTCTATTCAAAATTCTATACCGAAATTTCACCGGAAATGCGCGTTTTGAGGCTTCCCGGATAAAACAAAGCATTTTAACTTTGTTTACACGTATCTAATAGGCAAATATTCCACCCAAAAATTCTATATGTAAATTTCACCGGAAATATTTGTTTTGAGGCCTCCTAAATCCAAAAAGAAAAAAAAATATAAAAATATTCCTGTGTGTCTGTGAACGGCATAACCCAAAAACAAAATGTCCAATAAATACCAAACTTCATATACAAGTTCAGTATCTTTCAATGATGTGAAACGAAGATTTTCAAGGGAATTTCCTCTCCGTAAACTACCCTTTACTTGTAAGATCTTTCGAAATTTTCCATTTCTTGAAAACGGCTCTAAGGACCTTATTTCAAATGCCATATTTTTAAGATACTTAATGAAAATTATAATATATATTTCCTGAATTTTCTGGGAGGAATTTTTGTATAATTTTCTGTAACTGGTAAACCTTAAGAGATAGACTATCTTAGACCTAACATAGATACTACACAAAAACGCAGAGATCTATCATAAATGCTTGCTATTACCTCCAAAATATTGGATTGTAAACAAATTTTGGACAAAAAAATAAAACTTTCAAACTTTTGTGTGCAGTGGTTCTTGAGCTAAACTATCGGAAGTGCCTCAATTTAACATTTGGGACACAGGCCGCGATATTTATTTGAAACGTTGTTTTTGTGGCGTCCACTATTTACAATACATTCATTATTGTAATTGGTTTGAATTTAAAATACTTAGTAATCTTGAAAGTGTTGTCGCTTTTTAGTTGTTTCTTGCGATGTCATAGAAAGAGCATGGAATTGCTAGACTAACATTCTGTGATCCGCTTTTTAAACATGTGACTATCGAGTTGTTTCCTCAATCCCTCTTGTAGCTTCAAGGAAATGTATAATGGGACTGTTTCTGTACAGATTTATCTCGATTAACCCGAAGTAGATAAAAACTATCTGATGTGTTACATTCGCATGACTTTCTCCCCTTGCTGCGGTATTAATGTTACAATATTTAACTTTATTATAGCACCACGTTTGGAAGCCAATATGCGACGGTTGCTGCTTTACGTAATGTTGTTTACATCACGTGTGTTGAAGCCTCCTTGTGACGTCACTCCTTGTTGGTTTGTTTAGCTCCATCTGGCGTAGCAATTTGTATCAGTTTTGAAATAATTCACTTTAAATGTTCTCCAGCTAGCTCTTTGGGTCGAATATGTTTCTCAAGCAGGGTGTGAATCGGAAAGGAATCTTTTATCCAGAAATTATACTGACGAAGAAATTGGTTTTATAACATTTATTGCCGAACACATTCACTAACACTTTTTACATATTTATCTGGATACTTGCCAAACTGAAACTGTTTGTAATAACTTCTCACTTTTTAACTCACGTACTTCGACTTTGTGTATATTTAACTGTATAATATTTTATAATAATTCTCGTGTAACTTGACGAAATGAAGGACTGGCTGACGATGTGTAGTGTACACGAAATTTTGATGAACTGAGCGGCCGACGTGTAGTGTATTGAGAATTCCGTTGAACTGGGGGGAACGCTCCCTTGAACCTACACTATTTATAGGCTTGCCTCAAGATACGCCTAAAGATTATAAATGAACTGCTATTGGCTAATAAAACGCGCCAACATTAGCGTCTATTTTACTATCCAATGAAAACCACTAATACATATTTCTTTTAGGGAACATTCTAGAAGCTTTTTTTACCGAAAAGGCGCGAAACATTACGTAACTTCCTGGTTCCCGGTAATGATAAACAACTCACCCCCTTGCTGCATTATTGCGTTATTGTTGACAGTTTCAGTAAAGCCGTATATTATTATTTACCAATAATAATTACAATTAATAAACCTCTGAAATCAATGTCACATAAAAATACATATTCATATTACAATCCTTATTTACATCTGAGTAATTTGTGATACAAATTACCGTATCATATTCCCCACTAGAAACATAATTATAAATATTTATAACTTGTTTAGAAATTTTAAAATTGTGTTTTTAGTCTCCTAAATCTTGGAACACACGCTATCACTTTCACTTAACACTTCACACGCATTTAACACACGACATATGTTTTACCTCGCCACTACTTACTGGCTCTGGTTTAATTTGTTTAGACATTAATCTGAAATCACAACATTTTTTTTTATAGCAAATACTTTACCCTAAATTATTTAATCACTGCTACCAAATTGTTTACTTTCTTAAGTTGTTGACAAAAATTTATACATTTAAGATTTTTTTGTAATTATGACACATATTTACCAAAATATTTACCCTCTACTCAAATATTTACATCTCTTAAATCTAGGCACTGTTTCACATGTTCTATTTACTGCATAAATATTTGTTTTTAATTATATTTACCAATTTTTGTGATTTTGTACTTTACTTTTAACAATGTTCTTGGAATTGTATTTACGTACTTTTAATTTAATATCATATTAAGTTTAAATCTTTGCATTCTTAATTTTCAAATGTTGTTACAGTTACTAAAAATTTATTTTATTTATTCATTTTTTTTTAAAACATTTCTCTTTTTTTTCTTTATAATTTATTTCTCTTTTCAAATGACATATATATTTAGTTAACCCTCTTACGTTCCAATACATTTCTCTGCAAGTCATCTTTACCTATCCAGCATTTACTTTACATCTCATTGCTATTTACCCTCCTGGATCAAATTGTGTGTGGCTAAACATTACTCGTAGCCGTAACCTAACCTTCAAATTTTTGTTCATGAATAACCTCTTGTATTCATATGACATTTCGTTCCCTGATAATATTTGAAAACAATCTACAGTTTCTTGAACAACACATCTTTTAACAACTTTCATTTTCAATTCTTCTGCTATCTTTTTAATCTGAGAATACTCTGACAAATCTGTACTAAACTGTACTGGACTGGAGTTTTCATTTTGAACATCTTGGTACAATTTCTTTCTTTGCGTTATTGACTCCTTCTGTATTTCTGATATTTCCCCTCTGAAATTAACCTGCGCCTTATTCACATCTACATTCATAACCTCATTTATCTCTCTTATCTCACTTGCAATACTACTTACTTGATTTCCTAACTCTGTGCATTCTACATTAACCTCACGTTTAGTATTAACCTCACTTTCTTTGCTATCTCTTTCCCTACTCATGTCTAGCATTTTCTTTGAAATTTCTCCTATCTCACTTGCTATTACTTCCTCATTTTCATCTCTCATTTTTGGCATACTACTATCTAGCTTCGTAACTTTCTTTTCAATTTCTTGCCTGCTTTTATCTACTTTTTGGTCTAATATCTCATTCCTCCTACCAATATCTTCACTCAATTCCCTATGATCTTTGTTTATAGCTTCTCTCATCCTCTGAGTTAATCTTTGTCCTAATTTCTCATAACTCTTTTGCATATCTTCCCTTTCTTGATCTAATTTCTTACTAATATATTCCCTCGTTTCCCTACAATTCTTTTGTATCTCTTCTCTCAATTCCCTATGATCCTTATTCATTTTCTCATTAATCTTTTTTATCATATCCATAATCATTCTAGTATCAGAATTAATATTTCCTGCTATTCTATTCTTACTTTCTGCACTAACATTTTCTCCCTCCAATATTACATTGTTTGAGCTTTTTTTTTGTAACCTGTATTGAATTACAGCTAACTGTTACACTATCCCCTTCCATAATTATTTCTTCTGTATTACTAGCAGCCGTGGTTTTTGTTTTCCAAAAAAAATTACGATACCTTTTTGATGCTGTATGTTGCTGTTACTTTAATGTCCAGCGTTCTGCCCCATTCTCCTAGATTTGTATGTCGCTTCTGCGTTGTGTTGTGATGAATCTACGTCGTCTTGTAGTTGATCTCGGAATTACGATGTCCAATCATCCGTATAGTCTGTCGTTCCTTTTGTTGTTTCTGGAATCTGCGTCTTGTAGATCATTTTACTGCTGCTTTCGTTCCACGTCCTGATTATTCTGATCCTTTCCTGGTTATCTTCGCCCCACGTCGTTGGGCGCCAATATGCTGCGGTATTAATGTTACAATATTTAACTTTATTATAGCCCCACGTTGGGCGCCAATATGCTGCGGTATTAATGTTACAATATTTAACTTTATTATAGCACCACGTTTGGAAGCCAATATGCGACGGTTGCTGCTTTACGTAATGTTGTTTACATCACGTGTGTTGAAGCCTCCTTGTGACGTCACTCCTTGTTGGTTTGTTTAGCTCCATCTGGCGTAGCAATTTGTATCAGTTTTGAAATAATTCACTTTAAATGTTCTCCAGCTAGCTCTTTGGGTCGAATATGTTTCTCATGCAGGGTGTGAATCGGAAAGGAATCTTTTATCCAGAAATTATACTGACGAAGAAATTGGTTTTATAACATTTATTGCCGAACACATTCACTAACACTTTTTACATATTTATCTGGATACTTGCCAAACTGAAACTGTTTGTAATAACTTCTCACTTTTTAACTCACGTACTTCGACTTTGTGTATATTTAACTGTATAATATTTTATAATAATTCTCGTGTAACTTGACGAAATGAAGGACTGGCTGACGATGTGTAGTGTACACGAAATTTTGATGAACTGAGCGGCCGACGTGTAGTGTATTGAGAATTCCGTTGAACTGGGGGGAACGCTCCCTTGAACCTACACTATTTATAGGCTTGCCTCAAGATACGCCTAAAGATTATAAATGAACTGCTATTGGCTAATAAAACGCGCCAACATTAGCGTCTATTTTACTATCCAATGAAAACCACTAATACATATTTCTTTTAGGGAACATTCTAGAAGCTTTTTTTACCGAAAAGGCGCGAAACATTACGTAACTTCCTGGTTCCCGGTAATGATAAACAACTCACCCCCTTGCTGCATTATTGCGTTATTGTTGACAGTTTCAGTAAAGCCGTATATTATTATTTACCAATAATAAACCTCTGAAATCAATGTCACATAAAAATACATATTCATATTACAATCCTTATTTACATCTGAGTAATTTGTGATACAAATTACCGTATCACCCTCTATCGTTTATTAGTGGATATACAAATTATTCTTAGGACAGTTTATGTTTCTATCTAGTTCATTTTAATCGAGATAAACCTTTACAGAAATAGCTACATTACAAATTTCGTTAGGATACAAAGGGAACAGCGATAGTCAAATGTTTAAGTGGACGCTATATCCTGGCTTTAAAATTCCATACTGTTACCATGTACATCGAAAGGACTTCAAAAGAACGACTAGGTATTGAACAACTTGAACTGTTAATAAGGGTATTTAGTAAATGGCTTATGCCACAAAAAGGTTATTTTAAATAAATTGTGTGTTTTAAAGAGACCTACATTTTTCGTGTAGCACGTTTTCGTTTATCGTTTAACGCTTATCAGATATACAAAATTACACTAAATTCATTCCGAATAAAGAGCACTTCACAGACTATTCCCAGAAAATTCAAGATATGCATTTAATTTATCATGTAAATGTGATTAATATATGACACTTTAATCATCATTTTTATGGTTATTTTTTTATTTTTCAGAAAATCAAACATTTTGAAAAATTATAGCGTAGTTTCGAATGGAGGAATTTTCTTGAAAATCCTCGTGTCGCATCTTTGGAAAGTTAATACTAAATTTGGTGCTTATCCCACGGTTAATTTTTGGTTTTGCTGTTCACAGATAGACACACACACACACACACACACACACACACACACACACACGCACACGTACACGTACACACATTCGGATATTTTTATAAAAACACCTTCTTTGGATTCAGGGGACCACAAAAATGTATTTCTAATGAAATCTCATACAGAATTATGGGTAGAATGCAATACCTTGTCTACGTACTATGTATGTGGTAGAGAAAGTAATTAGCTTTCATACGAGAGGTGTTATTTAAAAATTAATGATAGCAGATAGATAAGTCACGTGATGGAACACATCAGATTTTTGTCATAGGTAACCAACCATTTTGCTCATTCCAGCGCTGCGTTTATACCTAAATGAACGAGTACAACTGAATAAGTTTATCAAGAATAATATTGTGCACATTGATAGTGCTTTGTTATCATAACTGTCTCACGTTGCGTTTTGCCTCATGATCATCGTCATCATCACCATCGACTGCAAGCATTTGATTTATTTGGTCTGTTGCGCCTCAACATTGTTCTCGCTGTTTGGTTATTAGGCGACCAACATTGGGCTTTACTCTTAAAAGGGAGAACCTTGTAAAATCTAAAGCTTACGCTGTGCCAGGTGTTTCCAATGCTGCCTAAATCCTTCAATGTAGTTACTATTGTCTCAATGCTCGTTCCTGAACGATATCACTACTTATTTTATGCTCATTTATGGGGGACTAGATTCGCCTCAGCTGATCCAATGTTAATGTCTGTCACAACTATACAAAAACAAATCTTATGTGTTACACTCACGTGACTTTCTGTACTCTTATACAAACTATTTTTACAAACGCTTATTCTCCATATGCTTCATGTTAATCTTATTGCTAATTTTCTTGTAGATGCAAGGGGAATTGGTAGGCTTTAAGCGATAGTCAAATATTTTAAGAGCTGGTTGCTATGTGGGGTATCCCATTCTCTTTGCATTACTAGGACAAAAAAATGAATAACAAATTCCCATTTGAGAAAAAGTATTGGAAAGTTTAAGGAAATAACAACCAATATCTCGAAAATGGTTCACTCAACAAAAAAAATGTATATGGCATAAATTGTGTATTTTAACGCGATCTACATTTTTTGGGTAGTAAAATTTTGTCTATCTCTTATGGTTTACCAATTATGCAAAAGTCGTTCACAATGAAGGATACTTTTGGAGACATTCCCAAAAAATTCGAGATATACATTTCATTTGTCATGAAAATATCTCAATCATATGATATTTTAATCAAAATCGTTAGAGCAATTTTTGAGAGAATTAAAAGTTTCCAAAAATGTTCCATGTAAAGGGTAATCTGGGGTGGGGGTTCGTTTCTGTTCGTTTCTGAGTTATGCTGTTCACAGACAGACACACACACAGCATACACACGGACATGTTTCCAAAAATGCTTTTTTGGATTCAGGGGGTCTCAAAACATATTTCCGGTTAAATGTTGGTATCGAATTTTTGGGTGGAATACAATACTTCCCCTACTTACTATACGTAGTAGAGCAAGTGAAAATAACGGCAGAACAATTACCTTGCATAATTTCAACAATGTATCCTTCTCTACTTTGTGTTTTATTGAATGCTGTATTGTTTCACAGAATGTTTGCATCTTATACAATGTCCTTAATATGTATTTAATATCTGATACCTGTTCTATGTTATTTCCATCTATTACGGTTTAGAGACCTGTAGTTCCTGAAAAACTATAACCTTAGGCTTAGGTGTCAAATATTGATTACTGCTATCTGATTTTTACTTTCCCTACTACGTACAGTAAGTAGGGGAATTATTGTATTCCACCCAAAAATTCGATACCGAGATTTCACCGGAAATATATGTTTTGAGGCCTTCTGAATCTAAAAAACACATTTTTACAAAAATGTCCGTATGTGTATGTGTCTGTCCGTCTGTCAGTCTGTGTGTCTGTGTGTCTATGTGTCTGTGTGTGTGTGTGTGTGTGTGTGTGTGTGAACAGCATAACTCAAAAACGAAAAGTCAGAAAATTCCAAACTTGTTACTTAAGCTTGCATCTTCCAAGGTGGAGACACGAAGATTTTCAAGAAAATCCTCCTTATCTCAACTATTCTTTATATGAGATATTTTTCGAAAATTTTGGTTTTCTGAAAAACGACGGTAACGATTTTGATTCAAATACCACACATTAAAGATATTTACATGGCAAATAAAATGTATATATTGAATTTTCCGGGAATAGCCTTTGAATTCCTCTTCATTCGGAAGGAATTTTGTATAATCTTGTATAACTGGTAAACGTTAAACGATAGACGAAAACGTACTCTACAACAAATATAGATCTCTTTAAAACACACAATTTATTTCAAATAATGGCATAAGCTATTATTCTGAGCGATCCGTTATTAATGATTCGAATTTTTTTTTAGTTCCATTTATACCACCGCCTTTAACTATATTGGTCTTTATCAGCGGCCTTTCCTTTGGAAAATTAACTCGATTTCGAGTTTCTTGCACTTTGGGTTTTAATCATTATATCATACGCAGATTCACACTTTCATTCTTACTTCCAGACTCTGGGGAAGATAGGGAATAATCTTGGTTAGAGAAAAATTCCCTCCTCCAGCCGGGAAACGAACCCGGGACGCCTCGCACAGCAGGCTGCTGAGCTAGCCGTTTCGAATTTTTTTTAGTTCCATTTATACCCCGCCTTTAACTGCACTGGTCTTATCGGCGGCCTTACCTTTGAAACTTATTGACAATGTTAACTCGTGTCGTTGATTTTTTAATCATTAGATCATACACACATACACACATTCATACTTCCAGACTCTGGGGAGGATAAGGAGCACCCCCAAGCCGAGAAATGAACCCGGGACCCCTAGCACAACAGGCAGGTGCTCTACTGACTGAGCTATGGTTCGAATTGTTCATTTTTACTTTCTCTACTACGTATAGTAAGTAGGGGAAGTATTGTATTCCACCCAAAAATTCGATACCGAGATTTCACCGGAAATACATGTTTTGAGACTCACTGAATCCAAAAAAGCATTTTTGGAAACATGTCCGTGTGTCTGTGTGTGTGTCTGTGAACAGCATAACTCAGAAACGAACAGTCGGATAAACACCAAACTTGGTATTTAGGTTCAGTATCTTCCAGAGATGCGACACGAAGGTTTTCAAGAAAATCCCCCCACCCCAGAGTACCCTTTACATGGAAGACTTTTCGATAATTTTAATTTTCTCAAAAATGGCTCTAACGATTTTGATTAAAATATCATATGTTTAAGATATTTTTATGACAAATAAAATGCATATCTTGAATTTCCTGGGAATGTCTCCAAAAGAATTCTTTATTGTGAACGACTTTTGCATAACTGGTAAACCATAAGAGATAGAAAACATTTTACTACACGAAAAATGTAGATCGCGTTAAAATACACAATATATGTCATATACATTTTTTTGTAGAGTGAACCATTTTCGAGATATTTCTTGTTATTCCCTTAAATTTTTCAATACTTATTTTCTAAAATGGGAATTCGTTATTCATTTTTTTGTCTTGGATATGCAAGGAGTTATAATCTGTGGCAGAGAGAATGGTGCTGCACCTAGCAACCAGCTATTAAGAGATATGTATGTGCTTAAAGGCTACTGTTTTTCTATATTGCCCTTGTAAATATATTTTCCCCTTACATCTACAAGAAAATTAGCAATAAGATAGACTCTGCAAATGTTTATCTCGATTAACATGAATCATATGGAGAATAAGCGTTTGTAAACATAGTTTGTACAAGAGTAGAGAAAGTCATGTGAGTGTAACACATTAGATTTTTTGGATATGCTTTGAAGTCCTTTCAACATTCAGTTGTTTCTCGCGATTGCATGGAAACAAACAGTATGGAATTTGAAGGCCAGCATATAGCACCCAGTTCTTAAACATTTGAATGTCGCTGTTCCCTTTGTATCCCAAAAAAATGTGTAGTGTAGCTATTTCTGCAAAGGTTTCCTTGGATAAAAATGTAGTCGAGAGAAAAATAAGGATAGTTTATATACCCGATAGAGGGTAGAGAAAGTCGTTTGAATGTATCACATCAGATTTTTTTACTTTTTCTACCATGTATATAGTAGGTAGAGAAGGTATTGCATTCCATCCCAAATTACGATACCAAAATTTCACCGGAAATACATGTGTTGAATCACCGTGAAACCAATTTATAGAAAAAGGTTCTTGTGTGTGTGTGTGTGTGGAGGGATGTCTGCGAACAGCATAACTCAAAAACAAAAACTCGGATAAATAAATATATTTACATAAAAATAAAATGTACATCTTGGATTTTCTGGGAAAAGTTTTTTGAGAGGAATTTGTATAGTTTTGTTTAACTGATAAATGTTATGCGATAAAGGAAAACGTACTACACAAAGAATGTAGATCTCCTTATATCACGTAATTTATTTGAAATAAGTTTTTCTGTGGTATAAACCATTTCTGAGATATTCGTTGTTAAAGGTTCGAATTGTTCGTTTCTTAATCTCCTAACTCCTGTCAACATTCAGTTGTTTCTCGCAATGTCATGGAAACAGTATGGAATTTTAAAACCAGCATAAGGCGTCCAGTTCTTAAACATTTGACTGTCGCTGTTCCCTTTGTATCTTTAACAGAATGTGTAATGTAGCTATTTCTGCAAAGGTTTATTTGGATTAAAATGAAGTAGATAGTAAAATAGATCTGTAAGAATAGCTTGTATACCCACTAATAAACGATAGAGGGTAGTGAAGCTTATGTGAATGAATTCATCAGATAATTCAGATCTTGTTATTACAAGTAGGTCATCAACAAAAAATAAAGTTGTAAAACTTATATTTCTAATAATCAAATTGTTATTTAAAACCGACAATAAACGTTTAGTAGCTTCGATCATATAAACATTTAAGTAAGTGTGAAAATGAGCACTCGTCTCGCCCCATGTCCTTTACTATTGTGAATTATCTAATTTTCCAATATTTACGACTCTTCGATATTGGCATACTGTTGTTTTTTTTTTCCTGTCTTTATATTTCATTATTAATTAACTGTTTTATTCTCGGATATGTATATTGTGGCAGTAATTTGTATCACAATAATGTAAATGCCAGAGTGATTGTAGTGTAAATAAGCATTATTGTATGACATTGATTTGAGATGTTTGTTAATTATAAGCATTGTTAGGAAATAAGTTTACACGGCCTCACTGAAACTGACAATAGGAGCGGATAACAATGTGCGAGGGGGTGAGTTGAATATTAATTAGAAGAGACAAACAAATGACGTCAGATTGGCGCGCTTTTCTTAGAAATAGCGGGAATATTTTCCCTAGAGCATATGTTTTCGTAATTTTTGATTGGATATAAAAATAGACGCTAATGTTGGCGCGTTTTATTAACCAATAGCAGCTCGGTTATAATCTTTAGGCATATCGGGGTGTGGGAGTATAAAAAGCTAAAGTCAGAGGCAGATTTCGTCAGTCCAACAGAAGCATTCACGCGTTATACGTCGCACATCAGAATCGTTCGCGGGTTACCCGTCGCGTAGTTCAACGAAAGCATACATAAAGTACACGTCGCAATTCTACAGAATCTCTCGCGTCTTAAAGTTTGTTATAAATGTGAAACGCGAATTAATAATGTGCAGTAAATAAGTGATTATAGTGATATTAGAAAATATAACAGTTTCAGTTTGGCGTGTATCACGAATCAATATGTGAACTTAATTGTGACGGTAATAAAAGTGTAAAAACAGATTCTTTTATCAGTGTTATCTTTGAGTAACAAAATCCTTTCCGCTTACACACCCTGTTTAAGAGATATGCTCGACTGAATAATAATAATAATAGCTAGCCGGAGCACAATGAACCCAAAATGCAAAATAATAAAACAATAACTGGCGCCCAGCAATAAGATAACACGAAGTGACTGCGACAAATTGGCTTCCAATCATGGGGCATATAAACATGAAGCATCTTCCAACTACCAACTAATAACAAATATACCACTTCAATATGCAGCTGTAACAATCCTGATGGTCCCCTCCCAAAGTATATGTAACAATTATAGCAGAACATTCCGCGTGCTGGTACTTGTATCATTTTACAAAATCGTGCGAGTGAATCTTGCAACTTATATGAGATTGCTTGGAGGAAGGAAATTAAACTATGGATAAAAACAAGATGATATATTTTGTTTTAATAAAGCTTTCAGGTTTTGATCAATGATGTCAAATGAATGATTATTAAACTTTTTACTTTCTCTACTACGTATAGTAAGTAGGGGAAGTATTGTATTCCATCCAAAAATTCGAAAATTCATGTTTTGAGATCCCCTGAATCCAAAAAAGCATTTTTGGAAACATGTCCGTGTGTGTCTGTGAACAGCATAACTCAGAAACGAACAGTCGGATAAACACCAAACTTGGTATTTAGGTTCAGTATCTTCCAGAGATGCGACACGAAGGTTTTCAAGAAAATCCCCCACCCCAGATTACCCTTTACATGGAACATTTTTCGAAAATTTTAATTTTCTCAAAAATGGCTCTAACGATTTTGATTAAAATATCATATGTTTAAGATATTTTCATGACAAATGAAATGTATATCTCGAATTTTCTGGGAATGTCTCCAAAAGTATTCTGCATTGTGAACGACTTTTGCATAACTAGTAAACCATAAGAGATAGATAAAAGTTTACAACACAAAAAATGTAGATGGAGTTAAAATACATAATTTATGTCATATGCATTTTTTTTGTTGAGTGAACCATTTTCGAGATATTGCTTGTTATTCCCTTAAATTTTCCAATACTTACTCTTTTTCTCAAATTCGTTATTCATTTTTTTTTGCTCCTGTAATGCAAAGAAAATGGAATACTCCACATAGCAACCAGCTGTTAAAATATTTGACTATCGCTTAAAGCCTACCAATTCCCCTTGCATCTACAAGAAAATTAGCAATAAGATTAACATCTCGATATCTCGATTAACATTAATATGAAGCATATGGAGAATAGTTTTACAACAATAGAGAAAGTCATGTGAGTGTAACACATCAGATTTTCTCTTTTTCAGTTGTTTGACTACAATATTTTTGGCATCAAAATCTATCTTGACCAACGGTCGTTGCTGTGACAGATGAACTACGAAAACAGCTGCGAACTAGTAGGTATGCCATGGTAACGCCGTAATTTGATGAAATTGTGGGTTTTCATGATGTAACCATCACAAAGAGATCTTGTTGTGAAGGCGTGTGTTGCAGACACCAGGGGTCGATATGCGTACGTCAGAGGCTGTTACTAGATTTACATGAGAATCGCCTTCTAATGGGATTTCTTGAGCAGAAGAAACCCGGCAAGTTGCGGGCGGCCAGACCTTTCTCACCTACACCCTGTTTCGAAACACTTGAGTGACAACTTGATGGAAAACAGCTGTCGTAGAGTTCTGCCAGCTAATAAACAGCACCATGATACAGTGTCCTTGTTTTCAACATTGCTTTTCGTTTTTATTTTTCACAACAGAGTTAAAGTCAAGGTTTCCTCATGGTGAGCACAATATGAAAGCAAAATAAATCATATTGATAACATTTTGGTAGTGTAAACTAATACATTAATATTCTACATTATGTATTCAACTGTGTGCGCGGTAGCAAGCTCTTTCTGGAAAAAATCCACACTGCCACTCAACGTCAGTGAACTTTTCAATAAATGGTGTGAGTAATTCCTGTACCTCTCTACATTTATTATTTGTTCAAAAACACAGGACCTATAGCTTTCTATGCATTTACTGTACACCAATTTTCGAGCCATGCAAGGTAATCATATGTGTAAAATCAGGTTTCTCCGTACTCCAATACCTGTTATTTTGCGACGAAATATAGCCATATAAATGGGACCATGCTTCCTCAGAGAGAATATTAAGCATGGGTTAATTACACTTATCATTTCAAAATATTCAATAATAGAACCTACCTGACCCTTTTTACATTCTCTACTACGTATAGTAAGTAAGGGAAGTATCGTATTCCACCCAAAAATTCGATACCGAGATTTCACCGGAAATGTATGTTTTGAGACCCCCTGAATAAAAAAAAAGCATTTTTGGAAAGATGTCCGAGTGTGTCTGTGAACAGCATAACTCAGAAACGAACAGTGGGATAAACACCAAACTTGATATTTAGGTTCAATATCTTCCAGAGATGCGACACGAAGGTTTTCAAGAAAATCCCCCCACCCCAGATTACCCTTTACATGATTACCCTTTACATGGAACATTTTTCGAAAATTTAGATTTTCTCAAAAATGGCTCTAACGATTTTGATTAAAATATCATATGCTTAAGATATTTTCATGAAAAATGAAATGTATATCTTGAATTTTCTGGGAATGTCTCCAAAAGTATTCTTCATTGTGAACAACTTTTGCATAACTGGTAAGCCATAAGAGATAGACAAAATTTTACTACACAAAAAATGTAGATTGCTTAAAATACACAATTTATGTCATATACATTTTTTTGGTTGAGTGAACCATTTTCGAGATATTGCTTTTATACCCTTATTTTTTCCAATACTTATACTTTTTCTCAAATTCGTTATTCATTTTTTTGTCCTGGTAATGCAAAGAGAATGGAATGCGCCACATAGCAACCAGCCCTTAAAATATTTGACTATCGCTTAAAACCTACCATATTCCCCTTGCATCTACAAGAAAATTAGCAATAAGATTAACATCTCGATATCTCCATTAACATGAAGCATACGGAGAATAAGCGTTTGTAAAAATAGTTTGTACAAGAGTAGTGAAAGCCATGTGAGTGTAACACATCAGATTTTTTATGGACGCTTTTTAACTACATGGTCCTTAGCGTCCCATTCGATACTGGGATTGAAAGACCAGTAATTCTGCTCAGAGCCCTCTTTATCAGGCTTGAGGTTCTTTTACGTGCCGTAAATCTACGACACGAGATCACTGGCTTTACTTCCCTTCCGAAGGAAGCCATGCTACGGATTTTGACGCCCGAAAAAATCCATTGCCCTCCGCCGGGTTTGAACCCGCTGCCTTGGGAACTAGAGGCTAGAATGGTACCACTAGTCCACGGAGGACGCCTTACCTGACTCTGATGATCATATGAAAAAAAATCTGATGTGTTATACTCACATGACTTTCTCTACCCTTGTACAAACTATTTTTACAAACTCTTATTCTCCATCCATTTCATATTATTCGAGATAAACATTTGCAGAAACGATCTTTTGACATGCAAAGAGAATTGCATTTTACACATAGCGACCAGTTCTAAAAATTATTTGACTATCGCTAAGGCATACCTACTATGTTTCCCTTGTTTTGTATTTGCAAGGGCAATATAGAAATACAGTAGCCTTTAAGCATAGACATATCTCTTAATAGCTGGTTGCTAGGTGCAGCACCATTCTCTTTGCCACAAATTAATACTCTTTGTATATCCAAGACAAAAAAAAATGAATAACGAATTCCTATTTGAGAAAATAAGTATTGAAAAATTTAAGGGAATAACAAGCAATATGTCGAAAATGGTCACTCAACAAAAAAAATGTATATGAGATAAATTGTGTATTTTAACGCCATCTACATTGTTTGTATAGTAAAACTTTGTCTATCTCTTATGGTTTACCAGTTATGCAAAATTCGTTCACAATAAAGAATACTTTTGGAGACATTCCGAGAAAATTTAAGATATACATTTTATTTGCTATGAAAATATCTTAAACATATGATATTTTAATCAAAATCGTTAGAGCCATTTTTGAGAAAATTAAAATTTTCGAAAAATGTTCCATGTAAAGGGTAATCTGGGGTGGGGGAGTTTCTTAAAAACCTTCGTGTCGCATCTCTGGAAGATTCTGAACCTAAATACCAAGTTTGGTGTTTATCTGACTGTTCGTTTCTGAGTTATGCTGTTCACAGACACATACACGGACATGTTTCCTAAAATGCCTTTTTTGGATTCAGGAGGCCTCTAAACATATATTTCCGGTGAAATCCCGGTATCGAATTTTTGGGTGGAATGCAATACTTCCCCTACTTACTATACATAGTAGAGAAAGTGAAAATGTGCATCTCTGTAAAACACACAATATATTTTTAATACTCCTATCTTTTTGTGTCATCCACAATTACCGAGGTATTAGTGATATGAATTGTTCAATACTCTTTTTTAAAAGTCCTGTTGTTGGTTGCGATGTCATGGTCAGTCTAGTATATAGCATCCAGTTCTAAAACAATTTTACTATCGCTATTCGTTTTGTATCTATAACGTAATGTGTAATGTAGCTATTTCCGGAAAGTTTTATCTCGATAAAAATGAAATAGATAGGAAAATAAACTTTTGTAAGAATAATTTGTATATCCACTAATAACGATAGGATAGAGAAAGTCAAGTGAATGTAACACATCAGAAAAGTTTTCGCTATTCATAAGCCGCCTTTAGCATCTAAGGCGGCTTTACCTATGAAACAATTGCTCATCGGCAATGACGTTCACTCGTTAATCTTTGGGTTTGTTTACCACACTCTCACCCATACTTCCAGGCTATGGGGAGGTTGGGAAATAATCTAAACCATTTTTTTTTGGACAGCATTAAGCGATTAACAGGAAAAAGAAGTATCGACTGCAAACACAGTGGTGTCTATACGTTTAATTGTCAGCAAAGGAACCAATGTAGATTTCTAGCGATTCCAAAAGGAAAGCTTCACAAAACCGAGAGAATTTACTTCACTTGACACGCCACATACCTACAAGCATAAAAGTTCAATGTTCCAATATTCTTTATTGAAAATTCTGGTCACACATTGTATCTATAGTGTTGTTGAGTTGTCCATTTCGAGGCATATACTCTTACACTAGATATGGATGCTTTCATTTACTCATTTGTATCGTTAATGCATACAAATTCCTAAAATCAGTATACATTTGCACTCTTATTTTAAACATTACTTGGCCTTATCTATGTATTGCCCGAATTTCAGAGCGATAACGCCACCTATGAGGAATCCGCAAGTGAATACAGGATAAATTTTATTCATAACGATGTAATTTTAATGTTTCTTAAAAACATTAAACTATATATTTGCTGAACGATCATTGTTTAGTATGTTACCCATAGTCATGTGTCAAAGCCGCATTTTTCTTGATTTAAAAATTATACTCGTTTTTCTTACATTTTTACTTTCTCTACTACGTCTAGTAAGTAGGAGAAGTATTGTATTCCACCCAAAAATTCGATACCGGAAAGACATGTTATGAGATCCCCTGAATACAAAAAAGCATTTTTGCAAACATATCCGTGTGTGTGTGTGTGTGTGTGTGTGTGTCTGTAAACAGCATAACTCAGAAACGAACAGACGGATAAACACCAAACTTGGTATTTAGGTTCAGTATCTTTCAGAGATGCGACATGAAAGTTAGAAAATCCCCCCACCCCAGACTACCCTTTGCATGGAACATTTTTCGAAAATTTTAATTTTCTCAAAAATGGCTCTAGCGATTTTGATTAAAATATCATATGTTTACGATATTTTCATAACAAATGAAATGTATATCTCGAATTTTCTGGGAATGTCTCCAAAGGTATTCTTCATTGTGAACGACTTTTGAATAACTGGTAAACCATAAGAGATATACAAAAGTTTACTACACAAAAAATGTAGATCGCGTTAAAATACACAATTTATGTCATATACATTTTTGTTGTTGAGTGAACCATTTTCGAGATATTGCTTGTTTTGTCCTGGTAATGAAAAGAGAATGGAATACTCCACATAGCAACCAGCTCTTAAAATATTTGACTATCACTTAAAGTCTATAAGAAAATTAGCAATAAGATTAAACATCTCGATTTCTCGATTAACATGAAGTAGATGGAGAATAAGCGTTTGTAAATATAGTTTGTACAAGAGTAGAGAAAGTCATGTGAGTGTAACACATCAGAGTTTTTAATTATGACTACTCTTAGTTCCGTGTAAGACGAATTCATTGTTTTAAGAAATTAACGTATTGTGCCGTACAGTTTATGTCAGATGTGTATAAAATAAATTGTGAAAGTGAACCACTATGCTGTACCAAGTCTCTCAACAAAATGTTCAACTATCTTTTATACAGTATTTGTTTGAGAAAATTAGAAACAAAATTAAGCTCAAATAAAAATGAATTAATTCCTTCACATGGAAAAATAAGAGAACAGTTCAGAGATTAAAAAAAGATCAAAACAATACAATTCCTTCATCGTTAAACCTCCAATGCAGATGTAAAGGTAAAAGTAAAGGTAGGACGAAGGAGTGGACCCCGCAACCGAGACAGAACACCGCCAATAGGCCGCAACGGCCCTTTTTGCTTCTACCGTGACCCCTGAGGGATGAGACCCGAAGGACGACCAGATCCGGATGACGACGGACGGATGTCTAACGTTTCCAGATCGAACGCATCCTGTGCCGCTCGAGCCCACCCTTAAGCCACCGAACCCCGTCGGTCACCCTCACAGGTCCTCTCGGACGAGAGACCTAACTGAGCAGTCCGCAATGACGTCAGGGAAGAAACCTCTACAGAGAGACAGTCAACGTCGCCTAGTCCTTGAACTCTGAAACATGACAAGGTAGATAATGGGTACAGGAAATGAGAGGCAGGAAGGTCATGGTAGAAGATGAACCACCACAGCATTCGCCTACCGACCCGGGGAAACTACGAAAAACGTATCGGTCAGAATGGGCAGGATCGAACCCGGGAGCTCCCGAATGCGAATCCCACACATTACAGCGACACCAGCTTCCTCGGTCAAAACAGATATATGAAATTACTGTATTTGAATGAAATGGTAACTTTCATAGTTCAAATCCTTTGAACTTTCTGCAGTACACTACATTCTACATTTTTCAATGTAACTAAAGTTACGTAAAGATAGAATGTTTCACATTAAAGATTACTAGAAATGTATTAATTACCTAAGAGTAACAGCTACTCTTCTGAATAAATTACAAACAATTGAGTGGTGTTACTTAGGTAAGCAGGGCTGAGTTACTATATGCTTACTATAATGTTAACTATTCATTTATATTTCCGGGTTCGACTTCCGGCACCACAAGCTACATACTTACAAAGTAAGTCACGAACGGGTACACCCTCTTGGTGATTGGGTGGGAGTCTGAGGTAGAGATGCTGAATTAAGAATTCATACAATAGGTAAATACCGGATTGGATATTTAACACCACGATCCAAAGTTCCACCTTAAGTCTAAAACAATAGTAAAATGAAAAATAAGTGGTAATAGCGAATGCTATGCCATCTATCCGCAGACAATGTAAGCAGTTAGACTGGACGACACCCTAACGCCATCTGCTCGGCACGAAGCAGAAGATCCGGCTGCCATGCATTGGCGGTCTCTGTGGGACGAAGCAAGACGGCATTTTTCACGGATGAGACCTAGAAGGCTAACCGTCCGCCTTTCTGTGTGAGGGCGGCGGTTGGACTGGACGGCACCCTAATGCCATTCTGCACGGCATGAAGCAGGTGGTTACAGGGATGAGACCTAAAAGGCTAATTGTCCGCCTTTCTGTGCGAGGGCGGCGGTTAGACTGGACGGCACTCTAACTCCATCTGCACGGCATGAAGCAGGTGGTTACAGGGATGAGACCTAGAAGGCTAATTGTCCGCCTTTCTATGCGAGGGCGGCGGTTAGACTGGACGGTATCCTAATTCCATCTGCACGGCATGAAGCAGGTGGTTACAAGGATGAGACCTAGAAGGCTAATTGTCCGCCGCGAGGGCGGCGGTTAGAGGCACCCTAACTCCATCTGCACGGCATGAAGCAGGTGGTTACAGGGATGAGACCTAGAAGGCTGTCTGCCTTTATATGGGGGCGATGGTTGGACTGGACGGCACCCTAATGCCGTCTGCGCGGCACGAAGCAGAAGATTCGGTAGCTATGCGCTAGGGTCTCTGTAACACGTGACGGAGCTGGTGGTTACAACAAAAATAGCTGAGTGATTAAACTCAGCATTGTGGTGCGAAAACGTGAGGTGAGAAGGGGGTTTAATGGTTTTTGTATTTGTAAATGGTGTATGCTGAGTGAATCCAAATAGTAACCAGATGAATGAGAAACATTAGGGAAAAAATCATAAGGCACTAAGCAGTGGGTTCTACTTCTGATATTGCAGCACCTAATGGCAGCTGAGAGAGAGAGGGCAGTGGATTTTTACGTGAATATTACAGAGGTATGAACAGATCTGCTACTATATTAAATACATTTATAATAGTGTTATATAAGTTCTTACGATCTTAAAAAATAAATAATTAAAACAGAAGATGAAACTAGAAACTGGATAGTTGAGACCTTTTAAACTGTTAATACTTATACTGCATTAGGTAAACAATACACCTATATTTGTTTGATAAGAGTGAAATGCCCGATGTTTTAGGAAAGTGGAAAATGAATTTGACCATCACTCGATGATTAGAAAAGAGATAAAACATGTTCCTGTTGCTTAGTACAATATATATTAACCAAAATAATGAGAAGTAAGAATCCAACAACTCACCAATGTTCTTCTCAGTGCCATACAATAAATTTTGCCATATCTATAGTAACTCAGATTGTGTAAAGAATAAGCAAATACGAAGGAAAAAACGGCCGTTTAATAACAACTGGTTATGATTTCTCACCAACTGCAAGAGAACTTCAAGCTTAATCTGCACTAAAACATCTGCCCTGAATGAAAATACGACAATTGAAATGGTCTGAACGAGTTTCACACAAAAAGAGAATGTTTGCTAAAATTAAAGCCTTGCGACCCCTGCTATTGTTTTCTAGAGGGGGCCAACCAGCACTCACCTGCTGCATCTTTCTGAGGGGTTGGATCAATAAAGGAGTCAACTTGAAGGAAAAAAAATTGCAAGGGTGTGCTCCAACAGGCCAGTTGCAGGTCAAGTTTAGATTTGCCAAAGCAGGTGTTGTGTCTGAAGCTGGGAAGGAATAACACTGGCTTTACAAATTTGCTACCAACCCCTTGCCCGAACGTTAACTCTTTTATTGTTGAAACGGCCGAACAAACATACTGTGTTTGAAATAAGAGAGAACTGTCAGGTTCATAAATAACTCATCCAAGCAAGCATTTCAATGTACACATAAATATAACGGGCGATCCAATAAAGCTTGCACCGCAACCCGGCTACTGTGCCGTCGGCTGATGCCTACATACGTGACGTATTACCTGCTGAAGGTCACATTCGTAAGTTATTACCCAGTTAGTGTGCATTCTGAAGCCTGCAAGTGTAGTTATAAGCTTGCTTACACGTACTTTAGCGTCTCACATACTTACATTTCTGAACAGCTCAGGGAGGACAACTTTTACAGAACATTTTACTTTTATTTAACAGAAAACCATGCTTCTAACGTTTAATAATTATGTCTTATTGTGTAATTTAAATCCTTTTCTCTTTGTGATTTAAACTTTAAGTGGCATATAATTGGCAGAAAATTGCATGAAATTAATTCAAAATAATTGTGATTCTTAATTCATCTTATTTTACAAATATCTCGTGGAACAGAAAGAAGAAATTCTTAATCGGCAGTGTGTTTTTAAATGCCATTTCATGTGCATTTTTTAAATTCTCATTAGTAAAGTTATTTTCAGGAAAGTCGCATACGATAGGTATTTAAATGATCATTCTCAGGCTGAACTGTTGGAGAAGAAAGTTCCGAGTTTTGTTTTCGCGTGTTCCCATGTTTATTTTGGGTTAACAGAGAAATAAAGTGAGAAAATCGAAAACATGGAGCAAGTATAAACCAAGAGAGTATTTCTCGTCCACACGAATTCAAATGACACTACTGTTCCGTGTGTTGTTTTCATATTTTTAGTGTAACCTCTGCAAACCTAAATTTAAAGACCAGTAGCCTACCGAAAAACATTCATAGTGAATCCTCAATTAGACACAAGTTGTTTTACATTGATAGCAAAGCGCAAAAAGCAAGCTTCATTATTTTGATTATGAATTATTAATATCCAGTTAACTGAATGGACAGCTAAAGATGTCTGTGTCTTGCAGTGAGACAGACATGAGAGGAAGCTTGGTTTTGAGTCTGTAGATTATGCTTCACTTGTGCTTTCAAAGTATACCACATTTCTGAAGTCTATGGAGGATTAAAACATTATTTTACAATTTTTGTGTCTTTTATACATTATGGCGGCAATGTCGGGCGACCATATAGAGCTTCAAATCTTTTGTGGACTATCAGCTCAAGGGCAGAACACATGCAAACGTGCATTTGCTGTTATAACCGCTACGCCTATTATTACAAAAACAATTAAAATTAATCCTAATAATATCAATATAAATAATTATTTCCCTAAGACCTCTAGGATGAGTATGGTATAGAATACAATAGCATAAAGCTCTGATTGGAACGCGAGTGAAGCATATACATGTATTATCAGCACTTTCTGCCTGGCATTATGTACCTACTTAAAAATTGACAGTAGCAATAAGCGATGTATAGGTTGTTTGAAATGCTGAAGAGTTCAGTGTTACTCGTAACTCACATAAATCTGAAATCTGATGTCAGAAATATAGTTTATAACCAAATTTTTAATGATAAACTAATGTGAAAAAGGAAACTAAATCTTCACTTTGGCGTAAGAGCTAGGCTTAGAATAGAATAAAAGAATTAATAAAAGCGTTCCGATAAGTAAAACTTACTATTCCCTGTATTAATTGCATAGTTGTGACATTAAGCTGTAACCTACCGAGCGGGATGGCTCAGGCGAAAACGTCTGCGGCCCGCATTCGGGAGAAAGTGGGTTCAATTCCCGTGGGCAACTTTCCTGATCCATGTTTTTTTCGGGAGTTTCCCGGAGTCGTCAGGCGAATGCTGGGAAGGATTTCCTGTCCCTCCATTTCATCTCCATTTTCATTTCACTTCAATCTTCGTCTGCTTGGTTTCTTTCAGGGTTGCAAGTGTCGGTGGGAAGTCTCGGCGTGTGTGTATGTGTGTGGGGAAAAGGATGCTCTGACGGAACCTTCGTCCTCTGGACTGTGAGCGGTCTCCGTGTCCCGGATCCCCCCACATGGAGTAGGGGTCGGCTGCACTAGCCAGCATCCGGGAGTTCAGATCTGTAAATGGTAGGGACCCTGCCCTCTGCCTGCCGTGCCTCCTAGACCGGCCGCCCTCTTTCTCCTCTTACCTCATCCCTCTCTCCCGGAGGCGTCCCACCAGGGGCATAGGCACAAACGATTCACGCAAGTGGAGACGCTATGTCCCCCTCAGCCTCTAGTCCTATCCTAAGCTGTAATTTCAATACACGTGAAAGATAATGACATAAGGTAACTTCAGCACTGACCTGGCACGATCACTCATTTTGTGCTTCTTGCATTGGTTTAAGTACACACGTGTCTACTAAATTTTATTTTTGCACTAAACAACAAATTGGGATGATATCAAAGGCAGAGAAGCCTTAATACTGATCTGAGGTGATATACGTTTAGAGTAGGTATGGGCAGGAGGAGCTGGAATGAATGTCCATTAAGTCAATAATCACCAATGTTCACTAATTTGGATAAAAATAATTAAATGCATAAAATATTTTTCCTTTCCAGCAATAAATTTTAAAACAAACAGCTTTTTCTAAAATCCAAATAAATTCATTCATGGATATTTCCCGCTCATGACTGCAATGTCAGTCACCACTGAACGCATAGAGAATTTCATGTTTGGCTTATGCTTCTTGTATTGGGCATTTCCACTGCTTTCCTTATTTAGCTTAATGCCTCATTGTTCCTCGCTATTATTGTAAATTCTTGCATTTTCTATGGTATAGACTTCGTCCACCCCTTTGTTCCGCAATGTGAGGTAATGTCATAACACGACAATCCATCTTCGCCACCACCACCATCACCACTATTACTACTACTACTACTACTACTACTACTACTACTACTACTACTACTACTACTACTACTACTACTACTACTACTACTACTACTACTACTACTACTACTACTACTGTACTACTAATACTGTACTACTACTGTACTGCTACTGTACTACTACTGTACTACTACTACTACTACTACTACTACTACTACTGCACTACTACTGTACTACCAATATACTACTACTACTGTACTACTACTACTACTGTACTACTACAGTACTACTACTGTACTACTACTCTACTACTGTACTACTACTCTACTACTACTGTACTACTACTACTGTACTGCTATACTACTACTATACTACTACTGTATTACTACTACTATACTACTACTGTATTACTACTACTATACTACTACTGTATTACTACTGTACTACTACTCTACTACTACTGTACTACTACTACTAATGTACTACTACTCTACTACTGTACTAATACTGTACTACAACTCTACTACTACTGTACTACTACTCTACTACTACTGTACTACTCTACTACTAATCTACTACTACTGTACTACTACTCTACTACTACTGTACTACTACTGTACTACTACTCTACTACTACTGTACTACTACTGTACTACTACTCTACTACTACTGTACTACTACACTACTACTATACTACTGTACTACTACTCTACTGCTACTACTATACTACTACTGTACTACTACTATACTACTACTGTACTACTACTCTACTACTCTACTATTACTACTACTCTACTACTTATATACTACTCTACTACCACTATACTACTACTGTACTACTGCTACTACTATACTACTACTGTGCTACTACTATACTACTGTACTACTACTCTACTACTGCTACTACTATACTACTACTCTACTACTGCTAATACTATACTACTACTCTACTACTGCTACTACTATACTACTACTCTACTACTGCTACTACTATACTACTACTATACTATTACTCTACTACTGCTACTACTATACTACTACTGTACTACTACTCTACTACTTCTATACTACTCTATTACTACTCTACTGCTACTACTCCACTATTACTATTCTGCTACTACTCTACTACCACTACTCTACTACCACTACTCTCTTATTACTACTACACTACTACTATACTACTACTACTACTGTACTACTGCTCTACTATTACTACTACTCTAGTACTTATATACTACTACTCTACTACTGCTACTACTATACTACTACTGTACTACTACTCTACTACTCTATACTACTACCCTACTACTGCTACTACTCTACTACTACTATTATTACTACTCTACTACTACTATACTACTACTTCTATACTACTCTATTACTACTCTACTACTACTAATCTTCTACTACTACTCTACTGCTACTACTCCACTACTACTATTCTACTACTACTCTACTGCTACTACTCTACTACCACTACTCTACTATTACTACTCTATTATTACTACTACACTACTACTCTACTACTACTCTACTACCACTACTACTACTCTACTATCACTACTGCTACTCTACACTACTCTACTACTACTACTAATACTCTACTACTACTACTACTACTACTACGACCGACGATGTAAATATCCAGCATGTAGTTACTGATTGCTGTTATATCGGCATAACCTTTCTTGCAAATTAAGTCGAAAAGGAATGACAGTTCTGAGCCACCTTTTCTTTTCTTCAACCTGTTCACACTTTGCTTAAAATCATTATCGACTCGCTTTTGAAAAGATGGTAGCTCTCCCAGTCCCTGTAGACGTGTTTGTAATTTCAAGCTGTGCAGTATCTGTTGACGAGCGGTGCGGTGTTAGAAAGAAGACAACTATGTTAAGGAAAGGGGACATAAGAATATTTTGAACCAGAAAGGAATCAGAGAAAAATATCTACCTGAATTGGACAGGTAAAATAGCTAAGAAATCTTCTTAGTTGTTATTACCGCTGTGTTGGTGTCCTGCTGTCCTCAGCTCGCCGCCTTCTAACAATAACATTCTCTGACAGACTCCTGTTGGGTACTCCACCGCCCACAAACTCTCCTTCAAGTCTTATTTTTGCTTAAAAGCGATATAAGAAACGGAAGAGGAACAAGAGAACAGGAACGTTTCTGTGGTAGTCATTTAACCTATTTATTGCTAATAAATGTTTTATAAACCTACATTAAATAAACAAGAACATCGTTTATCCGTACCAGGTAGGCTCGGAGGTAATCTGGATCATCCATAAACAAATATATAAATACAAACTTTGATGTATGAAGTTTGGATCACTGCAAAAGCTGAGAGAGATGAACATTTGAAAGCCGTGCAGATGAGACGTGTATGATCGCTATCAGGACTTATATAACTAATGAACCATAACCTAACACACTTTAGTTTTGTTCTGCGACACGGTAGCGTGCGACCGATATCGATCTCTAAGCTATCTGCGGTGCCAACATTACAATCCTATACTATGTACCTTCATAATATGTATTTATCAAAGAACACACATGTTTTCGTGTATTCACATATGTACGGGCGTCAACTGTTGACTCGAAAAAAATTAGCGAGTGATGGATTGTTTCCCAAATAGGTGCCAAAAATGTATGGATAACGACGGTGGCGAGTTTCAGCATCTCCTTTCGTAAAGTTGGTAAGTAAAACCTTTAAAAGTAGCTTTATAAATGTTGTATGGTTTCATCCGCGCCTTTCTATGATAGCGGCAGATTGTTCAATGTAATCCCCTTGTTCCTCATTAACCACGGTCCATCATTACACAAGCTTTCTAACGCCCTCAGAAATTCGGCTGAGCAGCAAGCCACGTATGCACCGCTTCCTTCACTTCTTGGTCTGTTGTGAATCGACGGCTCCTCAAGGCATTTTTAAGTGGACCAAAAAGATATCATTTGCCACTTCATCGACAGTCAACCTTCGGTTCTCTGAATCATAATACGGACTTGCTCAATGTTGGCGTCACTAGTGGACATGGATGAGCGTCCTGCTCTTTCCTCGTCCTTCACAGTTGTCCGATCATTTCTTAACTTTTCAATCCATTCATACACATTTCGTCGGTGTAAAACATAGCCCCCCATATTATGCGAAAGACTTCGATGGATTTCGGCTCCTAGTGCACCTTCTTTGACGAAAAAGTAAGCAAAAATTAAACCGGATAAACCGGAAATCCAGATTAATGAGGGCCGGATAAACGAGGCTCTTATATATATATATATATATATATATATATATATATATATATATATGTGTATATCTTAAAATTTTATGGTATTTATAATCTCTGGTTCTCAAAATATAATTATACCTACAAGATAAAGCTTCGGATTGCCTGCGTGCACAACGTGCAACACAAAAGAACTATTCAGCATTTAATTCAGAGCAGTCGGCGGTATGGCCATGGAGAAATGTCTAAAATTCGGGGAACCTCAGCCTCTCAATGAAGAACCCAAGTGCATGTAAAACAAAGTGTTTCAAATACAGTATAGCAAAATATGTAAAAGTTAAATAGACCATTTTCTTGTTTATATACTTTATCAAGAATTCTGAAAAATGTAATTTAAAAAGATATACCATCTTCTAGTGCATAAATGTGTTTGTTAAATATCTATAAAGGAATTCAAAGTTTGAATTCGTAATACGACCAAGTGGTTAGATGAGTTGAAGTAAAAACGTTTTTAAATAGCCCCAGAATTCAAGCAGTTCATCAAGAACTGATTAATTTTGACCCATGCAACTATTTGCGAAAAGCAGCACCACTTCAATTAGACGGACACCAATGAGTAAAATTTGGTGACAATTAGCAGGAAAAATTTCGGATGGCCTATGTGAGGCGCTCTAGAAGTTCTCAGGCTGACCAAGAAAACACAAGATCTAAGAGATAATTTTCGTTGTTTAATTGTCCAATCTTTTGTTTGTTTTGATACCGTAATTATTGCCAGTAAAATGTATAAATAATTAAATAAAGAAATAATAATGAGATAGCGAAATAATTGCAATAAATAATTGCCGTATATTAATTCAAAGTGTAATGTAATAAGCTCGAGTTGAAAATATATGTCCGAGGAAAATTTAATTAGCGAGCCATGTTAACCAAACTCATTAGCAATAGCCGAAGTAGCGAACGCGTTAGCATTAAAGTTCTTAGAATGCAGTTAAGGGGTGAATTCAGTACGTTTGGACATTCACGTATACCAGAATTCTGTGAAAGAGAAAGGGAATGAAATTCTGAGATTTGGGGAGGTACCACATAGTAACAAGGTAAGAGACACACACGTATAGCTTTTAAGTATTGGCCCAAGCGGGAGGACTCTTGGTGGGCAGGCGGAGCTTAAAGTGATATAAGGCGTGCATTCTAATTAGAGATAGCTTCATTCGTGCACACAGTCATGCATACATTCGTGACACCCTCTCATGAGAATTAATCACTTAATCTGGTGATTAAGTGTATTATTTTAAGCGCTCAACGAACGGCGCGCTTATGTGAGTAAGATTTAGCGGCTATTGCGAGGAGTATTGCCGGTAAGCATTTTAGTGACTCACGGCAAGTTACACTTCTGTTTCTTTTATTGTGAAAACATATACTTCAAACGTAAAACTGATACTGCAGAAGTTAGCAGGTATAATAATTCAGTTGTAGTTTCGAGAGCTATGATTCATAATCAATTTCATTCTTTATCTTCAAACGTCGGCAACTCGCTTCAATAGCTCAAATACTAGATCACATTGAACTTATCAGTCAAATTAAACCGTAAGGGTAACATTGTTATCCTTTCACTATGCCCACGTACACCCCGAGAGAAATATCTCATAGATAACACCTTAGCAGCTGGCGCTGGAGATATCAACAACATCAGAAGTAGGTAGTGTAATTGGCTTCAAAACTGTCGCGTCATCGATCGGCTTCAGTTTGTTTTCAACATTGTCGCTTTGTAAGCCATTACAACTGCCAACTTTCAGTGTTGCAAATTATGCATAGGTAAGCCTCAGAGTTAATGAGATCACCATATAGTATATACTTAGCTTTAGGAGTATCAAATACGTAGTCGCTATAGCGTCGCCGAGAAAAGCTGAAAGTCTGTGGTCCGATATTCGGCCACTTGATTCAGCTTTCTAACCATTGCCAGCACATGTCCGCTCCGAGAGAACACTTGTTATACATTTAACCGGGGCAATTTTAAATTTGACTGACTGAAACAAGCATGAGATTTTTTTAAACCAACAGTGGCTGCGAGTTTTGCTATATATAACAGTACGGAAACTGATTCTTTTCTTCATTTCCAATGGAATGTAAGGTTTTTGAAGAAAAATCTGATGTGTTACACTCACATGACTTTCTCTACTCTTGTACAAACCATTATTACAAGCGCTTATTCTCCATATGCTTCATGTTAATCGAGATGTTAATCTTATTGCTAATTTTCTTGTAGATGCAAGGGGAATATGGTAGACCTTAAGCTATAGTCAAATATTTTAAGTGCTGGTTGCTATGTGGAGTATTCCATTCTCTTTGCATTACCAGGACAAAAATATGAATAACGAATTCCCATTTGAGAAAAAGTATTAGTATTGGAAAATTTAAGGGAATGACAAGCAATATCTCGAAAATGGTTAACTCAACAAAAAAAATGTATATGACATAAATTGTGTATTTTACCGCGATCTACGTTTTTGTACAGTAAAAGTTTGTCTATCTCTTATGGTTTACCAGTTATGCAAAAGTCGTTTACAATGAAGAATACTTTTGGGGACATTCCCAGAAAATTCAAGATATACATTATATTGGTCATGAAATTATCTTAAATATATGATATTTTAATCAAAATCGTTAGAGCCATTTCTGAGAAAATTAAAATTTTCGAAAATGTTCCATGTAAAGGGTAATCTGTGGTGGGGGGATTTTCTTGAAAACCTTTATGTCGCATCTCTGGAAGATACTGAACCTAAATACCAAGTTTGGTGCTTATCCGATTGTTCATTTCTGAGTTATGCTGTTCACAGATAGACACACAGACACACACACGGACATGTTTCCAAAAATACTCCTTTTGGTTTCAGGAGGCCTCAAAACCTGTATTTCCGGTGAAATCTCGGTATGGAATTTTTGGGTGGAATGCAATATTTCCCCTACTTACTATACGTAGTAGAGAAAGTAAAAATGGTAATTACAAAACTTCACAGCTTTAACATTGTTGCTATTCGTTTGGCGAGTGTTATGCGAAAATCTCAAGGTTTTATAGCCAAACCTATAACTTCACACATTTTATATATTTGAAACGTTTGAGAAAGTAAAAGTTATTAGCATTCTCTACTTTTAGTGGTTCCTGTATTCCTTGTTTATTACACCTACCACTGATATAAAATTATTTACTATCCTCTATTTTACGCATTATAAATGTTTACTTAGAAATGGTTTTGAATCAGGTAACATGGATTTGACTACATGCAAGATGTATAAGAAGCACTTATTATTCACATAATGTGTCCGTCTTTGTTAGTAAAGAGCTAATGAGTAAAAAGAAAACTATAAGTTTTGAAAACATTACATGTTAGGAAACGTACCAAAGTAAACTTAAAATTAGTAAAATCTAAACATATAGCAATTAATACACCGGAAACGTCCAGTGCTACGTCAAAAATATATTTTGCGGAAATTCTATTGTTTATTGAGCTTTAAATCTTTTGTAGAGAAAGTTTTTGTTTGTCACTTTGGATATCTCTGTTAGATAAATATATAATAAGATGCATTAAAAATGAAGAGTACTTTACAGGATGTAAATAGAAATTTCAAGTTGCATTTTCGTTTGGCATATCAATATCTCCGACTCATAAAATTACATTTTAAGCAATCAGTTTATTCAGTAATTGAAATATGAATATTAACCAATGAATTTCCTTGTAGACATAAGGATAGCTAAGTTCTAATTTGTTACATGAATAACAATTTCTGCGAAATTGATAGAAACAAGGTAACCAGGTTTGGCAAATGAGTCATAAAGAATGCTAGGCGTCTATCTAAATCCCATACTATATCCACAGTACATATTTCGATATATACTAATTCGGTTTTTTTTAACGAAGCAACTTCTTAAGGCATAGTTTAGAACAGAGAACGTGAAAGGCAGTGATCAACACTCTTTTGTACTCTTTTGAGAATATTTGCTAAAATCAACCAGCAGCGACAGAGAGTTAAGAGGATTTTAATTATTTGTATGATTTCCATTTTAAATAATTAGTATCCCTGTTCGTATTATAGTAATATTGATAAATAGCATTTTCTCAGCTCTGAGATGTTATGACACCAAAATCGAAAGACCACCAGTTTTGTTTCATTTTCTAACCTTAAAATGAGTAAGAGAAGAACAGAAATACTGCAAAATTTGTAATGCATTGCATATGAATCCTTTGCCGAAGAAAAAATAAAAGTTCTAAAACGAATTTAAATGGTTGTTACTGTACTAGTTTGTTTTAGCTGCAACGAAATAAAACAGTATCGATGACACCCAAATGTCTAAAATCTATAATAAACAATTCTTTAATTCACATGAGAGCACGAGTAAATTAATCTACAGCTGGGATTATATATGCAGTTTTAGTGTAGGAGCATGGAAAACAGACAGTTAGAACATCCCTTTATAGAAAAATCTGATGTGTTACATTCACACCACTTCCTCTATTCACTATCATTTATTTTTGCATATCTTCTACAAACCATTCTTATGCAAGTATATTTTTACTTTCTGTACTAAGTATAATAAGTAGTAGAAGTATTGTATTCCACCCAAAAATTCGATACCGAAATTTCACCGGAAATATATGTTTTGAGACCCGCTGAATCAAAAAAAAAGCATTTTTGGAAACATGTCCGTGTGTGTGTCTGTGTTTCTGTGTTTGTGTGTCTGTGAACAGCATAACTCAGAAACGAACAGTCGGATAAATACCAAGCTTGGTATTTAGGTTCAGTATCTTCCAGAGATGCGATACGAAGGTTTTCAAGAAAATCCCCCATCCCAGATTACACTTTACATGAAACATTTTTCGAAAATTTTAATTTTCTCAAAAATGGCTATAACGATTTTGATTAAAATATATATGTTTAAGATATTTTCAGGACTAATGAAATGTATATCTCGAATTTTCTGGGAATGTCTCCAAAAGTGTTCTTCATTCTGAACGACTTTTACATAACTGGTAAACCATAAGAGATAGACAAACGTTTACTACACAAGAAATGTAGATCGCGTTAAATTACACAATTTATGTCATATACATTTTTTTAGTTGGGTGAAGCATTTTTGAGATATTGCTTGTTATTCCCTTAAACTTTCCAATACTTATACTTTTTCTCAAATTCTTATTCATTTTTGTTGGTCCTGGTAATGCAAAGAGAATGGAATACTCCACATAGTAACCACTTCTTAAAATATTTGACTATAGCTTAAAGGCTAGCAATTCCCCTTGCATCTACAAGAAAATTAGCAATAAGATTAACATCTCGATTAACATGAAGCATATGGAGAATAAGCGTTTGTAAAAGTAGTATGTACAAGAGTAGAGAAAGTCATGTGAGTGTAACACATCAGATTTTTCTATCTGCTTCATGATGACCGAGATAAACATTTGCAGATATAGTTTCATTACTCATTACTTTGCAGGTATAAGAGAGATAGAGGAAACTGAAGCGATAATCAGGTATTTAGAAACGGTTCTTTAGGGTTTTGAGCTAGCATACCCTTTCCATTACATCACGGGAAGCAAGTGAATAGCGATAGGACTTTAAAAAGAATTAGAAAGTATTGAACAATTGAAACCAATATTAACGGATATCTCGGAAACGGTTAAGGCTACAATAAACTTATTTGAAATAAATTGTGTGTCTTAAGGAGATCTGCACTTTTGTTTCTTTTCTAACACTTAAGTTTATCAGTTATACAAAATTATATAAAAATTTTCGGAAACAAAAGAACTTAACAGGTTACTACCAACATTTGTCACATAAATGTTTTAAATATAAATTGTATTTTATTCAAAATCATTAGAGTAATTTTGAGAAAATAAAAACTTTCAAAAAGTGTTCCATGTAAACAGTAGTTTGGGGCGGGAGGATACTGAATTTAAATATCAAGTTTGGTATTTATCTTATCTTCCGTTTTTGAATGAAGGAGGAGTTGTATTGTATTGTAGTTCCACTGTTGGGGCGCCAAACTTGATGAAGTAACTGCCTGCCCCGCGTATGATACAAAGTTTCCGGTGACCTTCGCCTCAACGTTTAGGAATCAACTTTGTATTTTAATGTTTCTTTAAATATTATATATATTTATGTATGCCTCGCCTGTGTCAGTATTAATTTGTAGAAACATGTATCTCTTAGCAGGGGGTGATGAGGGTAAAGAATGTAGGCTTACACAAATTATAATTTTTACTTTACTCCTTTTATTAATCCTTCACACGATTAAATAACACTTCACTGATATAGAGAGCTGTGAGATTATTTATTAATTACTTGAACTTTTTAACACGTAAACTTTATAATATTCTCGCCGTAATGAATTTTATATATCTCACACTGAATACGTACCGAGCGAACTGCTCAGGAACGTTGCCCTCTAGCATCTGGCTTCTACCGCTTAAATTTGTAAATCTCTCTATTTCAAGTCTCTGATTGGCTAATCCTACTCCAATAGAATACTTTTATTTAACTTAAGCTTTTTCTAGTTGTTGATTGGCTATTTATAAACTGTTTTAAATATTACATTATTGTTCCAAGAATTACTAAAGTTTCTAATTTATTGTTGTCTCAAAGTTTCCTCATTGTGAGCAACTTTCGGCTTCTATTCTCACAGCTCCTATATTATTAAATTACGTAATACATTCACATAACATTATTAAACATGCACATAATAGTATAAACATAATACAATGACTGTTGCATACATTTTACATGTTATTACTAAACATATTGCTTTTAAGGCGGGCTGTTATTATATTTTACATTATATAATTAGACTGATATCATTTAAGTGTTAAAAATACTGCCTCATGAGTTAATTGTACTCTCTCTCTCTCTCACACACACACACACACACACATGGACCTTTTCTAAAATGTTTTTTATTCAGAGACTTCAAAACATATATTTCCAATGAAACCTCGACATCGACTTTTTGGGTAGCATAAAATACTTCCTCTTAACTACTATAGGTAGGAAGCAGAGAAAGTAAAAAGGGAAGGCTTCTTTAAGCCACTTTTACCTTAAGCATGCCATTGAGAATGAGCAGAAACGAACAACAAACAAGCGACAACAAGTGAGGGAGGAGTTCGCAGTCGCCCACAGAACCAGCAGCGCATGATAACTTTAAAGAAAAACGGACTGTGTGAGAACGACTATATTCCCCGGCGACCCATGTCTGGAGCCAAGACTACTGCGGCACCAATAGCCCTGTCTCACCCACTATAGACTTTATTATGTAGCACCGGCTAATGTCAGGTAGGGTGCAGCTAAAAATCGTATTACAGACATCTAGCAAAGGCGCAAGAAGAGGCAATTGAACCTCCATAGCTCCAAAATGTCATTTATTATATTTAGGTACATACAGATAAAATCTATACATTCAATATTATATTGACAATTTCAACATGCCCCTCTAAAATTACCTATGGACGCCCCTGATTATTGAACCAACATTTGCCATTGTAAGGGTTTTAATAAGACATTATATAAATTAATTCAATCTTGAATTTGCTATGAATTACTAACAGTAAAACATAATCTATATTTAACCGAAAATTCTTTCATAATTCATAAAATATTGAATCAATTGTTCTTCACCCAAACCGTGCTTTGGACAAGGTTGGAAAGATAGAATCACACGACTGAAAAATTCAATGCCATTACCGTGATTTCAACCAGGATCTCCCGGTTTCCGTCCAGTTGCTCCAACCCTGAGGAACTATGGAAAAATGGCGGTACGACATTAAATTCCCCAACTGATTCGCATTTTTCCCGCGTATACCACGAGGAGCTCACATTTTCCCCGGTAAACCACAAGGGGAATTTAATGTACCGGCATGTTGCCATGGTAGCTCAGTGGTTAGAGGATCCGGGAGATCCGTTGTCGAAATCCCGGCTATGGCATTTAACTTTTCAGCCGTCTGTTTCTACCTTTCATACCTTGCCCAACACACGGCTTGTGTGGAAGAAAAATTAATTCCATTAATTGACCTAATAGAGGCTGAACTATGAAGCCCGGGACTTAAAGTACTTACAGCATTGCAAGTCGCCATTGGGGTATGTCATCTAATACAACTTGAGACCTCCTTATGGATTACCAGGAAAAATGCGAATTATAAAACAAAACTGATGACGTGCATAATGTGTTATACCAAAGTAAAAGCTGCATTTTTAAAATCTTTGTTTGTTTGCATTTCTTTTAACTCATGAACAGCGGAAGCCATTACTGTGAATCTTGATATAATAGGTATAGCTTAGGTTTGTAGAACGAACATATATATAACATTACATATAAAAAAATTATATGTAAAATGATATGTTACAAGAATAGCTATAGGAAGAAACATATCAAAATAGGAGACAATAATATAATAAAAGGGAGAATAATTAAAGAGCAATAGACATTGAGAAAGCGGATAGGAATAATAGATAAGTAAATAATTAATATTATATATGAGCATTATGTACGCATGCAGAACTGAATATTGTAAAGCATAAAATATTTACAGAAGGGTACTAACAGAGAATAGCAATTAGCAATCGTACCACTCAGGGTAGCTGGGAAATCCCTTCCATTAGTCTAAATAAGTGACTAGAGGGCGCAGGAGTTATGATAAATCGTGACTGGGGCTATAGTTAGGGGAGTAAGATAGGTAATATGGAACGAGATGGCTCCGCGTAACGCGTGAGGCTCTCATTGCGGAGATCTCGGGTTCGATTCCCGTAGACCGCTCACTCTGACTTTGGGTTTTTCGTGGTTTTCCCTGGTCGGTAGGCGAAACCTCGGTGGTTTCTCATCTACCAGTATATCCTTTCTGTCATTTCCCTTTCATTGTGTTTCTTTCTGGTCTTTCAGTTGTGTTCCTATATTTCACGGCGTACGGTGGTGCTGGACAGATGAAGAACGAAGAAGTACTCCCCGTGGACAATAAAGGGCTGCTTGGTTAACGGGTCGTTCATCGCCCTCTCTAGGCAGCTCCAGCAATGGGACGGGTGTTTGATCCTAGAACTGTTAGGGACATCTGTGCGTCTCTGTGGCCAGGTTGCCTACTGCCTGTGTGGTTCCTTCACATTCCTTCCCCTTGAGGAGTGGTAGCCACAATAGATTTACACTACGTGATCAAAAGTATCCGGACACCTGGCTGAAAATGACGTACAAATTCGTGGCGCCTTCCATCGGTAATGCTGGAAGTCAATATGGTATTGGCCCACCCTTAGCCTTGATGAAGGAGTTCACTCTCGCAGGCATGCTTTCAATTAGGTGCTGAAAGGTTTCTTGAGGAATGACAGCCCATTCTTCACGGAGTGCGGAACTGAGGAGAGGTATCGCTGTAGGTCGGTGAGGCCTGGCACGAACTCGGCGTTCCAAAACATCCCAAAGTGTTCTGTTGGATTCAAGTCAAAACTCTGTGCAGGTCAGTCCATTACAGGGATGTTATTTTCATGTAACCACTCCGCCACAGCCCGTGCAGTATGACCAGGTGCTCGATCGTGTTGAAAGATGCAATCGCCATCCCCGAATTGCTCTTCAACTGTAGGAAGCAAGAAGGTGCTTAAAATATCAATGTAGGTCTGCGCTGTGATCGTGCCACGCAAAACAACAAGGGGTGCAAGCCCCCTCCAGGAACAACACGACCACACCATAACACCACCACCTCCGAATTTCACTGTTGGCACTACACACGCTGGCAGATGACGTTCACCGGGCATTCGCCATACCCACACCTTGCCATCGGATCGCCACATTGTGTACCGTGATTCGTCACTCCACACAACGGTTTTTCACTGTTCAATCGTGTAATGTTGACGCTCCTTGCACCAAGCGAGGCGTCGTTTGGCATTTTCCTGCGTGATGTGTGGCTTATGAGCAGCCGCTCAACCATGGAATGCAAGGTTTCTCACCTGACGCCTAACTGTCATAGTACTTGGAGTGGATCCTGATGCAGTTTGGAATTCCTGTGTGATGGTCTGGATAGATGTCTGCCTATTACTCTTTACGACCCTCTTCAAAAGTCGGCGGTCTCTGTCAGTCAACAGACGAGGTCGGCCTGTACGCTTTTGTGCTGTACATGTCCCTTCACGTTTCCACTTCACTATCACATCAGAAACAGTGGACCTAGGGATGTTTAGGAGTGTGGAAATCTCGCGTACAGACTTCTGACACAAGTGACACCCAATCACCTGACCACGTTCGAAGTCCGTGAGTTCCACGAAGCGTCCTATTCTGCTGTTTCACGATGTCTAATGACTACTGAGTTCGCGGATAATGAGTACCAGGCGGTAGGTGGCAGCACAATGCACCTAAGATGAAAAACGTATGTTTATGGGATGTCCGGATACTTTTGATCACATGGTGTATGTAGGTTTCAGTGTGCGAGGTGTCCCACCTATTCCTATAAGATAGATAATATTAGTGACAGATATAGATAACCCGGAATTCCCAAAGAAGTCAGATTTGGCTTGAGAAAAATACATAATTTGTTTTATTTTCGTAAGACGCCAAGCGGAGTAGCCCATGGGAAAATATGTTATATATTACAGCGGGAACATTAACGTCTGTCTGGAAAGGCATGAAATATAGGAAATTCCCAGAAGCCTTCTTTCAATTCTGAACTTCAAGTGACCCATTTCACGCCGGTTTGTGCACGGTAAAAACCGTGTTTATTCAAATGTAGATCCAACTTAGAATCAACAACATATCGGGAAATAATGTGTAATTCAGGGAATTGCAAAGTGGTTCGGACAAGTATAGCAACTTCATTATTGTTTAACTGAAATGAATCCAGAAAGTATAACACGTGGGTTTATTCAGCTCTTATTATCCTAACCGAGATGAGAGTGACTAGCAAATATAAGGCAATTTAGGCCACAACTACGACGACGAGAACAGAAGCAGCGAACTTCGAGCCAGCATCCCGGGCTTCAGTAAGCACACCGCTACAGCTTCCACATAGACAGTAGGGTTAACATCCTTAATCCCTAAACATAACATGCTTTTCACGTTACTGCCCCAGTTTAGAATCCCGATTGGTCAAGTCGTTTGGATGTGGTTTTTATTCAAGGTTTCTGCACAGACCTTAGGAGACAATTCAGATAACCTTTAGCACGTTAGATGCCAACTCATTTGTATTTTCACTTCATACTTTCATTCAGTCTGAATGTGTATGTTTGTGTGTGTGTGTGAGAGAGAGAGAGAGAGAGAGAGAAGAAACAAATGTTCCATTCTTCTTGCGCATCTGTTTGAACAAAAAGAAGTTTTGGAAATTTTGTCAGTTTGCGTAAGCTATAGAAAAGTATTCAAATACCATTTCACACAAGGTAAGTTTTTATTCAAGAAACATTTTAAGAATACTCTCAAGAACTCCCCTAATTTATGTCATGACTATATTTTAACAAAACAAGAAGCCAAAGTGTTTCATTTAAGTTTTTTCAAACTTTCTCTTCTTTGACTTCCTTGCAGATCCTTGAAGATGACTGTCCCTCCTCAACATCCAACAGTAGTTGGCCATCATAGTTTCATTCCACCTCCCCTGGTACCTCCTCTCCATTTCCTTAATATCTTGGTGAAAACGTTCACCCTCCTCTTCACTATAATGTCGGGAAAGTAGTCGATATGTGAATACAGAAAATGCACCTTTGCATTTATGTTACAACCCATCTTCTTGAAATTTTCCAACATTGTTTCGACAATGGCCTTGTAATTAGGATCTTTGTTATCGCCTAAGAAGTTTTCAGTAACTGATCGGAAGGCGGTCCATGCTTCTATTGTCGTATGTCTCTCTATAATTTATTTTACAACTGCAAATGGGAGCTACTCGCTTGCGAGAGGGATCGTTAAATCAAACAAAGAACTTCAAATTACGAGGCAACGACGAGGACGCAGCTAAGTTAAATCCCAAAATAAATGCTATACCAATACAATGCCTGGCTTAAGGGAGAGGAAAGATTCTATTCTACCATAATTAAGACTTCCAAGCGTGGATGGAACACCGTTTATTAAATGAAATTAAATACTCACATACCTTTGCCCATTGCCTGCCGACGAGAACATCGTGTTTTAGCAGTTTCCCGTCTGTCTCACTCGAAGCTTACTTACTGACTGTTACAAAAAAGCCACGCCACCTCGGGTGTCAGTAACGCTATCCCCTCCTTGACACTGTTTCCCCTGACTCGCCCCTACTCACAGACAAACTGCCGTGCTTCGGTGCCCAGAGAGCGTCTTATCAATATTATCTGTGCACATGCCACACTATTTCTCTCTCATTCACTGTCTTCTCAAACTCTTCATCCTTCATCAATTTCTTTATTTGAGGACCACAAAAATTCCAGCCTTTAATTTGTCTTGTGTAATGAAGGGAAATTTCTTGGAAAGGTAGAGCCTTTACAAATTGCTTCATCAAGCCCAATTTTATGTGTAGTGATGGAAGCAATATATTTATATCTCTATATTTGCGAAGTCAAATTGTGAAAAAACTGTACGTAATAGAACAAAACTAAAAGCAGTTCTGAAATCAGCATAAAAAAGTGAGTCAGAGTCACTTATTAGATTTTAGTCATCCGATATCATGCAGACTAGTGTTATCTAAGCAAGCTATACGTGTCTTGCACATTAAATAAACTATTCTGTTTTGTTCATAATATTTTTCTTTTCCTCCTAACTTTATCGAGCATTAAAATGCACATTTAATCAACTATGTTTTGCTTTTATGCTATACAGAGTATTGACTTATTGATGGCTTTTAAAATCTGCTTTTAATAGGCCTTGTGCCAAGAGAAAATAATAAGAAGAAAAAAGAAATCCCGGTAAGTAACATGATAATGGAAGCACAGCGACGGTTTCTTCTACTACTTAATAAATAACACTGACCAACACGAAATTTGTTCTTTTTATGAGAATAGGTGTATTAGGTAGACTGTTTAAATGTAAAAACGAATCTGTAATTAGATTTTATCTATCACGTGCCGTTTTTGTTTTCAAAAACAAAGAAAGGAAAATCTTTTCCAACGTTATTTTAACATATATGTATCATATTAATTGAATCTCCCGCTTTTCACATACGTCAATTTTGTTTTATTTGCTTAGGAGATGGGTCGAGAACTGGTGATATACATTACAACTAATATATTGGCATCTCATTCTTGCTGCCATCTGTATTTAGTATTTATAACTAATGATATTTAATTTATTTTCAGTCTGTTGTTGGTTTCCTGTTGGTGTTCAAGGAGTGAGCCAGTGTTTCATGATTCTGCTTCAGAAGAGTTGGAGGATAGCAATTATACTATAATGTCACGTCAGTGTAAAATTCATCCTAATTCTTTTTGTTAATTATCTGGAGAACTAACCTTCAAAAGCCAAAAGTGTAAAGTTACACCTGGCTTTGAAAGGCTATGAACTGCATTTTGGATGTCGTATGAAAGACCAAGATAAGTAATTTGCACCTTACATATGCTGCAATTCATCCTCTAGAAATTTGAGAAATTGACTACAAAGTAAACGTAATGCAATCAAATTTGGTGTGCCTGTGGTTTGGCGAGAATCTCGGGACCATGTAACAGATCGCTACAACTGTTTGGTAGATATAAAAGGATATACTTCAAAATCCAATAGGCAGAACCAGTATCCTAATTTACCTTTAGCCATCCGACCAATTCCTCACAATGAACATCTTCCTGTACCTAAGCCTCCACAACAGTACACCGTTTCAGAAGAAGACACACCTAACCTCTCAGGCTGCAGTAGTCCTTCTCGAGATCCAGAGTTTCAGCCATCTACATCATCCTTACCTTGTAATCACCAAGTGTTCTCACAAAACGCCATCAGTGATCTTGTGAGGGACTTAAACCTTTCCAAACATCAAGCAAAATTGTTGGGCTCTAGACTGCAAGAACGGAATCTTTTAGATATCCATGTTAAAATAACTTCATTTAGAAAACAATAAACTCATTTTATTGAATATTTTTCTGAGAATGAAGGAATAATTTTTGCAACGATGTGAAGGGCTTATTTCAGGCTTTGGGACATGCACATTATCCAGAAGACTGGCGCTTCTTTATTGATTCCTCCAAACTAGGTCTAATGGCAGTATTTATCCATGTTGGCAATCTTTTCCCACCTGTTGCTGTCTTATATGACATTCATTCGAAGGAGACTTTTGAGGTTATGAATGCAATACTAAGGTGCGTTGAATATACTTCATACAAATGGCATATATGTGGAAAATTGAACGGCTATGCAACAAGGGTATACTAAATACTGTTGTTTTTAGTGCGATTAGGATAGCCGCGGCAAAGGAAACCACTAATTCGTAAAGAATGGCCTGCAAGACAAGCCTAAATTTGCAGTGGTTCCTTCTTGTCAATTGTGGCTATTTATCAACAGTAATGCAGCATAAAATGTCGAAGGATAACCAGCCAGCATAAATTTGCCTAACCCAATGAAATCATTAGGTGGATGTTGTCTTCGTGAAATGAGAATGTTGAAGTTGTGATTCTTAGTTGAGTCGGCGAATTACGGGGTCGTGCCTTCCATTCCAGCTGCTGCATAGAATTACTGTGCCCACAACTGCAGTCGGCTGTAAGAAATCTTGTTGAGCATGAAACTAGATAGGTATCTCAAGGTGTGTCTCATGAGAGGGCTTGCTAGAATGGTCACTAATGAACTTGAACGGATGATCTTTACTTTTAACCACTTTTGCAAGAAACATTAAGTTGCTAACAATAACCGTTTACAATTTTCTCTTAGCGAGAGTTTGACGCTTTCCACCTTGATGGACTTTGGATCATGATATAGTGTACACACTTAAGATCATTCACTTCACAGAAACACGTTCAGTAAACTACGAGGGCTGATCAATAAAGACAGGGACTGATTTTTTTCACAGATATTTATTACTCCATTTCAATGTTGACATGATCTTTTTCAAATAGTCCCCTCCTAACTGAATGCACTTTTTATAGCGTCTCTGCCAGTCCTCGAACACATGGTGCAGGCCATTCTTTGTCAGGTCTTTGAGAATCGCCTCACTTTTCTTTAGCACTGCTTCAGTGCTCTCAAATCGAATACCCCGGAGCTTTGCCTTTAGTAATGGGAATAAAAAGAAATCACAGGGGGTAAGACCGGGGCTTTGAGGCGGATGCGGCACACAGGTAATGTTGAATTTAGCCAAAACTTCCTGGACTTGATTTGCGACGTGAGGCCGCTCGTTGTGATGAAGTCGCCACCCATTCCGATGATGTTCTGGACGTTTCCTTATAATGTGCTTCCTCAGTGTAGCTAATACTGACGTGTAGTAGCTGCTGTAACAGTAGTGTGAGGGGGGGAACTGCATGCTGGTGAATCATTCCATTTCGAAACACCAGGCCCACCTTGCTTAGCACAGAGGACTCGCCCTTCTTTGAAGTCCTTGAACCACCTAAACACCGTTGCACGAGGTAGTGCATCTTCACCGTATGCTTGCTTCAGCTTTTCGAAAGTTTCAAGGCTGTATGATTTAAACGAAAATAAAATTTTATTGCTCTGTATTTCTCCTCTCTTGTCACCTCCATTTTGTGGTATGCGACATTCAAGTATGGTCAACAATATACAGCATTACTACCAATCTACCGTTACGAGAGTGCTGTCGCTTATGGACATTATACATGAAACCCTGCTCTTTTCAAGTATTCGTGGTAGAGACATAAAACTATCAAGGAAACTACAGAAAAAAATCAGTCTCAGTCTTTATTGATCAGCCGTCGTATTTTATTCGCGCACTCGACACTTGTTTGTCTCGACACGCACTGATTTCGGAACGCGGAATTGTTTCTCTTAACGCTAGTAAAACTTTACGCCTACGTAATCAACACAAATGCTTCACTTGCAATGGTTTCCGTCGTGCACACGAAATTCTGTCCTTACATCGTAGCACTTCTTATTGTTTTTGGCGCGGAAAGTTTACACTAAGTAGCGCAGATTTGTTCGGTGAGAAAATTAACAGAGCGGCATGATTTTTCTTATAGTCCTCAGCTTATATAGACTGCTAGTTTCTCGGTCCGAATTTTACGTTGAATTTTCTTGCTGGCTGGTTTATCGCACGATTTTTCAAATTTTAGAATTCTGGAGAGGATTTAGTTCTTTCCTATTGGCTTCTAAGAAAGTCACATGATTTATCACAAAGAGGAAATCCCTTCTTGAGGAATATCTTGATAATACCCGGAGAGTTGCAACTTATACCTATATAGCGCGCATTGTGAACAAAGGTTCTTTGTGATTTTTCGACATGTTCCCCAACTGTTGTGTGTGATGCAGGTTCCCAATTTAAAAAAAAAATTAAATTGACCCAAAAATGACCATCATAGCCTCCTCCAAACAAAACACGACTAATGGCATTTGCTTTCCCCCACAATATCAAGCAACTTTTATTAAAGGCATTTCTTTCTACAACGCTTAGTTATGGAGATATTGTACAGTCTCAACTTAAATGGCCCACCCTGTATATTCAGCTGTCATTCATGAAACTCCCAACTTTCAAGCTAAATACAACGATGTGTTTTTGTGTGTGTGTATATGAGAGAAGGAGAGAGTGTGTGAGAGAATGAGAGTGACTGAGCGAAGTACAACTCCAGGGGTGGCTGCTCCCACTGGACCCAGAGAAGTCGCCAACCGAATGGCTCTCCCACCCCCGAAGGCTTTTCCTGTAGGCCGACGCCTGAAAGTTTTATTCCGCCCCCCCCCATTACATGGTGGAAATGGATACCCCACTCACGCGCGTCAACCTCCTATGGGAAGAGTACTGAACGAACAACGTCGAAGGGCTGACAGCCCACTAGCGGGCCATCTACCTGCTCTACAGGGTGGTATTGGAGGACCTTGAAGCGTCTCACAACACCGCCCAGACTTACTCACGGGTATCGGCAACCACCGCGCCCCGAGTCCAACCCAATCCAAGCAACACCCTCACGGGTAAGGCTCAGATGTTGGCCCAGCGTACTTCTAGTAACGTCAGAAGTACCACGAGTGCTCAGGGTCCACAGTGCCCGCACCACGGCAACTGAAGGGGTGGAACCCTTCCCTTACAGGGACTGACTGAGAGAAAGCAAGGATGAGAGAGTGAGAGTGCGGGTGCCCTCGAGCACGCATATATGACATATTCACTAATCGGAAGATGAAACCCGCGAACACGATGAACCTGCAATACGAAATCATTGTGACGCTGGCGGGAATTTCAAGAGATCAAACTTTCGTTAAGTAATTTTACATCTATAATGGAGATGGATAACGTTCCTTTTTTGTCGAACTCTCTGTTTCAAAATGTAGTAGTGAAATTTCACATTAACAGAGTTCTTACAGTTTCTTTCTGCAATTACCTGCTAAATGACACAGTAAACAACAGTGTATTAGCCTTTTATAAAATATAACCTTGGAATCTGTCCAGAGCGATATATTCAAGAGACAGCAGACATTATAGGGGAGTTTGAAGCTGTCAGAGTAAAGAAATATCACGACTAAGCATAGGCACATAATATATAAGAAAATCTATAGGTACCATATGGTTTCAACATCACAACCATAAAACTTGGATCATCCCCTGGAACTAAACTACAGAGCGGTCCCTCCTCAGCCATCTGGCCGGTAGTCACGATGCGTGTTCCGCGCGCGATCCCTCAGCCATCTGGCCGGTAGTCGCGATGCGTATTCCGCGCGCTATATTCAGTGTATCTGTTTATTATTCTCATTATTGATACTGATATCATATTATTACTGATTTTATGATGATTATTGCGATATATTGATTACCCATTGAACAAACATAATCACTTTTTATTTTATCAGTACTAACCTTTTTCACAGTCGGTGTTGAAAGTGGTGACCTTCGGCAGATAAACATTCTTGACACCTTCTGATGAAATTACTATTCACACGCATAAGTTTTTGTTGCGTAATTTCCCTAATTTCTGTTCTTATATTGTTTTTAAGATCGTACAATGTGCGAGGATTATTCCTATAGACTCTATTTTTGAGATTTCCCCACAGATAAAAGTCACACACAGTAAGATCCGGCGATCGAGCCGGCCATAACCCTTTAGTTTTTCTTCCGTTAGAACCCTTCGTTTCTTTTTACAACTTACAACATTAAATGATACCGTTCTCTTCACTTTATTCACTAGATACCTAACTGTTTCTCTACTCGGAACTGGTACGCCAGGAAATTTATCGTGAAATTGCCTACACACCTGTCTACATGAGTCGGTTTTCACATACGTGTCATACATAAAAAGTCTTTGTTCAAGCGAAAATTTGAGCACCATTTCTGGGTTGTAATAATCCGATAATTCAATCGCACACAAATACACACGCGTCTCACGTCTATACACAAGAAGCAATGACAGCTGACTGAAGCCCGCTACCACATGTCCGATAAGTGGAAGAGCCCGTGACCTTGAGTTCATTCAGACGTGTCGCACAAGCCTACCGTGCAATTCCCGGCCAGAGCGCTGAGGGACCGCTCTGTATTATATCAAATGGTGGTTAAACGACACTTAACTGCAGAAATGCATGACGTATCTTGAACAATTTTGCAGGAAATTTCAGTTAGGTGATTAATTCGTCAAGAAAGTGTGTCTTTGTGTAATAAAAAGGTCACTTTTCATACTAATATAATTTATACAGCATTTAACCAAAGTTCTGTCGATGTAATTTCTTCCTTACTTATATCGGCCCACATCTATGTGCATTTATGGTTTATGTCTTTGGCAGAAGTGGCGAAAACGGAACCGAGAAGATTTGGATCGCAGGCGCCGCACCCATCTCCTTGCTCATCATTTGTTTTTTATATGTCGCCTAAGTGATACAGTGCGTTTTGCGTATTTGGTGGCTCGCAGAAGGAAGATCAATCCCTGCTTTGTAGTTTCAATTTGTTTATATATGTATTCGTTAAACTTCTTCTTAGTTTGCATTTTAATATACTTTTATGGTGTATTTGGATGAGGTTGTTATTACTAAATAGCGCCATTATATTAAAATATAATTCTAAATAAAATAATGCATTGCAAATACATGAAAACTTGCTGATAAAATCATTAACAAACCTTGAAAAAACAGTAATTAATATTCTACATAAGCCTGTCGTCGTGATTTCCAAACTCGGAAATCACGCGTTTAAAGTGTTTTAATCCGATATTTGTGTTCTACAAACTTCAATTAGAATGTTCATTTTCTTTCTTGATTTGCTTTCATATAAAATTTGCTAAGTAAATAATAAATAAAGGTATTTATATTTTTCAATTTTAGAAAATTGTTAAACTTTGGATTCTCATAGAAGTTTGCTCTTCTTCATGTGAAGCAAAATACTGTTGAATTACAACATACAACATGAAGCCAGCAACTGTGAAGAAAATAATTATTTATTTTATTTATTAACAAACAAAAATAAATAAGCAAGAATTGCTTGCAAACGTACAATATTTTGCCACGTTCTTCTGACTTTCTAGTTTCAGAACCCAAATAAGTGTACATAAAGAAGTTATTCTCATGTCTTTGTGAACTACTGGCGGCAGTTTTGTGTCTCGGATACCTGAAAGCTCTGTCAAATGTCAGCTCCTTTGGAACTATCTCGAGTTAAGTTGGTGGGAGGTTTCCTTCAGCTTTGGCAATTATATGGAAACCCTTTCCAGTTTCTTCTCCATAATGAACTCAGACAGAAGTTATTGAAAGCCTCGCTTATTCCGGGACAAGAACAAAACTGGGACAGAGTGACACCTGCGGACAAAGCAAGGTTCTAGAGCAACAAAAAAGTGACGTGAGGATTTTGAATACCTACTTCAACGAATATTGGGGGTGTAGGGTCACAAAACCTGCTTCGATATATTGTCCACTGTGATAGAGTGAAATGATGTTTTGCCACAGTGGAACATACAAATAATTGGCACTGTCATTCAAGTAAAGAAATGAATGTATATAAGTATCCTACCATATAATGTAATCACCATCAACAATCGTAATCAATATCAACTAATCACTTCTTGGATACAGGATAGTTGCTGCATCCATAGGAAGTGAAAATCATAGTTCCATAGTTATGCTCTCCCGTGATTTATGTAACAGTGTGGGAGATTCAAAACAAAATAATACAGTTAAGATTTATTCTAGCGCCATGCATTTAATTAGTTTGTGTTAAAAATACATGTTTTTTCTTGCGGACGATTTGCGTTTCTATTCTGTTAATGTATTGTTTTACCTTTACTTTTGAGGTTGCGACTAGTCATTGGTTCATAATGCAGGAGATGGTACTAATGGAATAATATATGGCGATTTCGTAATTTGTTCCTAAACGAAACATGTGTAAAATTACTTTAATTTTGTATTTTTTTTATACTAACCATATTAGTTTATTCGCAAAATAGACGTAATAAATATCACTCCTGTGATATAACCTATAAAATTCTGATGTCTTACATTCACACGACCTTCTCTTACCATTCTTCAACCAACTATTCTTACAAATGCTTATGGCTCTATCTACTTCATGTTAATCGAGATAAACATCTGTGGAAATGTAGGTATAATGAGAATAGGGAACTACAGTAGGCTTAAGCAATACTGAAATACTTTAAGAGCTGGTCGCTTTGTGATAGCTTTGCAATTCCGTTCTCTTTGCATGACCAGAAGAACAAAACAATAACTTCCCATTTGAGAAAAGTATATTTGAATATTAAACCCATAACAAGGAATATCTCGAAGTGGTTATCTCTACAAAAAATATATTTCACATAAATTGTATGGTTTAACGAGATCTACATTTTTTGTGCAGTAATTTTTTTTTAATTTCATATAGTTTACCAGTATTGCAAAAGTCATTCAGAATGAAAAGAACTTCAAAGGCTATTCCAGAAAATTCAAGATTTATGTGTAGATTTCATTTGCGCTTTCTCTCCTCCAACTCATAACACGAAATAATCTTGTGCATAAGGCTGGTGAACAGAGCAACCTTCACGTTCAAACGTACTAGTCGGCCACGATATGAGTGCGTTTGGAGGAGAGCGCCACTGTTTTGTTTAAATGCGTAACTTTGTCAAGGTTTGCAAACAGAGAGAAGTGAGGGGCAAAGCGATTGTGGCAATGCAGAGTTTGCACAATGAAAACAGTAGTACTACAATTGCACGCCTCAGCCTCACAAATAAAAGCGACTAGGAACTCCGGATGTTATCTTTACCTGGGACCACTTTCAATGCCCCACCCACTTGTTCTGTAACTGTTTAGTTTCTCTTTCCACCGAACGCTCTCATATCGTGGCCGACTAGTAGACGTTAGTAATTTTATTTAGTGGAATGGAGGAAAAAACATTATATGTCGTATTGTAGGCATTGCAGTGCTATGTTGATAGGATGGAGACCGGTTTTGCGTTTAGAAATAAATTAGTTATGAATTAATGTAGAAGATAAAAAATATTCGTTTATTTTGAGTGGGGGTTGTGGAGAAAGCTGAGCCTTGTAACCTAATAGGACTCTACCCCCTATAGATCCATGAATATCAACATTGCATAAAATCTAAGAATAAATTATAGTACCACAATACTAATAACAGTAAAGTTGCATAGTTATTATATCTCTGAAACAAAGGCTGAAATCGGTGTCATTCTATATACTCTCCCATTTGTGTGTTTGTGTATCTTTTTTCTACCACGTACATACATAGTAGGTAGAGAAGGTATTGTATTCAACTCAAAAGTTCGATACTGAGATTTCACCGGAAATATATGTTTTGAGTCACCTGAATGCAAAATATATATTTTTTTATTATAAAACATCAGATGTGTTACACTCACATGACTCTCTCTCTACTCTTGTACAAACTATTTTTACAAATGCTTATTCTCCATATGCTTCATGTTAATCAAGATGTTAATCTTATTGCTAATTTTCTTGTAGATGCAAGGGGAATATGGTAGGCTTAAAGCGTTTAAGAGTTGGTTGCTATGTCGAGTATTCCAATCTCTTTGCATTACCAGGACAAAAAAAATGAATAACGAATTCCCATTTGAGAAAAAGTATAAGTATTGGAAAAATTAAGGGAATAACAAGCAATATCTCGAAAATGGTTAACTCAACAAGAAAAAAATGTATATGACATAAATTGCGTATTTTAACGCGATCTACATTTTTGTGTGGTAAAATTTTGTCTATCTCTTAAGGTTTACTAATTATGCAAAAGTCATTCACAACGAAGAATACTTTTGGAGACATTCCCAGAAAATTCCAGATATACAATTCATTTGCCATAAGAATGTCTTAAACGTATGGTATTTTATTCAAAATCGTTAGAGCCATTTTTGAAAAAATTAAAATGTTCGAAAACGGTTGCATGTAAAGAGTAATCTGGGGTGAGGGGATTTTCTTGAAAACCTTCGTATCGCATCTCTGGAAGATACTGAACCTAAATACCAAGTTTGGTGTTCATCCGACTGTTCGTTTCTGAGTTATGCTGTTCACAGACACACACATACAGACATGTTTCCAAAAATTTTTTTTTGGATCCAGAAGGCCTCAAAACATGTATTTCCGTGAAATCTCGGTATCGAATTTTCGGGTAGAATACAATACTTCCCCTACTTACTATACGTAGTAAAGAAAGTAAAAAGAATGTAAACTGAAAAATCTAAAAACAATAATATAGAAACAAATTGGCAATATGAAGCTCTTGCTTCAAAGCTAAAGCATTACCCTACAGAGGCGCTTAAATAAGCATATAACTAATTATTGTTTATTTATGTATTTGTTCTTTTTTAATTTCTTTACTACGTGAAGTAAGGGGTATATTGCATTCCACGCAAAAATTCGAAACCGAGATTTCAATAGAAATACATCTTTTGAGGCCCCCTGAAAGCAAAGAAAGCATTTTTACTTTATCTACCGCTACATAGTAGGTAGAGAAGATATTGCATTTAACCAAAAAATTCGATACCGAGCTTTGACTGAGACATGTTTTGAAGACTCTTGAACCCAAAGAAAATATTTCTAGAAAAACATCCGTGTATGTGTCTGTTTGTGCGTATGCCTGTGAACAGCATAACTCAAAAACGAAAAGTTGGTTAAATACCAAAGTTGGTACTTAAGTTTAATGCCTTCCAAACATGCGACACGAAGATTTTCAAGGAAATTCCCCATTTCAAACTACCCTTTACATGGAAAGTTTTTCAAAATTTTTTATTTTTTAACAAATGGCTCTAACGATTCTGATTAAAATACCATATATTACAGATATTTGCATGACATGTATGTCCTGAGGCTTTTGGGGATAGCTTGTGAAGTCCTCTTATTCGGAATGAATTTGGTATAATCTTGTACAAGTGGTGAACATTAAACGCACTACATAAAAATGGTCTCTTTAAAACACAAAATTTATTTCAAATAATATTGTTTGTAGCACAAGCCATTTCCGAGATATCCGTTATTAATGATTCGAGTAGTTCAATCTTATGTCATTCTTTTAAAGTTTTGTCGACATTAAATTGCGTCTCGCGAATACATGGAAAGAATATAATTATAAGGCCAACATATAGAATCCAATTCTAAAACGTTTGACTATCGTTATTCCCTTTGCATTTACAAAGGAATGTGTATAAATAAGTAGCTATTTCTGCTATGATTTATCTTGATTAAAATGAAGCAGACAGAAAAATAAGCTTTTACACTCATTAATAAATTATACAGGGTGGAGAAAGTCATGTGAATGTAACACATAATTTTTTCATTCGAAAAAACTAAGGGGAACGTTTTAAAAGAAATTCAAATTCACAGAAACAGCTCCTCCCATTCATGTTATTGTCTTAACAAAGGCAGTCTTGTAAACAAAACTAATTCTAAATTCTTGCTTATATCATCACATGAGTTGTCGCATCATTTGTGTCTACTTCTAAACCTCCATATCATGTGTGTCACATATTAACGAGACATTGACCTGACCTTAGTGACGAATACATTATTTGACTTTACCTGTTTTTTATTTTATAAGGTAAATTCGCCCAGGACGTTTTTGCTTTTTCAAATCAGTGAACTTTTAAAGTAGTTAACAAAAACCATATGCTGGAGATAGTTAATAGTTTGAGCGCTAAGCAATAAAATTCATATCAATGTACTTTTGCAAAAGTGCAGACATTTCTTGCTTCAGATTATCTATTCAAAACCAGCTGATGCAGTAATTTGTATCACAAATTACTTAAATATAAATAATGATTGTAATATGAATATGCATTTTTATGTGACATTGATTAGAGATGTTTGTTGATTGTAATTATTGTTGGGAAGTAAGTTTATACTGCCTTACTGAAACTGACAATAATAGCGTGCAATAATGCAGCGAGGGGGTGAGCTGTTTATCATTATTGGAAACGAGGAAGTTACGTAATGTTGGCGCGTTTTTCCTTGAGAATATTCTGGAACGTTTCCCTAGAGCATATGTATTCATAATTTTCATTGGATATAAAAATAGACGCTAATGTTGGCGCGTTTTATTAGCCAATTGCAGCTCAGTTATAATCTTTAGGCATATCGCTGTGTATGGGTATAAAAGCAGTAGGTTGGAGGTAAATTCAGTCCAGTTCATCAAAAATCTGTGTACACTACACGTCGTCTTCAGTCAGTCAGTTCGTCGAAAGTATTTGTACGGCAAACATCGGGTATCGATTCACAAGTTACACGCAGCAGAATTATGAATAATCTAAAGTGTTGTAAGGTTAATTATACAAAAAGTTGAAGTACGTGGATTAAAAGTGATCAGTAAGAAGTTATTATAACAGTTTCAGTTTGGCGAGTGTTAAGATCAATGTATAAATGTGATAGTTAACGTGTTCGACAATAAATGTGTAAAACAAATTTCTTCATCAGTGTTATATTTGGATAAAAGATTCCTTTCCGTTTACACACCCTGATCAAGAGACATGTTCGGCCGAGAAATAATAGCTAGCCGGAGGACAGTAAACAAAAATTAAATCAAATAACAGTCGCATTCTTTCGAACACTAACACTGCTGCAAATTGCTAACACCAGATGGAGCTATAAACCGAACAAATGAATGACGTCACAAGATGGCTTCACATAAATACACAAACATTTGTAAGTAATACCGTTACACAGCAGATCGTTGAAACAAATACGTTTTACAAACTGATTGGAAGTAGAAGAAACACAAGGCATTAAATACAGCGTTAAAACTGTGAATAAACAGTTGCTTTTGAAAACTGTAAGGTGTCTTGTGAACTCCTCCAGGTCCTAAGATGTCAGTGCGCAACTTTCCTTCCTCTTCTTCTTCTTCTTTTTCTTCTTCTTCTTCTTCTGATTTGGCCAGACTGCATGGGTCTTCTCAAAGCATATCTGGAAAAAGATTGAACTGAATATTTATTCTAACCCTTAATACAGTTTCATAAATATACAAACACAAACAAAACAACAGAAATAATTTTACAATAACAACAACTAAAGTGCTAAACCTAAAGTTATAATCTTATAAGTCTAACATTCATCTATACGAGGCTTCCTTACGCACAACCCTAGGATTATCTGTAGAACGAAGTGCCCCTACTCTTTACATTACTCTACTTATATTATTTTATCAATTTATGTCTCAGTTCTCTTATCTTCCTTTTTTTAAGGAAAGAATTTCCCTTGTTTACCGGTTTATCATTACTCTGTTTTACTATTGTCTTTTACAGGCTATTACCGCAACTACACACACACACACACACACACACACACACACACACACCCATGCCCAGGGTGGTACTCGAACCCACAACCCTCAGCTTGACGGAGCGCCGAAGCTATACACTCCAGCGACCATGGCTACGAGGGCCGCAACCTTAACTGCTCTAAGCAATTTCTCCCTTTCTTCTCCCACCATTTTATTCCTTTTTTCCTCCTATATTAGTCAGCACTTTAAGCATTTAATATATTTCTGTAATTTGTCCCATTTTATTTATCATATACCCTCTAGTTTCTCTTCACCTCATCAAATTCTAATAAACAATGAATACCCCTTCAAGCTCCCCATAGATAATGCACTCTTCCCCATTGTCTCCTCTCAAATGCTTTAAAAACAGTGCTTCTGATCGTAATCATGTAAATTCATCCCCACAAATTTATAACAACAGTCCACACATATTATGGACGGGAAAGAAAAACACACATATCTAATGTATGCCTGAAAATATAAATTTAAAAATATACCCCACATTTATACAAATTTAGATAAAAAAATCTGATGTGTTACACTCACGTCTTTCTCTACTCTTGTACAAACTATTTTTACAAACGCTTATTCTCCATATGCTTCATGTTAATCGAATTGCTAATTTTCTTGTAGATGCAAGGGGAATTGGTAGGCTTTAAGCGATAGTTAAATATTTTAAGAGCTGGTTGCTATGTGGAGTATTCCATTCTCTTTGCATTACCAGGACCAAAAAAAAAAAATGAATAACGAATTCCCATTTGAGAAAATATATAAGTATTGGAAAATTTAAGGGAATAACAAGCAATATCTCTAAAATGGTTCACTCAACAAAACAAATGTATATAACATAAATTGTGTATTTTAATGTGATCTACATTTTTTTGTGTAGTAAAATTTTGTCTATCTCTTATGGTTTACCAGTTATGCAAAAGTCGTTCACAATGAAGAATATTCTTGGTGACATTCCCAGAAATTTCGAGATATACAATTTATTTGACATAAAAATGTCTTAAACGTATGGTATTGTATTCAAAATCGTTAGAGCCATTTTTGAGAAAATTAAAATGTTCGAAAAATATTGCATGTAAGGGTAATCTGGGGTGAGGGGATTTTCTTCAAAAACCTTCGCGTCGCATCTCTAGAAGATACTGAACCTAAATACCAAGTTTGGTGTTTATCCGACTGTTCGTTTCTGAGTTATGCTGTTCACAGTCAGACACAACACAGACACACACACGGACATGTTTCCAAAAATGCTTTATATGTATTCAGTGCATCTCAAAACATGTATTTCCTGTGAAATCTCGTTATCGTATTTTTGGGTGGAATGCAATTGTTCCCCTACTTACTATACGTAGTAGAGAAAGTAAGAATGCATCATACTCTTAAAACGTCAACAGGTTAATGCTAATAGAATGCCTGAAATGAAAATAAATATTTATGCATGGTATTAATCGTCCATGTTATTCAATAAAGTCGCGGTATGCTCCTTAGAGCAAAATGTTTGCTCTAAAAGAAGACGAATACAAATTGGCAGATTATCGCATTAGAAGCCAGATGTTGCTACTAAATAAAAAGAAATCCTCCAACTTAAAATAAAAGACCCTCTTTTCTCTTTTCAAAGAACACCCATTCCCATCATGTCTCGTCTACGTGGCGTCGAGCGTTTTCCACAAACTGAAGTCTGGATCTTCCGCTTCGCATTTGTTTTCGTGCAACATGCGTTACGTGGTTAAAATTGCTTGTTGTTCCATCTCAGTGGGCCTGTATCGCGTTGTTATTGGAAACATCGACTCCTCAAGAGAACTGCAGTCTGAAATTACCAGCCCCCTGAACTCCCCTCGGAGCTTTCTTAAAAGAGCCGTTAAGGAGCAGAAGGGTGGGCGATATCGGAGGGCCATCATTCTCGTGTTACTACACTAACAAGCACCCTTCAAATCTCTTGCGGCAGGGAAAATAAAAATCAATTTATAGACTAATTTTTTACGTATATTGGGTTTCCGTAAGAGCAAGGCTGATTCAACTAACAGGCCAATTGCAGCTTTAAGACCTTTCATCAAAATTCATTTACAATATCAACTTTCAGGCTCAAAAAGGTTTATAATTCAACTGTGGAAGTTAATAATAATTCGTCTGGAAAGTTTGAAAACTTTGTGATTTCGTCGTTATGGAATATATTTTCAGGTACACATGATTCACTAACGAAATTCCTGTTTTAGCTATAAGGACTTGCCAGAAAATAAAATCTGATGTATTATATTCATGTGAATTTCTCTACAAATTATTTTTAAATAGGCTTATATGCATTATTCTTGCAGAATTCATTCTTCGATTTACATATGTTGAGATAAATGTTGCATAAATACTTGTAGTTTCATTACATAATTCTTTACAGGTACAAAAGTAATATACCAGGTGAGTCAGCTGCCCCTATTTATTCGTATCTATGTAACCCGCAGGTTATAGTCAAATGTGAAAACATTGACCCTCTTAGCAAACAAACCGTTATTTATTGTAGCTCTGCCCTTCTATTCGGTACTATACGCAACTAGCATTAATGATTAAAGGCCTGAATGAGACCCAAAGAGCTGCGAAAGCCTTAAAGAAGACGGCGTTGCATGGATATAATGCTTGCAAGGAGATAGAGGAATGTTTTCCCGGGAGAGACTTCGTGGGTTCTGGCCGAGTGGGTGAAGCAAAGGTTAGCTTTGGAGGTTCGAATCTGATGCAAACATGAAATTGTTTTGGTTCCTTTTTTTTCTCCTTGTGTTTACTTTCTGTATTTTAGTATACTAATTTATTCATGTTTGTTACTGACTCTCCTGTAAGCCAAAGATACAAGAATTACATTTAGATAATTCTTTATCATGTTTACTCTAATAATCTGTACGTATCTGGTGTTGTAAACCGTGTTACGTAGTTAGCTTTCATTCTCTTGGGTGCATATCGACGATATTAAATATAACAGTTTTTGTTTCATGTTTAAACCTTATGTTTCACTTCTTCTATTGACAAAGGAGTTGTAAATGTGCTAAATTCACGGGTAAACAGAATATAAATTGTTAAAGAGCGTGGATTTCATCAAGGAAGTATATGTTCAAAATGACGACCACCTTCATCAATGCACATTTGTGTACGTTTCCAGAGAGACTTTCTTGCATACTGTAACATGCGCGGTGTAATCTGCCTGCATTCTTCACGTATGAGTGTGCGCATATATGATTTGGGTTTTGCGATCTTCTTATTTGCGGTGGAAAATATGACGATGATTCTATTTTGTACACACTTATAATGTTATAAAATGTTATTTATATAGTAATATCAAATTGTAGGCCCAAAGAGATAAAACAAAAGGTAATAAGAAGTTTGAAATTCACTCGAAGCATTTGAACCCGAATTACAGTGGATCAGTGTTAAAGCAACCATGATAATACCATTCGGCCAATGCTACCTTGCGAGCTGAGGTTCCTATACGAATTAGTAATCGCAGAACTAGACCCCACCTCGAATATTTACACGCTTTTTGCACCGTCATACAGTGTTTTGAGCTCGGTATGGTAGTTTTAATTCAAACAAATAAATTGCACCAGTCATTGTACAATTACTGTATGATGTGAAATACCGTATAGTTTGTGAAATAAGACAAATTATATACCTAATACTTAACATTTTTTGACAAGGCTGTACATTGATTAACGGCTTAAATTCAATTCGTCGCACTGCGTAGATCTGCCTTTTGTTTTCAAATGGTTTTGTCAACCGATGCATGTGATAGGTAGTTCCTTCAGGGCCGTTTTCAAAGGGGTGCATAGATGTATGCTAAAGAATAAAAGTTTGTAAAATTGGCGAAAATTGTTAATGCAGCTCTCAGTGTCAGAGTGAGATGCTTTTTGCATCGACATACATAGCGATTGCATTCTGTCCCGTAAAACACTTATTCACTGAGTTATGTATCCCTCCTCTATAAACTGTTAGGCAAATTAGCCATTAGAAGGCATTCAAGAAAGGCGTAAGTCACACATGTCGCTTAGCACATTGCATAAATTAAAAAATAAATAGGGGCAGCTGACTCACCTGGTATATTGGCCTTGAACTTACATATTCTATGACATCGCAAGAAACAACTGAAGGTAGGCAGTACTTAAAACAAATGAAATGACAATTTAAGCCAATAATAATGGATTTGGCTGTTTGAAATAGTTATTTGAAATAAACTGTGTTATAAAGAATTCTACATTCCTTGAGTAGTAAGTTTTTGTCCATTTCTTATGGTTCACCAGTTATACAAAATTATGCAAAATTCCTTCCGAATGAAGAGGACTTCATAGGCTATTTCCAGAAAATGCAATATCGTTATACCATGTGGCCCTTGCAAGTCTTCTCATCAGTTTATGCTTCCCGCATACGTTGGAGCATAAAGGATTACTGCGTCACTTCTGTTCAAAAGAGAAGTGCAAGTACAAGCGAAAGGTCACTGAATAGTGCTGCTATCTGCATGCGTTGACTTCCTAGTGTCGTAATGATAAGCTTGCGTGGCCTTCTGTTGCAGTTCGAGTCAGGTCATTCCTGTGGACCATTCATTCAAATGAATGAAACCAACGATGACTACACAGTTATGGGATGATCTTCGGCGAGACGCATGCAACGCAGCTGAGGCTCGAAGGCTGTATTCTGGACGCTTTCCGACGCGACGTTTTCCCTCTGCGCAGGTTTTCAGACAAACACAGATGCAATTAAGAACTGAGGAATGATTCCAAATTAAACGTGTTGTGGAAAGACCTATCTGCGACGCTCCTAGTGTTTCCTGGAATGTTATTCAGTATTTCGGAGAAAACCCCATGCAAGGTACACATAGGTTAAATTAAAATAATGCAGAAGTTATGATGCAGTATCAACAATTATGTCATCTTGTTATTACTTTCTCTACTACGTATAATAAGTAGGGTAAGTATTGCATTCCACCCAAAAATTCGATACCGAGATTTCACCGGAAATACATGTTTTGAGGCCTCCTGAATCCAGAAAAGCATTTTTGGAAACTGTCCGTGTGTGTCTGTCTCTAAACAGCATAACTCAGAAACGAACAGTCGGATAAACACCAAACTTGGTATTTAGGTTCAGTATCTTCCATAGATGCGACACATAGGTTTTCAAGAATATCCCCCCACCCCAGATTACCCTTTACATGTAACATTTTTTGAAAATTTTAATTTACTCAAAAATGGCTCTAATGATTTTGATTAAAGTATCATATGTTTAAGATATTATTATGGAAAATAAAATGTATATCTTGAATTTTCTGGGAATGTCTCCAAAAGTATTCGTCATTGTGAACGACTTTGGCATAAATGGTAAACCATAAGAGATAGACAACATTTTACTACACAAAAAATATAGATAGCGTTAAAATACACAATTTATGTCATATAAATTTTTTGATGTTGAGTGAACCATTTTCAAGATATTGCTTGTTATTCCCTTAAGTTTTCCAATATTTATACTTTTTCTCAAATGGGAATTCGTTATTCATTTTTTTGTCCTGGTAATGCAAAGAGAATGGAATACTCCATAAAGCAAGCAGCTCTTAAAATATTTGACTATCGCTTAAAGCCTACCAATTCCGCTCGCATCTACAAGAATATTAGCAATAAGCATGAAGCATTTGGAAAATAAGCGTTTGTAAAAATAGTTTGTGCAAGAGTAGAGAAGGTCATGTGAGTGTAACACATCAGATTTTTTTAATCATTGTTAGATAGATAATGGAGCGTTTTGTTGAAGTTTTGTCGACCTCCCGCATAGCAGCCTAAAAGGCTTATGGTGCAACACCATAATTATTGTTTGTTGTATTATTGTTATTATTCTTAATTTTTCTCATCAGCTACGTCCACTGTTTCTGAAGTGAAGTGGAAACGTGAAGGGACATGTGCAGCACCAAAGCGTACAGGCTGACCTCGTCTGTTGACTGACAGAGACCGCCGACATTTGAAAAGGGTCGTAAAGAGTAATAGGCAGACATCTATCCAGACCATCACACATGAATTCCAAATTGCATCGAGGATTTCAACACAACAGATTTTGAAGGAACGAAAATGGCATCCCTGTAAGCTGCACTTACACTAACAGCTAACAGAATGAGATACGTTTTCGAGGACTAAAATAAAAGAATATCCGGAATGCATCAGGCAGGTTCCATGAGGAGATGAATGTTATTTCACCGATGTCTCCGGCATACACACACACATAATCTCCATTACTGGGCTTCTGACAAACTTCACTGGTTACGACCCTATCGCATGTAGGCTCACGGTGTTAACGTATGGTGGCCCATTATATGAGACAACTCATTGGATCTATTTATTTGGTCCCAGGCTTTCTGGTCAACTTTATTTGCAATTCCTGTTGAATAGGCAGAATCTGAGACCCTCTAGAAGATACCCGCTCCAGTTAGCTCACTGGTTTCAACATGATTGTGCACCACCCATTATTTTGCAGGAGTTAGAAAATATCTCAACAATGTGTAGGTCATGGTGATTGCTTTCGGTGAGCAGCGAGATTGCCCGATTTAACTTCCCTGGATTTCTTTTCTAATGGGGATATATCAAAGCCAGGGAACCACCAAAACATCCAGATATTTTAAAACAAAAAGTAAGCTATGCCTGTGCTTCGATATCAACAGAAATGTTACCGTGTCAATATTAATACTGGGAGGCACTTATGTCAATACATCCACCAAGGGAAACCTGTATTTAAACATGTGTATTATGAATAATCCTCTAACAATGATGATGTAAGTCTAACATACACTATGTGATCAAAAGTATCCGGACACCCCACAAACATACGTTTTTCATCTTAGGTGCATTGTGCTGCTACCTACTGCCTGGTACTCATTATCCGCGACCTCAGTAGTCATTAGACATCGTGAAACAGCAGAATGGGACTCTCCGTGGAACTCACGGACTTCGAACGTGGTCAGGTGATTGAGTGTCACTTGTGTCAGAAGTCTGTACGTGAGATTTCCACACTCCTAAACATCCCTAGGTCCACTGTTTCTGATGTGATAGTGAAGTGGAAACATGAAGGGACATGTACAGCACAAAAGCGCACAGGCCGACCTCGTCTGTTGACTGACAGAGACCGCCGACATTTGAAGAGGGTAGTAAAGAGTAATAGGCAGACATCTATCCAGACCATCACACAAGAATTCCAACATAATTAGGATCCACTCCAAGTACTATGACAGTTAGGCGTGAGGTGAGAAACCTTGGATTCCATGGTCGAGAGGCTGCCCATAAGCCACACATCGCGCAGGAAAATGCCAAACGACGCCTCGCTTGGTGTTAGTAGCGTCAACATTACACGATTGAACAGTGGCAAAACGTTGTGTGGAGTGACGAATCACGGTACACAATGTGGCGATCCGATGACAGGGTGTGGGTATGACAAATGCCCGGTGAATGTCATCTACCAGCGTGTGTAATGCCAACAGTGAAATTCGGAGGTGGTGGTGTTATGGTGTGGTCGTGTTTTTCCTGGAGGGGGCTTGCACCTCTTGTTGTTTTGCATGGCACGATCACAGCGCAGACCTACATTGATATTTTAAGCACCTTCTTGCTTCCCACAGTTGAAGAGCAATTCGGGGATGGCGATTGCATCTTTCAACACGATCGAGCACCTGTTCATACTGCACGGGCTGTAGCGGAGTGGTTACACAACAATAACATCCCTGTAATGGACTGGCCTGCACAGAGTCCTGACTTGAATACTATAAAACACCTTGGGATGTTTTGGAACGCCGACTTCGTGCCAGGCCTCACCGACCTACATCGATACCTCTGCTCAGTTCCGCACTCCGTGAAGTTTGGGCTGCCATTCCTCAAGAAACCTTCCAGCACCTGATTGAAAGTATGCCTGCGAGAGTGAACGCTGTCATCAAGGCTAAGGATGGGCCAACACCATATTGACTTCCAGCATTACCACAGAGGGCGCCACGAACTTGTACGTCATTTTCAGCCTGGTGTCCGGATACTTTTGATCACGTAGTGTATTATGTGAATAAACGCATAACCCATGATTCTGGAGGGGGAATCTTACCTTATCTTCCTGAATGGAGGGGACAGGACATCGATCCAGAGGGGATATTGTACCTATGTCCCACGAGGGAGCGTCCCCGGATTGAAGGATGAGGCGAGAGGAAACACCGGGCGGCCGGATCCAGGAGCGACGGTACAGCAATGTCAGGGTCCTCAAGAAGTACACATCCAGGCAGACGGACAGGCAGATCGAGGACCCGCCCCGCACAGAGGAAGTCCAACGCCCTTCAATGGGTTTAGGAAACCCTACAGCCAGCTGAAAGCCGAGGGACAGAGTGAGTTTACCGAGAGCATGCTTTTCTCCTGTCACGTTACACCGAAACACCGTCGTCGACAGTTCCGACTCTGAAAGAGACCTACGGGATGAAGGATGAAAGAAATTATGAATGGAACGAAATGGAGGGACAGGAATTTCGTGGGCTGAAAGAAACCACTCCAGTATTCGCCTGACGACCCGGGGAAAAAAAGTCATAGGCCAGCGTGGGCGGTCACCGGAACGGAACCCGAGACCTCCCGATTGCGAGCCATAGACGTTGTCACCTGAGCCATCCCGCTCGGTCTGGAATGAGAATGCCTAGCCACGAGATTGCAGAGGCAGTCCTTCCTCATGTGATCCACCAAGTAAACTTCACGATGCTCCATTCGCAGTGCACACGTTCTGGAAGCTGAAGGTTTGCTTTTCGATTCCCTGCCATGACACCAAATCTTTAACTCTGTTTCAACGTTCCAACTCTAAAAATTGCCACAATTCATAAATGTGAGTTTTAGTGTTGTTGAGCACCACAAACATTCTACTTTAGTTCTATGCAGATTACATAGCCCTTTAAATCATGTCATATAACACTATTCTGCAAGTTTTTATGCTGATTCTAGAAATAACTTCGGTTTTTTTCTGTCACGTCAGGTTTTTACACTAAATAAGTAATGTTTTGACAATTTTACTAATAAGCGTAGAAAAGTATTCAAATACCATTTCCCACATGGTAAGTTTTTATTCAAGAAACATGTTAAGAATACTCTCAAGAACTCCCCTAATTTATTTCATGACTATATTTTTACAAATCAAGAAGCCAAAGTATTTCACTTAATTTTTTTCAAACTTTCTCTTCTTTGAATTCCTTGAAGATCCTTGAAGATGATTGTCCCTCCTCAACATCCAACAGTAGTCGGCCGTCATAGTTTCATTCCATCTCCCCTGGTACCTCCTCTCCATTTCCTTAATATGTTGGTGAAAACGTTCACCCTGCTCTTCACTATAATGTCCCAGATTTTCTGGAAAGTAGTAGATATGTGAATACAGAAAATACACCTTTAAACTCATGTTACAACCCACCTTCTTGAAATTTTCCAACATTGTTTCGACAATGGCCTTGTAATTAGGATCTTTGTTATTGCCTAAGAAGTTTTCAGTAACTGATCGGAAGGCGGTCCATGCTTCTATTTCTCTCTCATTCATTGTCTTCTCAAAATGTTCATCCTTCATCAATTTCTTTATTTGAGGACCAACAAAAATTCCAGCCTTTAATTTGTCTTGTTTAATGAAGGGAAATTTCTTGAAAAGGTACTTGAAGCAGAGTGCATCCTTTGGTAGAGCCCTTACAAATTGCTTCATTAAACCCAATTTTATGTGTAGTGGCGGAAGCAATATCTTTATATCTCTATATTTGTGAAGTTGAGTTGTGAAAAAACTGTACGCAATACAAAAAACTAAAAGCAGTTCTGAATTCAGCATAAAACAATGAGTCAGAATTACTTTTTAGTTTTCAGTCATCCGATATCATGCAGACTAGTGTAATAGTTATGTCTGCCTGTAAGCCTAGTTTCTTTTAAATTTGTAATTAAAACGATAATTTTTGCGAACATTTAAACGAACACATCATTCAAAAAGTGGCATCGGGAATATTCAAATACATTATTTGCAAAGGAGCAGCTGTATAAACACTAAATGATTTTAAATAGATTAAAGTCAGAAATAGTGTATTTTAGCGTTATAATTTTTAAAATCTATTATCTCAGGTTTTCATTTGTCGACACGTTCTCATTATCAAATTGTTCCACACCATGTACTTTTCGATATTGCCACGTGGTAAGTTGTGACACTGGGGGGAATAGCTAAATGAGGGAATGCAGAGGTAGAGACAATCATTAAAACGCTTGGCTAGAGTGATCTGACTATATTCTAAAGAGTTACATTTCTACCGTGCGATAGTTGGGTTTACAAGAACAGGGATGATGATGGTGGTACTAGCTAATATTATTATTAACAATTTATTTTATAATGTTTACCTTGAGAAACGTCTCTTCGTGGATGAGGAGAGCCAATACTCAACACGACTTGTCAAGCCGCTAAGGGTGCCAAATGAAACCATCCGGAGCGACTGTGCAGCGGCCGTCGACGGGTACCATAGTGGTCCCGGCCAAGTTAAAACACAACGTCCCCCGAGCAGAGCTCAAGCGCTTGCTTATATAGAGTTGAATACCGTAGAGGGGTTCATTCTAATACCGTGGCAGCTATTACCAAATATGGTCTGCCGACGCCCTGGAAAATGCGTAGGCTTAAGACTTTCCAAGGATCATGTGATCCACAGGGTGCACCTAAGAGCCGTGCAGAAAGCCACGGAAATGATGGCATAGTGAAATCCCTTTGAAATGTCAAAGGAAATGACAAACCACTGTTTCCTGTCATATAACCAATTTACTAAGACTTGAGCAGAATTAAGAATATAAAATATGATTCTATATGAATTCAGAAACTTGTGACAGGTTAATAAAATAATGTCAATTAATATAAAATAATAATTACAATACGGATCTCCTCAGTCACGTTCGTGACAATATAAATGAATGAAACGTTATAGGTCTCTTTATAAATAACACGATAAAAAGATTAGATAAATTTTTGTTGAATTCTTAGTAGTCGTGGTATTAAAGAGTAATTTTCATGTTGTGTAAACATGTTTGATATTTTCTCCCAAGCTAGTAGGACAATTAAAAATTAGCTTATTAATATACTATTAAAGAGTTTTATTATAAAATATAATTTTTGTTCAAAAATAATTGCAACAGGTGCAGCAATTATATATATATATATATATATATATATATATATATATATATATATATGGAACTAATTTTAAAGTTTGCTGTATATATCATATATTAAACAATGATTGCTGCATTACAATTTAAATTGAATGGAATTGAAATTCTGGATTTCAGAAATTTCACAGATGATTTCTTAAGATATACGACTAGTATTTTGCTTATAAGCTATAATTCTTTACTTTATCATGACTGAAATTTAGCTATTAAAATGCACTTAAAGATGCACTTAATGTGACATTGTTTACTTACAGTACCTACCTTTCGAAACTTAATGACGTTTTGAACAAAATTTTCTCTTAAAGCCTGAATTTTAAACGGAAAGATTTAAAGAGATATTGCAACTTGGAGTATTGGATTTCGCTGTCCCAAACAGATCACTTCTGTGTCTTTTCTGCTTCAATATTTATTTAAGGCATGAAGAACTTCAAGTTCAAGCCCGATGAAAGGCGGGCAATGGGACGGCACCCTCAAATAATGTTTATTTTAGAAACACGAACGTCTCTCCAAGATCAGCCAATTAAAATATTGATATCACTTTCAAAGGGAGCGCATCTTTCTTAAAACAAACAGACACGATTATAACTGTAAAGGTCTTGGTTTACATGGAAATATGCGCGTCTTATGAATCATCAAAGACGCTTGGTGAAAAACACAAAGTTAACAAACATTGTGCAGGGCACGCCAAGATACATACGTTCTTCATCCTGCATCACTTGTCTCTGGTAGCTTCAGAAATATTACTGCAGGGAGAATGTTAGGTGTTTTTGTTTCTTTATTATACCCTAGAGAACATACAGTGGTATAGAAATAAGCAGATAAAATAGGCATTATGTGAAATACAGCAATCCTTCGCTATAACAGATAATCAAATACATATATTAGATTCACATAACTAAATATCTACCTGTATTTATGAACAAACAAATAATCCCATATGCAAACCAGGCCAAGTATTTGGGCATGACACTGGATGCTAAGTTGAAATGGAAGGCACATGTTAAAAAGAAAAAAGAAGAACTTGAGATAAGTATAGGAAAATATATTGGCTCTTAGGAAGATATTCTGAACTTAATATACAAAATAAACTGCTGTTGTATAAGCAGATATTAAAACCTGTATGGATGTATGGGTTGCAGATCTGCGGCTGCACCAAGAAATCAAATATTAAAATTATACAACGTTTCCAAAATAAAGTGCTACGTGGTATTGTTAATGCACCATGGTACATCAGGAATGACAACAACCATAGAGACTTAAAAATGGACACTGTTAGTGAAGAAATAAGAACCATGGCAGTGAAGCATGAAAAACGACTTCACTGCCATTCAAACCCTCTTGCGCTTCAGTTATTGGATACCAGTGCAGTACTAAGAAGATTAAAAAGGACAAAACCTGAAGACTTGGTGCAGTGATGTGTGTTATTGCGTGAAAAATGCAATTATTAGCAGAATATATTCATTGGAATACATTACTGCCAAACAATGACACAATTATGATAGTGAAGCTACTAGATAAGTTCTTACACTTAGTTGTAGTATGATAAAAAAATAATAAAAAAACATAACTAAATAAGGTAATACAAAACCGTGTGAGATGACCCAGACAGTAGCGACTGTTCAAATTCCGTATACCCGACAATATGTTGTTTTTGTCGTGGCATCCCTCAGCGTCAGGTAAATATCGAACATAATACGCATTACTGTGAACCAACATTGCAACTAAAGAAGAAAAGAAAAACAAATAAAACAAATGTCACAGGAATGAAACTACGCAAGTGACATAATTTATGACCGAGCGTGATGGCTCAGGCGGTTACGTCTGAGACCTGTATTCGGAAAGCCCCGGGATTGGCCCCTGGCGACCGCCCACTCTACCCCATGGGTTTTTCGTGGTTTCCCGGGTTGCCAGACGAATGCTGGTGTGGTTCATCTTCTACCACGACTCTCCTTCATCTCATTTTCTGTACCCATCACCTTCCTTGTCATCCGTTTAGGGTTGTAGGACCAGGCGACGGTGTTCGGCGGGTTGCGGCTGGGCGGTGACTTGCGCTCTGTAAAGGTTTCTTCCCTGGCGTCGCTGCGGTACCACTCAGTTAGGTCTCCTTTCAACGTGGAGCTACACTCCGGGAGACCCTGGGGGTTGGTGGCTTGTGGGCAGAGACCGTGCAGCGTCGGATGCGTTCTATCTGGAAACGTTAGGGATCCCGTTCATGCTTTCGCCTGTCGGCATCGGGATCTGGTCCCCATTCGGATATCTCCCCACATCCTTCCCTTCCAGCGGTCACGTTGGAAGTACAATGGTTCGACTGGCCTGCGTGCGGTGCTCTGCTGCGTTTCCGGGGGCTCTTCGTGATACGTTCCTTTACCTTTTAACATCATTTATGAATACGTTTTCCCAACAAAAAGTCTGGAAACCGATTAGGCGACAACGACCATCTATCAGGAATAGGTACAAAATGGCAGTTATACAAATAAAGCCATCAGTCTGGCTTCACGCCGTCTACATGTTCATACATAGCAGCGCTCCCACCTTCCGATCTAATTAACAGAAATAAAATATATCAGATGACTGAAAAATTCAGTGCCATAGCCGGGATTTGAACCACGGATATCCCGGTCTAACCACTGCTCTAACCACTGAGCTACCATGGCAACATGCCGACACGATATTAAATTCTCCAACTGACTCGCATTTATTCCGGTAAACCACAAGGAGATGTCATACCCCAATGGCAACTTACATTCTTTGCAAGTACTTAAGTCCCGGGCTTTATAGTTTCAACCACTATTAAGTCAAGTAATGCAATTAATTGTTCTTTCACACAAGCCGTGTGTTGGACAAGGTTGGATAGGTAGAATCAGATGACTGAAAAATTCAATGACATAGCCGGGATTTGAACCACGGATCTCCACGTCTCCGTGCGGTTGCTCTAACCACTGAGCTACATTAAATTCTCCAACTGATTCGTATTTTTCAGTCATCTGATTCTACCTTTCCAACCCTGTCTAACACACGGCTTGTGTGAAAGAACAATTAATTCCATAAAATATATGTTAAATAAAATAAAAGTAGCGGTTTTACGTTGTAATATATTATAGTAGTGCTCAAGGGGAAAGATGTTCAATAAACACAGACTTAAAACTTGAGTCTGTGTGGCAGTACGGCTTAACTTCAAAAGCATAGATCTTAGATCTTTCAGTTCACTTATCACATTTCCTGCATTGGTGGCTACTCATAATATTGTATGCGTATATTATTTAGTTTTTTAGGAAGAACCTCCAGTAAATGTATTTGATGGAAAGTAAACACTACGAAAATGAATAGAATAGTGGCTAATATATCTTAATCCGTCTTAACTTCCATTTGTGTTTGATCATTTCCGCCCCTCGTAGCCGTGGTCGCTGCAGTGTGTAGCTTCGGTACTCCGCCAAGCTGATGGTCGCGGGTTCGAGTCCCGGCATAGGTTGTGTGTAACTGCGGTAGTAAGCGGTAATGAAAAACAGTGAAAACACAGTAATGATAAACTGGGTAAACAAGGAAACGTTAAAAAAATCATTTGTCACTTAAATACAGAGTCCTCCTTAACATCACCTCTTGTCAAGGCAACAGGAGGCGTTTTACCGTTTCTACTGCTTACCTATAGCAAATAGAAGAAGTATTGTATTACAGCTTTATATCGACAATCCACCGAAAATACACGTTTTAATGCCTTCTGAATAAAAAAAAACATTTTTAGAAAAGGTCCATGTGTGTGGGTATGTTATGCGCGCATCTGTGGACAACGTAACTCAAAAACGAAAAGTTGGTTGAATACTAAACGTGGCATTTCAGTTCAGAATCTTCCAGAATCACGAATGTTTTCAAGAAAATCCCCTATCCCTAACTAACTTTACATGGGAAAAAATTTGTTATTTTGATTTTCTCAATAATGGCTCTAACGATTTTGATTAAAATGTTTAAGACATTTTCACGGCAAATAAAATGTATATCTTGAATTATATGCGAATAGCCCGTGGGTTCCTTTTCACTGAATGCATTTTAATAACTTTATAACTTACTGAGGCCGTCTGAAATCTCGGTGAACCGAAAATTTTGAATCGCACACCTCTCGTTCACGAGTCCGTGCCTTAATCACCTCGGCTACTTGTGTCCGTATGCGGAACTTAAATACGAACTTTGGTGTTTATGCCACTTTTCGTTTTTGGGTCAAGCTGTTCACAGATAGACAGGCGCGCGCGCACACGCACGCACATGCACGCATGCACGGCTTATAGAGAAAGGAAAAATCAAGATTTACAGCGACACGAAGGAAACTCTAAGTTTGGTACCACAATCCTGAAGAGGAAAAACGATTGCGTGTATTGCCATGACTCCCTAGAGGAAGGCTAGACTAGTACGCCTTATCTCTGAGACAGACTCATGGCGTAATTGCATATTTTGCCTGCTAGAAATATTCTGTAATGTGATACAGTAGAGTACAAAAATAAAGTAGCTTGTCTATGAGACAAAATTGCACATATAGTACGTTCAGCAGAAAATAGATCACAAATTTTAATTCAAATATTAGGATTAGGACTAGTCGGACAGTCACTGGAGCACAGCGTATAGACCATAGTAGACCTTTTGTGCTTCCAAAGTGACCCCTGGGTAGAAGGGATGAAGGAGAGATCCGAAGATGACCAATCCGGACGAAGATGGGCACTACCACGGTCAGGATCCCTAATGATTCCAGAATGAAGCTAATCCTGGCACTGATATGACCCCGTCTCAGCCATCTTCAACCTAGGCGTCCCGGAATGAAAGGAGCTGCTCCCAGAAAGGGGCTTCAGCCGGCCAACCAAGCGCCAGGGAGAAATCTTTCCACAGCGCAAATATTACCGTCCCGCCTCAACCCACATGTCGCCGTCACCTGATCCTACAACCCCGAAACATATGAGATGGAACAGATGAAAGGAAATGGATAGGAGATTCGTGGTAGAAGAGGAACCCCCTAGCATTGCCTACCGACCTGGTGAAACTGTTGAAGGAACGCAAGGTCAGAGTGGCCGGCCCGACAGGAATCCGTAGGGACTTCCCAAATGTGAGAGTCACACGTTACCGCGGTAATACAAATATTACTTTAGTTCATGATAGTAGAGTAAATGTATTAATTGTTTAAGTAAGAGACTATCTCTTTTAAGTAAAATCAATTTCCATATCGTTTTGCTCCACATTCCATTTCCAAGAATTTACGAACTTTAAGAATAAAACACTACTTAGGTTACCGCATCTGTAGCTGTCGAAACTACTGGAAGATTAAGGACGCAATTTGTGGAATGGAACGCAAATATGCACTCGTAAATGGCTGGTCTGACAGCAACATGACAACTGAATATTTACTTGCCGCAATTACTAACATGGCAGAGACGGGCCGGCGGGCCCAGAGTAAAGGCGTGCATGACAAGGCAGATTACCATGTGGGATGCACAAGGGGAAGGGAAATGTCTGCTGTCAATGGAATTGCTACTCCTCTACCGAATGATTGCTAAGTGGAACATCCTTCCTATGTACGAGAGAGAGAGACATTACCATCCTGCCCCAACTCGATTTGGCACAGTCGTGTAGGGAGTAACATGTCCCGCACATCATTTTCGAACCGCGGCCCATTTTGTGTCAAAGGATGGTTGAAACACGATTCTGATTTTAAATTTATAGTTCTTCTTTCTGTGCAAATACTGATGCTATCATATTGATGAATAAATGTGCCCAAACAGACGATAACTCACCCACCAAGTATAAACGAGGAATTTCGCACGGCCAGAAAGGATAAGCAAGCTTATAACATTGAAGTGATTTTGATGATATACGAGGGCAGTCCAGAAAGTCCCAGACGTTTTGGCTTATCGTGGCGATGAGTAGGGCTAGAGCCGCCATCTTGGCATCAGAACGTTCCTACATTCAGCATGCATCCAGCTGTGGTAGCGTGAGGACTGTGCCTTCCTTGCTGTGCTCTCTGTGAGTTGTTAAAATGTGCGCTGCAATAGAAAGTCTCGCCACTTGTAAAGTGCGGTTGGCTAAAGACAACAAACCAATTGAAATGTTGAGACAGTATTTTTAACGCTTAAATAATTTCAGTCTAATTATATAATATGTAAATTCAATAACAGCCCGCCTTGAAGCGATATGTGTATGTAATAATTTGTAAAATGTATGTAACAGTCATTGCATATGCTTATATTATTGTATTCATGTGTAATAATGTTATATGAATGTATTATGTAATTTAATAATGTAGGAGCTGTGAGAATAATAAGTTAAACGTTGCTAACAATGAGGTAACCTTGAGGCAATAATGAGTAAGAATGTTTAATAATGCTACTAGTTATTATTGAAGCAACAATAATGTAAATTTTAGTGACAGTTTATAAAATAGCCAATCAACAACCAGAAAAAGCTTTAGTTAAATGAAGGTATTCTATTGGCGTAGGATTAGCCAATCAGAAACTCAAAAGGAGAAACATTTAAAAATTCAGAAGTCAGTTGCCTGCAGACAGCGTTACTAACCTGACACAAAAAAGTGTCCTCAAGAAATATAATATGTATTCGTGTGAAACGAAAACTAAGTTTACGTGTTAAAAAGTGTAATTAATTAATAAAAAGAATCTCACAGCTCTCTATATCAGTGAAGTGTTAATTAAATCGTGTCAAGCATTAATAACAGGAGTGAAGCAAAATTATAATCTGCGTAAGCCTACATTCTTGTCGCATCACAACCCTCCTAAGAGAAACGTGCGGTTGCAAGTACTACAAGTTCGGCTCCCCAACAGTTGAAATATAATACAACTCCTTCAATACAACATAATACATGTTCTTCAAACTGGCTTTCCATACTTAGCAACAACAAATCTTCTTCAAATTATCGTCAACTTTGTGATGTTTACGGGCAGGGAATAATGAGTGAAAGCCGAGTCAGGCTATGGTGCATTGATTTTAAAAATGACCGTACCAATGTTCAGGACGAGGATCGCAGTGGTAGGCCTAGCCTTATGACTGATGAACTGTCAATGCAAATCAATGACAAAATTCATGAAAATCGTCGTTTCACGATTACAGAACTTTCGGAACATTTCCCCCAAATTTCACGGAGTTTGGTGCATCAAATTGATGCTTTGATACTGAAGCTAAACTGCATGCCAGTGTAAACCAGTGGTTGAAGTCGCAGGCGGCAGATTTCTACGGAGAGGGTAATGAAAAACTTGTGCCACGGTATGATAAATGCCACAATTTGAATGGCGATTATGTAGAAAAGTAACTTAACAGTGTACCTTTCAAATGTAGATAATAAACGTTGATATTTGCATTTTGTTAATTGTTTATTTGAAGAAGTTATTTTGTTGTAGGAGTTGTATTGTAGTTCAACTGTTGGGGAGCCGAACTTGAAGTAGTTGCAAGCGCATGTATGGTATCCGGTAGCCTTCGTTCAAAATTTAAAAATATTAACTTTGTAATTTGACTGTTTCTTTAAATATTATATATTTATGTTTGCCTCGGCTGCGTCAGTATTATTGTTAGAGACATGGATGTCTTAGCAGGGTTGTGGTGCGACTGTAGAATGTAGGCTTACGCAGATTATAATTTTACTTCACTTCTTTTATTAATGCTTGACACTATTTAAATAACACTTCACTGATATATAAAGCTGTGAGATTGGCTTTATTAAATTACTTGCACTTTTTAACACGTAAACTATTTTTGTCTCACACGAATACGTATTAAATTTCTCGAGGACGCATCGAGCGTCCGGTTAGAAACGCTGTCTACAAGCAACGCGTCCAGTTATGAGCACTGTCTATAAGCAACTGAACTCTGTGTTTGAAAATTTTGCTATACTTCAGTTTCTGATTGGCTAATCCTAGTCCAATAGAATACCTTCATTTGACTAAAGCTTTTTCTGGTTGTTGATTGGCTATGTTATGAGCTGTCACAAAAATTACATTATTGTTGCTCCAAGAATAACTAATAGCCATATTAAACCTTCTAATTCATTATTGCCTCAAGGCTACCTCATTGTTACCTCATTGTTAGCAACTTTTAACCTATAATTCTCACAGCTCCTACATTATTAAATTATGTAATACATTCACATAATATTATTGCACATGTATACAATAATATGAACATATACAATGACTGTAACATACACTTATTATATAGTGTTACATACACATATTGCTTTAAGGCGGGCTGTTATTGAATTTATATATTATATAATTTGACTGAAATCATTTAAGTGTTAATAACACTGCCTCATAATTCAAAACGTCTGGGACTTTCTGGATTACCTCATATATCAGAACAATGTATGTGTCTTCGCCAAAACTCGTGATAGCATTGCTGCACATGGAATGAGGAAAGGCATATTTGTGTGCCGTGCAATCAATCCATAATAATTTTCATAACAAAGAAATGAGTGTTTTTGAGAACACAGTTTACAAAGAAGATTGGATCAAACAACATCATAAATCGGAGAGGAAAATGTGTAAATTGTCTGGACCGTTATTTAATGTACCTATGTGGTGAAAGGTAATAGTGTTAATTTTAAGCGAAGTTGTTTTAGAGTACAGGAAATTTAAGAATTCTAATATAACGTTTTCCTCTGGTTAAGAATTTAGCCCAAAAGGTAGGCTTTAAGTCCATATCCCATTCGGGTTTGTTTTTGGATATTTTAAGTTTCCATAACACAGTACTAAAGAGGATACCATAAGGAATAAAATTTTAATCTTAACAGTTCTTCATCTTCTGAAGTTTCACATAATTATATCGGCACTATTTACTGACGGAATAAAAATATATATTCATTCACCTTGAGCGTGGTTTGAAGAAGTTAGTTTCTGCCCCACGTATGGAAGCCAATTTGAAGAAGTTTATCTTGTTGCATTGTTATTTGCCCCACGCTTTGGGAGCCAATTTGAAAAAGGTTTGTTGCTGCTATGTATGGTAAAACGTTTCGGTAGCCTTCGCCCCAAAAAATGTACTTTCCGGTTGGCTTTGCCCCAAATGTTTAAAAATATTAGCTTTGTAATTTTTACTGTTTATTTAAATATTATATATTTATGTTTGCCTCGGCTGCGTCAGTATTTATATTTTTTAGAGTCATGAAGGTCTTAGCAGGGAGTGCTGCGACTGAAGAATGTAGGCTTACACAAATTATAATTTTACTTCACTCCTTTTATTAATGCTTGACACGATTGAATAACACTTCACTTATATATATATATATATATATATATATATATATATATATATATATATATATATATATATATATATAGAGAGAGAGAGAGAGAGAGAGAGAGAGAGAGAGCTGTGAGATTTTTTTTATTAATTACTTGCACTTTTTAACACGGAAACTATTTTTGTCTCACAAAATACGTATAAATTTCTCGAGGACGCATCTAGCGTCCGGTTAGGAACACTGTCTACAATCAACTGACTTCTGAATTTGTAAATTTTGCTCCATTTTAGTTTGTGATTGGCTAATCCTAGTCCAATAGATTACCTTCATTTAACTAAAGCTTTTTCTGGTTGTTGATTGGCTATTTTATAAACTGTCACAAAATTACATTATTGTTGCTCCAAGAATTACCAATAGCATTATTAAACTTTATTACTCATTATTGCCTCAAGGTTACCTCATTGTTACCTCATTGTTAGCAACTTTTAACCTATTATTCTCACAGCTCCTACATTATTAAATTAGTAATATATTCACATAACATTATTGAACGTGTACATAATAATATAAACATTAATACAATGACGGTTACATACATTTTATATGTTATTTTATACACATATTGTTTTAAGGCGGGCCGTTATTATATTTTATATTATATAATTACATTGAAATCATTTAAGTGTTAAAAATACTGCCTTAGGTTTCATTGTAAGAATTTATAATTTGTCATAGAAACCATGGCAATCTCTTCCCTCCTCTTTGCTGGTCTCGGAATATCTGCTTTAGCTGACATTCGTGACGGTCTAGTGCTCTGAGACTTTCTATATTACTATATAGAGAAATATGCTGAAAATGCATCAAATTAAAACTTAATGGGAGTTGTTATGATTATTAAATAAAATGATAGAAATTTGGAATGTATTCCTTGATGCATTTTAGAGAATACACTCGGAATTCGATGCCAAAGAGGTTTGATATTATTATCTACGGTAATTTCCCATATCGTGAAATAAGTCAAGTTATTGTTCTATCAGACTGCTCATGTAATTAGTTTCTCTTCCTTTTTAATTTCCTATTTCCGGTGCTGTGATATCCCCCTCAGGTTTTTCATTTTGTAGCCTTTTAAGAAACCCATTAAAATAGTGATGATATCTTCACTTCGATCATAGATCTTCTTCATTTTAATCGCGCTAAACCTTTGCACAAATGGCTACACTATACATTTCGTTATAGATAAAAAAGGAGTAGTGATAATGAAATGTTTGGGAACTGGACGCTATATGCTAGCCTTAAACTTCCTACAATTTCTATGCAATCGCGAAGAACAACTTAATATCGACAGGACTTTAAAGGAATGATAAGTACTTAACAATTCAAATCATTAATGACCAATATTTCGGAAATGGCTGCAACAAAAAACGTTATTTGAAATAAATCGTATGCTTTAAAGCGATCTACATTTTTTGTGCTGTTCATTTTCGTCTATCCTTAACGATAAAGTATACAAAATTCCTTCGGAATGTAGTGGACTGGACAGGCTATTCTCAGAAAATTCAAGATAAACATTTTATCATGTAAACGTCTTAAATGCGTGATATTTTAATAAAAATCGTTAGAACCATTTTGATAAAATAAAAATGTCGAAAAATTTACCATTTAAAGAGTAGTTTGAGGTGGGGGATTTTCTTCAAAATCTTCTTATAGTATCTTTGGAAGGTACTGAACTTAAATACCAAATTTGGTGTTTATCCCAATTTTCGTTTTTGAGTCATGCTATTCATAGCCACACACATACACACATATATATGCATACAAACATACATGCATACATACATACATACATACATACATATATACATACATACACACGGATGTTTTTCTAAAACTGTTTTTTTATTTAGGAGCCTCAAAACATGTATTGCGGGTGAAATCTCGATATCGAACTTATGGGTATAATGAAATATCTTCTCTACCTACTACTAGATACATGGTAGAGAACGTAAAAACAATAGAATCAGATTAATAAATTTAGTGAACAATTGTTTACAGAAATAGCAAGGAATGTTAGAAGGAAGACAAGAATAAGATGTAGATATGCTAATAATACGGCGCTCTAGCAGAAGGAAAAAGATCTCAAAGGATATGCTGAAGGAGATAAACGACTACGGCAAAAAGTACGGGGAAAAAATAAATGACTATTAGTTATTTGAATGAAAGCAGGTAAGTTATGTCTGCGAAGTCGAGATGAGGTAATCTCGTAGAATAAGTGGGCAGATTCGGATACCTATTTGTCATGTACTATAACTAGTAAAATGAGTTGCTCCTTGAAAGATAGGACAGCAATAGTAAAGGAAACTTGTAATAGCAAAACAAGTATTGCGCATTGACTCTTGTTTAAATAGCCTACAGATGTTTCCAAATAGTAGCTCTGAGTGGCCACGTAGCTCAGGCGTTTGTATGGCGTGTGTTATTGTAAAGTAAAAACAGGGGAAAAAATCTGATGTGTTACACTCTCACATGACTTTCTCTACTCTTGTACAATCTATTTTTTTACAAACGCTTATTCTACATATGCTTCATGTTAATCGAGATATCGAGATGTCAATCTTATTGCTAATCTTCTTGTAGATGCACGGGGAATTGCTAGGCTTTAAGCGATAGTCAAATATTTTAAGAGCTGGTTGCTATGTGGAGTATTACATTCTCTTTGAATTACCAGGACAAAAAAAATGAATAACGAATTTGAGAAAAAGTATAAGTATTGGAAAATTTAAGGGAATAACAAGCAATATCTCGAAAATGTTTCACTCAACAAAAAACATCTGTATGACATAAATTGCGTATTTTAACGCGGTCTACATTTCTTGTGTAATAAAATTTAGTCTATCTCTTATGGTTTACCAGTTATGCAAAAGTCGTTCACAATGAAGAATACTTTTGGAGACATTCCCAGAAAATTCGAGATATACATTTCATTTGTCATAAAAATATCTTAAATATATATTTTAATTAAAATCGTTGGAGCCATTTTTGAGAAAATTAAAATTTTCGAAAAATGTTCCATGTAAAGGGTAATCTGGGGTGGGGGTATTTTCTTAAAAACCTTCGTGTCGCATCTCTGAAAGATACTGAACTTAAATACCAAGTTTGGTGTTTATCCGACTGTTCATTTCTGAGTTATGCTGTTCACAGACACACTCACGCACACACAGACACACACACACACACACACACAGACATGTTTCCAGAAATGCTTTTTTTATTCAGGGGGCCTCAAAACATATATTTCCGGTGAAATCTCGGTATCGAATTTTTAGGTGGAATACAATACTTACCCTACTTACTATACGTAGTAAAGAAAGTAAAAAGATAGGATGATTAATGAAAATAAAGAGAAAAGGCTTTAGCATCTGCTCAGGACGTAGTCCTGTAATTTATTTGTTTTATCAGGATTAGATATTTACAGTGAACATGTGAATGTTATGTATGCAACAAATGGATAACCTAGATGATTATGAAACCAGTGAACATTTTTACAGCTGTTATATTAAGATTGTCCTCGATATGGGAATTGCAGGAAATAAATAATGTTATCCATAGCCGATGTAAGTGAGAGCGTCTTCATATGTTCTTAAACGTAACTTAAGATTCTCTCCTTCCATTTCATTTGTTATTGTCTAGCGTGTTGATGCGATAAAAGTAACAGTCGCTTAAATGCACTCTCTTGTCTATTGTAGTCTATTACCAGCACAACATGGTAAGTAATTATACATTCAGAACTTCATTATTCTATATTTAATAATGAACAGAGGCTTTCGCATCTTCGTTGTTTAGAGAAAAGAATATTACAAAATGGTTTCATCTCCTTTCTATAAACCGCGCTAACTTGTAACACCAGTATTACGTCATTGGTACAGGAAATACCCATTGCTATTATTGGCACGTGTGCCACAATGAGCTGGTCTTGCACTATACTGAATACAGCAACAACCTGTTTATAATGGCGTACACACACACATACACACACAGGCACAATTATGCGTATATATGCGTAAGGCAGTAATAAATAAATTCTGTGGCGCTACAAACACGCGAAGGGCCTGGGTCTGGCAACTGGACTTGCCGACCTCACGCGCACGTGCGAACGCAGGGGTGGGCGATCATCCAACCGATACGGGGAGGTGATGTGGCCAGCATCACTCATTCCCCCAGCCGGAAAGTTGGTTCATGAGACTAGGACAGCTACCTACATCAGCTCCTCGCTTTCTTCATGGATGCTGAGTAGACACCAGTCCTATACCCGGGACATAAAATCCGCACCCCATGAGCGAGATCAAATCCGGGGGCATTCCATGGGCGGAAACCGGAATACCACGCTCCAATGCACTGCGCCACGGCGCAGAACATATAGTAAACCAGTTACACTACGTGATCAAAAGTATCCGGAAACCTGGCTGAAAATGACGTACAAGTTCGTGGCGCCCTCCATCGATAATGCTGGAAGTTAATATGGTGTTGGCCCACTCTTGGCCTTGATGACAGCGTTCCACTCTCGCAGGCATACTTTCAATCATGTGCTGGAAAGTTTCTTGGGGAATGGCACCCCATTCTTCAAGGAGTGCGGAACTGAGGAAAGATATCGATGTAGGTCGATGAGGCCTCGCACGAAGTCGGCGTTCCAAAAGCATCCCAAAGGTGTTCTATAGGATTCAGGTCAGGACTCTGTGCAAGCCAGTCCATTACAGGCATGTTATTGTCGTGTAACCACTCCACTACAGCCGGTGCAGTTTGGACAGGTGCTCGATCGTATTGAAAGATGCAATCGCCATCCCCGAATTGCTCTTCAACAGTGGGAAGCAAGAAGGTGCTTAAAATATCAATGTGGGTCTGCGCTGTGATCGTGCAACGCAAAACAGCAATGGGTGCAAGCCCCCTCCAGGAAAAACACGACCATACCATAACACCACGACCTCCGAATTTCACTGTTGGCACTACACACGCTGACGGATGACGTTCATCGGGCATTCGCCATACCCACACCCTGCCATCGGATCGCAACATTGTGTACCGTGATTCGTCACTTCACACAACGTTTAATCGTGTAATGTTGACGCTCCTTACATCAAGCGAGGCGTTGTTTGGCATTTTCCTGCCTGATGTGTGGCTTATGAGCAGCCGCTCGACCATGGAATCCCAGGTTTCTCACCTCACGCCTAACTGTCATAGTACTTGGAGTGGATCGTGATGCAGTTTAGAATTCCTGTGTGATGGTCTGGATAGATGTCTGCCTATTACTCTTTACGACCCTCTTCAAATGTCGGCGGTCTCTGTCAGACAACAGACGAGGTCGACCTGTACGCTTTTGTGCTGTACATGTCCCTTCACGTTTCCACTTCACTATCACATCAGAAACATGGACCTAGGGATGTTTAGGAGCGTGGAAATCTCGTGTACAGACTTCTGACACAAGTGACACCCAATCACCTGACCACGTTCGAAGTCCGTGAGTTCCATGGAGCGTCTCATTCTGCTGTTTCACGATGTGTACTGACTACTGAGGTCGCGGATAATGAGTACCATGCAGTAGGTGGCAGCACAATGCACCTAAGATGAAAAACGTATGTTTGTTGGGGTGTCCGGGTACTTTTGATCACGTAGTGTAGCAGCCGCTATTTGCGTTATTCAGAAAGAGAGAGATGGAGAGGGAGAAAGGGGTAAACGGGAATGAGTGGGTGTGAGAGAGGAACTTGCGTTGAGCTGCAACCTAAGAATGTGGTTAACTTAAACCAAAACCATAATCAAATAAAAGAAAACTCAAGTTGTCTCTGTCTTAGTCACCTTCACTACATTACATTTCGAAACTGAGATGAAGGATTGAAATCTAAACGAATTGCTTCGTGCATACAAACCTACATTTCTTATAAGTAAAATATTGAACGTGACTTCGGCAGTATTTTCTAAATAAAATACGTTGTTTGAAAGTTGAAGGACTACATCTTGTAGATATATTGAGTCTAAATGGGTAGGGGAAGGAATACGATACTTAAAACACATCACTCATCCGTTTCACGAAAGCATCCGACTATAACTGAGAGGCGATTGTCAAGGCTTGACTGCTCTGATGTGGCTTGAAGGATCACGGCCCTGAGGATGCTGCTTTAGTGAATCAGTGGTATAACGTGCATATGAAATGCATTTTCCATCTTGCATTCGTTATAAAAACTGATACAAATGAAAACGAAGGCGCTGAGAAAATAATACGAAATTGTTTAATTTCTACACTGATGTTTGTGCTTACTACAGGGGCAATCATTGTCAAAAGCTATGAAAGCTTTGTATCTAATATCTTATCTCAAATAAGAAGGAATTTTAAAGAAAACTGCTTTTATTACTTGAGTCTATGTGAAATGTGTAAAAGTTAAATCACACGCATGCATCTTTACAGCTATAGTTTCGTTGAAGTAAAGTAATAGGAATTACTAGAGGAGGTTTAGTTGATAATAATAGTAATAAATCAAAGTTTTAACTAAACTTTATCTGAAATCCAAAATTCGTTAGTTTCACTACATTTATCTCGAAACTGAGGTGGAAGTTTAAAATCTGAAGCAATACCTCTGTATTTTCTCCTGCTGATAGCTACTTCGTTGAGCCATTTATGAAAATTTGAAGTCGGAAAATTATAAAGTCTCCTTTTTTGCTACGCTCTTGTGCTCAAAGATGAAAACTACGAACTCCTCGCTTACATTTGATGTAAATCAATTGCTAGGTGACTTCTTCTAAGGCTGCAACAAGAACTATCCTTCCATGGAAAATGTTTAGTTGTTTTTCATTTTCTCAAAAGTGACTATAAAGGTTTTGTTTAAACTGCCACATGTTTAAGATATTTGCCTGACTAATAAAATTTGAGATGGGTTGTAGCTCCACGTTTAGGTGCCAATTTGGAGTAGGTTGTATTGTAGTTCCGCTGTTGGGGAGCCTAACTTGATGAAGTAACTGCCCCACGTATGGTACAAAGTTTTACGGTAACCTTCGCCCCAATGTTCACTTTCCGGTGGTCTTCGCCCCAACGTTTACTTTCCGGTGGCCTTCGCTCCACTTTTAAAAAATAAACTTTGTATTTTTATGTTTCTTTAAATATTATATATATTTATGTTTTCCTCGGCTGCGTCAGTATTAATTTGTAGACACATGTATCTCTTTGCAGGGGGTGATCCGGCTAAAGTATGTAGGCTTACACCAATTATAATTTTACTTCACTCCTATTATTAATCCTTCACACGATTAAATAACACTTCACTGATATAGAAAGCTGTGAGATTATTTATTAATTACTTGCACTTTTTAACACGTAAACTTTATAATATTCTCGCCGTAATGAGTATGTCTCACACTGAATACGTATTGAACTGCTCAGGAACGTTGCCGTTTAGCTTCCGGTTGGGAACGCTGTCTACTAGCGACTGCCATTTACCGTAAATGTTTCTATTTCAAGTCTCTGATTGGCTAATCCTACTCCAATAGAATACTTTTATTTAACTTAAGGCTTTTCTAGTTGATGATTGGCTATGTATAAACTGTTTTAAATATTAAGTTATTATTGCTCCAAAAATTACTAGTAGCGTTATTAACCTTTCCAATTCATTATTGCTTCAAGGTTACCTCATTGTTAACAACTTTCGGCCTCTATTCCCGCAGCTCATACAGTGTTAAATTACGTAATACATTCACATAACATTGTTATACATGCACACAATAATATAAACACAATACAATGACGGTTACATAGATTTTACAAATTATTACATACAAATATTGCTTTAAGGCGGGCTGTTATTGAATTTATATATTATATAATTAGGCTGAAATCATTTAAGTGTTAAAAATACTGACTCACTTTTATACCTTGAATTCTCTAGGAATAGATTGTGAAGTCCTATAAGTTTCTACAATTGTTAAATCATAATAGGTAGATAAAACCTTAATATACAAATATGTATACCTTTTAAGACACAAATTTATATAAAATACCTTTCGTGGCATTGTATTGTTTCTCACGATGTGATGTAAAGAGTACGAAATTTGAAGGCCAGCATATGGGGACCCACTTTTGAAGATTTGTCTGTAGCTTCTACCCTCTGTAATATCTATCTTGCTCCTACCATGAAATATGTAATGAAGCTACTTCTCCAATCATTTATCTCGATTAATGTGAAGTAGATAGCCATAACAACTGTTACAGCTAATATATTTGCGGTAATTTTCTGAAAGGCGTATTTCTGGTTTACATAAGCAACAAAATATGTTTGCGTAATACTGGATGTAAAAGCGAGCGTGATGATTCATCCATCACAAACTTAAACTCCGACAAGTGGAAGTGCAGTTAACTGCAACGGAGACTTCCCAGAGCAGGCACATTCAACAAACGTCTGCTAGTCTTCATATTCATCTTCCGGACCAGTTTATACAAGAGTCCAGAATCTTGTCTGTCACCACTAGCGGCTGGCTAGACGTCTGCCGAAACTTACAAGTCTGACCCGTCACTCAAACTCAAGCTGCCGCAGAAAAAAATTACATTTCCAAAAAGAAACAAATAAGATAGTGCATGTCTGTTGAGGTGCTTGTCTAAGCTTGGATAACTGAATCAACAAGAAGCAAAACATACACAACACTTTATTCCCGTGCTTGGACTTCTTCATATGCCAAATGCCAATGATTATTCTTCTCTTACTTTCTTTTAGTTCCTTTCGTTTTCTCTGTTCTCCTTCTTCATACGAGGGCGACGCTGTAAATGTTTAAAAAACCAAACAAGGGCTAGTTTTAAAAACTTAAAATGATCTTATTATTACTTTCTCCACTACGTATAGTAAGTGGGGGAATTATTGTATTCCACCCAAAAATTCGATACCGAGATTTCACCAGAAATATATGTTTTGAGGCATTTTTGGAAACATGTTCGTGTGTGTCTGTGAACAGCATAACTCAGAAACGAACAGTCGGATAAACACCAAACTTGGTATTTAGGTTCAGTATCTTCCAAGGATGCGACACGAAAGTTTTCAAGAAAATCCCCTCACCCCAGATTACTCTTTACATGGAACATTTTTCGAAAATGTTAATTTTCTGAAAAATGGCTCTAACGACTTTGATTAAAATATCATATGTTTAAGATATTTTCATGAAAAATGAAATGTATATCTTGAATTTTCTGGGAATGTCTCCAAAAGTATTCTTCATTGTGAACGACTTTTGCATAACTGGTAAACCATATGAGATAGACAAAATTTTACTACAGAAAAAATGTAGATCGCGTTAAAATACACAATTTATGTCATATACTTTTTTTGTTTTCGAGATATTGCTTGTTATTCCCTTAAATTTTCCAATACTTATACTTTTTGCCAAATGGGAGTTCGTTATTCTTTTATTTTTGTCCTGGTAATGCAAAGAGAATGGAATACTCCACATAGCAACCAGTTCTTAAAATATTTGACTATCGCTTAAAGCCTACCAATTCCCCTTGCATCTACAAGAAAATTAGCAATAAGATTAACATCTCGATTAACATGAAGCATATGGAGAATAAGCGTTTGTAAAAATAGTTTGTACAAGAGTAGAGAAAGTAATATGAGTGTAACACATCAGATTTTTATATGAAATTATTGTACAATGATCTAAAAGATTTTTGTGGTATATCTCCCTTTATCCCTTATATTGCGGTTTCGAACATCCCTGGTTATTCCTAATAAGGTATAAAAATCCCCTGATATTCACGCAAAAGATTGAGAAGCCTCGGCGGAACGTCTGACTTCCTTAACGTTCCCCCGAAAGTCTTCCAAGTTCTGGAAATGCTATATAGCCTATAAGTGTTCTTTGGTGTTGGATCAATCATCGTCGGAAAGTCCACTAATTTTAGGATAACCACAGTAGGTGACACTTTAAACCTCTGTACCTTCTTTTTGGTCCTATAGTTATTTAATAACATTAAAGGTACACCGTTTTCACATAATACAGAAAACCTTAACATATACAACGAAATAGAGGTGAAGCTGGTGTAGCCCGCTCCTAGGTCTCCAAGAACTTCTTCAAATACATCAAAATGCCTCATAACAATTAACACCATTTTTAATTCCTTCCTGTTAGAAGTGTTAGTAGTTACACTTACATAATTAACTTCGCCTAGGGATTCTAATATCCCCTTAAAAATAAATTTGGAAATTACATTGACAATAATGCCTTCAGTCTTAGTTCTGGCTGCAGAGTACTTACTTTCAAAAAACTTCTTTATGGTTTCGATGTCCAGTCCGATGTTTTAAAGCTAAGCTCATGATTTACAGTGTGGTACACAAATACAGTCCTTTGCAGCCTAATCAAGATTAATACTATTTACTTCCTTCGCTTTGAAGAATGGTGCTGTCCTATGTTTATCAGTCTTAACACGATCCTCGATGTCTTCTCTTCCTTTATTGCAACAGAAAACACGCCACTACATTTAGCACATTGCAATCTGTTACTGCTATTGTTACATAGTTTTAAGAATTGTATTCACATTGCAATATTTCACATAAAACGTATTTTGTTTTCCCCGTAGTAGGATATTCCTAAATAAAAAAGAAACTTTATTTGCAGAATGTGCATAATAAAATAACTGCCTAATGGAAACAAATTCCTCAGGACACTTTAACAAAATTATAAGCCAGTGCCAACTTGAAAGCGATAATTATAATTTAATACTCAAAACACGATCTGAGACGATACATCTAAAAATATAGAAGAAGAAGAAGAAGAAGAAGAAGAAGAAGGAGGAGGAGGAGGAGGAGGAGGAGGAGGTATAGCAACGAAAATGTAATTTAATCTATTTCCACCATGAAAGTGAATAACTTACCTTTCGTCATAAAGGATTCCAAAAATTACAGAAATTATCTTCCAGAAATTGTCTTGCAGAATTGAGAATTTAAACTGTCCAGCAGAAGATTGTCCAGGTGATCCCTTTCTGTTCAATGCAGAAACAGAATATATGAATCATTACAGTAGAAGAGAACCGCAAACACTACTCAAGCATTTTTTATGCAGAAACGTGTATTCTGCTGGTGAGAAAGTAACATTTAGAAACTAATATCTTTGATAGTTGAAGTTCCTTACTTTGGACATTATAACAATGCTAACAAATGAATTTAGCATGAATTTATGCCATTTCGTTTTTCACCTATAGCATTCGTTAACACGTTATCTTGCTTTACAGCATAAGTATAGCCTATAAACTTTTTTTGTGTCAATCTGAATAAATGTAATTCTAGATATGTGCGTTTAAAAAATAAACACTTGGCAACTCGCTATCCTTTTTACGAGCAAGAGCGGTGAAGTTTACTTCATTCATACGACAGCTGGCCTGTCACGGTTGACAGTGTGGCACGTACTTCCATTGAGCTGTATTTCCAAGTATTGCATTTCAAATTACCTTTGCCGAAATGCCTGAATATGGATCAAAGGTTATGAAGAGTATTTTGCTGCGAGCACTTACTTTTGTTCGTAATTTAAAGGTGGGCCCATTACATCCTTAGACAATTCTTCAGAACGCAAACATATAATAATAATGGTGGGATGGTCATTAACAATAGTGAGTAACTTAAGCTTCTGAATCTGAAAGCTTATGGACATAAGAATCGAGGCATTTTCTTTTAAATGATACATAAGCAGATTTTAATAAGCAGTAAATATCTTGGAAGATACATTTCCAGTATTCTGTAAACCTAGTGAACATGAAGTAATAGCATATTGCTATACAAGTGCGTTAAGTGCATCGTTAGAGAACGAGGTAAAGATTGAAAATACGAGACGAAGTCGAGATTCCCCAATGGACTTAACGTTTTGCGTACTGCATTTCATTTTTTAGACGATAGTAATAGAAATAGCCCTTACAGGAAAATAAACTTAATTTATTTACAGCTGTTGCACATAGTGGTGCGAGGCCACTATCAATTACCTGGTGACAGAGTGGTGAGCCACTGCACGTAACTAATAATTGAATTACTACTATCCGGACTTGTAGGCCGTGGTCTAGAAGGCATCGTAGATACTGACGTTTCGTCAAGTGCAGCGCTTGGCATCTTCAGGGTGAATCAGCGTTGCACTTGTCGGTATCCACGATGTCTACCATGGCCTACAAGCCCGGATAGTGGTAATTCAATTATTAGTCATAACGACGGCCGTGAAAGTCTCAGTATGTACATTATACACGTATTTTATGTCTACAATAATAAGTACAGTTATTCAAAAAGAAGGAAGAGATTTTAAATATTCGTTTTTAATGAACGATAATAGATAGCGACACATACGACACATCACTGAATAAGGGAAAGTTCAATGTTTTAAGCCCCATCTATTAGTTCCATTCAGACCTACAGCGTCGCTGTGCTTGTTTACGAGAAAATGGCGACGCCACAGGAAAAGTCGTTTTGTGTGCTACATTATACAAAGAGCGAATCCATTGTTTCATTGCAGCTTGCATTTCGTTGTAAGTTCAACAATGAGCCGCCTTGTCTTAAAAAATGTACAATTGATACAATAAATTCATAAAAGATGGTTGCGTATGCACACGGAAAAGCACTGATCGTCCTCGTATAACAAATGGTGCTCATTTTGAACACATAAAATAAAATTTTGAACCTTTCTCTATTCAGTGAGGTTTCATAATCTATTGTAGAAATAAATATTTAAAGTCTATTCCTTCTTTTTGAATAACCCTGTATATCAAAACTTAGAGGATTTAATACAGTTCATGCACGTATGTGCAGTAAAATAGGCAAAGCACACAGGTACGTTAGGTTACCAGCACTGAATGCAGAAAATTCAACTTTCCACCATGACAGCATGAACAAATGGACAAAAAAAACATTGTCAAAAAGTAAGCGTGTTTAAAATACAATCAGCTAAGTGGAATTTTGTTAATTATCTAGAACCGTGTTATACACAGATTTTTTACGATAAATTCACGTAGTGAATACGAAAAGTAAATACGGGATAAAACTTTCATTCTAAATTTTGGGGTTCTTTCAGTATATTGTCAAGTTATATGTCTGTAATACATACAAGCTCTGCCATAGAACAGTAATAGAAATTGCGGTTGGTTTAATGCTATACATCCGACTTTTTGCTTTTAGCTGAACCCTGTAATGTAGTTTTTATGGCTTTAATGGATAGAGGATAAACAAAATAAATAAAGATTGATGGCTTAAATTGTTTTTCACAGAAAAATAATCCAGTTACGTTGTACTCTGCCTTTTTTCGAAGTTGAGCCGTCAGCCGCAGCAAGCATTCGTCTTCTGGATAATATCACGCCATCAGACAGCTTGTTTAAAAAGAGGATCCCACCTCACAACTCGGAGTTTAAACATCGCCTCCCGATGCACTCAGCTACATACGACGGCAGTTCTTTGTGCTAGCGATTCCTTTTTTCCAAAGAGACTTTGGAGTCAAACAATAATTCTGTAATTTGGACAACATCGGCATAGCATCGTCCTTTAGGACTAGTGTTATCTGATGCGCAGAATTAAACTACCAGACCAAGATTACAAAAAAAAAGCATTCTTCCACTCCAAACTATTCTTTACATGGAATGAATGAATAAATACAAACAAAATCAATCTTTATTCTTCAATTTTCAAAATAGCTCATGAACATATGGCATATTAAAAGCATACCTTGAGTTTTCCTAGGCAATTTGTTAACTTCCTTTATTACGTTTGAACAACATGCAGTATGCAATTACGTATATAAAATATACAATTTCATATAACTGAGAAATCGAAGGATAAACATAAAACTTACTGCAGGAAGAATGTGGAGCACATTAAAATATACAATGTATGTCAAGTTTTTCTCAGCATTAGCCTTTGTCAAAATATTCCATGTTAAACAAGTACGTCATCTGATTGATGTGCAAAGACAAAATAACTTGTTGCTGAATTTGAAATTATCATAGATAAAATATTTGTGTGATTAATGAAACGGAGATAGAACTATCACATTTTGTGTAGGTAATATAATACATAAAGAATATATGGAACTTGTGTGATTTCGAGAGAAAAATCATGTGTGTGTTCACATCAGAAGTTTTCTTTGCCTGAGCAATCAGCAGTTCTTTATCCGGAGTAGCAACACTGACTGGTCGACAGCGCCTTGGCATATTGCATATGAACTCAAATGATTCGACAGGCCCTATTCATGCTCGTGGCACCTGCACGCGAGTACTATCGAGCTCATGGGAGCTCAGAGAGTGAAGCAGATGGTAACTTAGGGGTTGGGCAAAGGATGCATCGGTAGTCCACCCAGGATGGGTGTAAAATTTACATCAGGTGTCGTGTGAGTGTGTTACTAATAAAGTTTATGTGTAATACATCTTTAAGGTTTAATTATTATTTAATTCATTCACTTATGCCTCGGCTGCGTCAGTGGTATCTGTTAGAGCAAGTATCTCTAAATAGGGGTGGTACGGCTGCAAAATAATTTTACACATACACTACATGATCAAAAGTATCCGGACACCTGGCTGAAAATGACGTACAAGTTCGTGGCGCCCTCCATCGGTAATGCTGGATGTCAATATGGTGTTGGCCCACCCTTAGCCTTGAAGACAGCGTTCACTCTCGCAGGCATACTTTCAATCAGGTGCTGAAAGGTTTCTTGGGGAATGGCAGCCCATTCTTCACGGAGTGCGGAACTGAGGAGAGGTATCGATATAGGTCGGCGAGGCCTGGCACGAAGTCGGCGTTCCAAAACATCTCGAAGGAGTTCTATAGGATTCAAGTCAGAACTCTGTGCAGGGATGTTATTGTCGTGTAACCACTCCGCCACAGCCCGTGCAGTATGAACAGGTGCTTGGTCGTGTTGAAAGATGCAATCGCCATCCCCGAATTGCTCTTCAACAGTGGAAAGCAAGAAGGTGCTTAAAATATAAATGTAGGTCTGCGCTGTGAATGTGCCACGCAAAACAACGAGGGGTGCAAGCCCCCTCTAGGAAAAACACGACCACACCATAACACCACCACCTCAGAATTTCACTGTAGGCAATACACACCCTGGCAGATGACGTTCACCGGGCATTCACCATACCCACACCCTGCCATCGGATCGCCACATTGTGTACCGTGATTCGTCACTCCACACAACGTTTTGCCACTGTTCAATCGTGTAATGTTGACGCTCCTTACACCAAACGAGGCGTCGTTTGGCGTCGTGATGTGTGGCTAATGAGCAGCCGCTTGACCATGGAATCCAAGGTTTCTCACCTCACGCCTAACTTTCATAGTACTTGGAGTGGACCCTGATGCAGTTTGGAATTCCTGTGTGATGGTCTGGATAGATGTCTGCCTATTACTCTTTACGACCTTCTTCAAATGTCGGCAGTCTCTGTCAGTCAACAGACAAGGTCGGCCTGTACGCTTTTGTGCTGTACATGTCCCTTTACGTTTCCACTTCACTATCACATCAGAAACAGTGGACCTAGGGATGTTTTTAGGAGCGTGGAAATCTCGCGTACAGACTTCTGACACAAGTGACACCCAATCACCTGACCACGTTCGAAGTCCGTGAGTTCCACGGAGCGTCCCATTCTGCTGTTTCACGATGTCTAAATGACTACTGAGGTCGCGTATAGTGAGTACCAGGCAGTAGGTGGCAGCACAATGCACCTAAGATGAAAAACGTATGTTTGTGGGGCTGTCCGGATACTTTTGATCACATAGTGTATAACACCAATTATAGTGATAAATTCTAACTTCTTTGTTACTTCTTCACGGTAGTTGAAATATATATATATATATATATATATATATATATAAAATAACAATTTACTGATGTATCTAAGTATGCAAGTGTGAGGTGTTCCTAACTACATTTTTAAAGATCAAAATTTAGCTCTTTCGCACTGCACTAAATTCTCACATCTGCCCACTCTGAGCTACAACCACTGAACTGAACTGATTGGGTACGCTACCTCTTAGCGTCCACAGCTTAAATTTTCAAATTTAATCTTCCTAGTTTCTGGTTGACTAAGCCTACTCTATCAGAACACGCTTATTTTGACTTTGACTGGCTTTCAGCACCCACGTTGACCATTTACAAACTTTTGGGAGGTTACACCAGTATTTTTCTATCGACCGATGGTAACTTTCTTAACTTTCTAAGTTATTGCTCTCTCTCTCTCTCTCTCAACGTTACACCTTATTGTTATCCACCCTTAGGTTTCCAGTTTATTACTTTGTTTACTACTAAAGGCAGCTTGCTTTTACCCTCAGAGCTCCTATGTTACTAAACTAGTAGCTGGAATTAGATAGAAAAATACGAGATACGCGAAAGGCTAAGTAGTTGAAATCTATATGCCGCGCTCTCAGACCTGGGTATAAAATGGAACAGCTGATATCTTCTGCAACCTTAAAACACAAGCATCGTGATGAAAGCCAGGGCTGAATTGCGTATGGCTGTGTGTTCCGAAAATGTGGCACGAAGACTTTCAATAAAAATCTCCTCACCTCAAATTAGGGTTTACGTTGAAAATTGTTCGAAGTTTCTGATTTCCTCAAAAATGCTTCAAACAATAGTGATTGCAATGACATATATAATGTTTCAGGACCTCTGCAACAAACTCTGAGAAACGATACATCTCGCAGAGGGAAACATACTTTCTCAAGCAACCACCAACCTCCGACGCATCGTTAAGAGATATTCAAACCTGCTAGAAGCGTATCCGGTAAGTTTGAGAGGCACAGCCAGTACACTTTGATTCTCTGTTTGTTTACAACCGCTGAATCAAGTGACATCGCCTCTTTCCTGTCCCTTACGTCTGTTTGTGAACAGCAGCTCAACACACACCACCTCCAGAAAGTAACTGGTGCCGAACGATTTCGCACCTCATGTTCGGTTTGTCCAGTGGTTTCTGCAACGAAGTATCGCAGATCCTACATTTCCCCGCACGTCTTGTTTACCGATGAGGCCTGCTTCACAAGAGACGGTTACTTCAACAGCAAGAACAGCCACATCTGGGATGTGGAGAACCCTCATGCAGTGTTCGTTAGATATCACCAACAAAAGTATTCCGTAAACATCTGGGCTGGAATCGTTGGTGATCATCTGCTGGGAGCTTTAGTTTTGCCATCCCGTTTGAATTACATTGTGCTATGAGTCTCAGACCTACCAAACCTAATCAGAGGTAACGGACAACAAAGAGGTGATGTCACTTGATTCAGCGGTAGTAAACAAACGGAGTCAAAGTGTACTGGCTCGCCTTTCAAACCTATACTACCGGATACGATTCAAACAGGGAACTCGTAACGATGCTTCCGAGGATGGTGGTTACTTGACCAAACATACTCCTCTCTGCGGGATCTATCTTCCTGTATATTTAAGATACTTACATGATAAATAAAATGTATATATCGAATTTTCTGGAAATAACCTGTAAAGCCCTCTTCATTCAAAAGGTCATTTATATAATTTCGTACAACGGATAAACCATATGGTAGAGCCGTTAAAAAATTGAATTAATTTAAATAACGTTTTCTGTGGCATCAGCCGTATCCGAGATTTCTGTTACAACCGGTTTGACCCTTTCAATACTGTCATTTTTAAGTATTGTCGTTATTCAGTTGTTTCTCTGTAGTTTATTGAAATAGCATCGAATTTCAAGGCCAGCATATAGCGATATCTAAGTATGAATTCTCCTTTCTGTATCGTCTTGTAGGTACCTAAAACAAAATGTGTAATGCAACTACATATTTCTACAAAGCTTTATTTCGATTAACACGAAGTAGATAGAAAAACAAGCTTTCGTGGGAATAGTTTCTGCTAGCTACATAAAAAAAAATCTGATGTGCTACACTCACATGACCCTCTCTACTCTTGTACAAACTATTTTTACAAACGCTTATTCTCCATATGCTTTATGCTAATCGAGATATCGAGGTGTTAATCTTATTGCTAATTTTCTTGTAGATGCAAGAGGAATTGGTGGGCTTTAAGCGATAGTCAAATATTTTAAGAGCTGGTTGCTATGTGGAGTATTCCATTCATCTTTGCATTACCAGGACGAAAAAAAATGAATAACGAATTCCCATTTCAGACAAAGCATAAGTATTGGAAAATTTAAGGGAATAACAAGCAATATCCCGAAAATGGTTCACTCAACAACAAAAAATGTATATGACATAAACTGTGTATTTTAAAGCGATCTACATTTTGTGTGTAGTAAACGTTTGTCTATCTCTTATGGTTTCTCAGTTATGCAAAAGTCGTTCACAATGAAGAATACTTTTGGAGACATTCCCAGAAAATTCGAGATATACATTTTATTTGCCATAAAAATGTCTTAAACTATGGCATTTTATTCAAAATCGTTAGAGCCATTTTTGAGAAAATTAAAGTTTTCGAAAAATGTTCCAAAGATATTGGAACATTATATTTTATTTTTGGTGCATGGGCAAGAATATTAGGAACATCTTTAAGAATCTTAATTCGAACAGAACTGAGACAACCCGGGTCTTTAATTGGAAATGATCAAATTTATAATGTTATTGTAACAGCCCACGCTTTTTAAAGGGTAATCTGGGGTGGGGGGATTTTCCTGAAAACCTTCGTGTCGCATCCTTGGAAGATACTGAACCTAAATACCAAGTTTAGTGCTTATCCAACTGTTCGTTTCTGAATTATGCTGTTCACGGGCAGACACACACACACACGGAAATGTTTCCAAAAATACCTTTTCTGGATTCAGGGGGTCTCAAAACATATATTTCCAGTGAAATCTCGGTATTGAATTTTTGGGTGGAATACAAACTTCCCCTGCTTACTATACGTAGTAGAGAAAGTAAAAAACCATAGTGGAGAAACTCATGTCAATGTAACATCAGCTTTTTAAAAGTAATTTTCAACATCCAGCTATTTGTTCTCTACGGTTTTTTTTCCCTTTCTTTTATGGGGCATGGCATTACTTTACAGTTTCCATTTGAATTTTCTTTTTGGCTGAACTAATCTTGAAAATGACAGGATGTGGGCTGCAAAATGGGTTCAATTTGCTAAGTTTGCCTTATGTGCGTTGGCAGTGCGAGTGATTCCAAACGACTGCTCGACCAATATTGTGGATGGGAATACACACTCGTGTAGCTATAGTAATATACAAGATAGTTGTTAAAGTGTTCAAGTTTTGGGCGTGCTGGCTTATTCTCAGTTATCTCAAAAACAAAACAACTACCTTCCTGTGGAGGTAAATAGAACAAAAGAAAATGTGTAAGCCACTTACCAGCTAGAGGCGAATTGCCTTTAAACAATCTTTCTGGGCCAATATTTTGTAGTTTACGCCATCATGCTGGTCCAGTTGAAACTGTCAACCCAAGATTTAATTGACACTTATGTCCACATGTTGTATAGAGCAACCTCGAAATCTATTACCTAATACAAGGCATCCAGAACGTAAGTTTCCCTATTTTTTTAAAACAAAGAAAGCATACTTACATGAAAAACTTTATTGGCAATAGATCCAGCAATGTTTGAGCTATTTTTCGACATAGTTCACCACAAGAACTGAGACGCTTGTCATATCGTGGGATGAACTTTCGTATTCCTGTGTCATAGAAGTCTGCAGCCTGTGAATGGACCCAGCGTGTGACAGTCGTCTTCAGCTCTTCGTCGTTGTCAAAATGCTGACCGGAGAACAGGAATTTCTTGTGGTGCAACAAAAGATGAAAATCGCTGGGAGCAAGATCAGGACTGTATGGTGGGTGATCAAACAGCTCCCAGCCGAACTACTGCAGAACAGTTGTTATGGGCCGAGCGTATGTGGATGAGCATTGTCGTGAAGCAGTGCAACACCTGCAATAAGCATTCCATGCCTCCTTTTTTGAATCGCAATTTCCGCAGTGTTTCACAGTAATGGTCAGCGATCACTGTTTCACTTCTGGGCAGGAAGTCAATGAGCAGAATGCCCTTTCTACCCCAGAACACCCTGCACATCACTTTCTGCACTGACACAGCCTATTTGAATTTCGTCTTGACCGGAGATCCGCTGTGACGCCAATGCATTGACTGCTGATTGGTTTCCGGGGCAAAGTGCGAAATCCACGTCTCATCGCCCATGACGATCCTATCGAGGAAGTCGTCGCCGTCATCAAGACACCGCTGCGGAAATATCAGTGCTGCTCCTAAGCCTTTCTTTTGTGCCCGGGTGTTTCGGGTTTTCGGCTCCCACCTGGCACACATTTCCTGAGCAGCAGGTGCTTAGTGATAATTTCATGCAACAAGGATCGCGATATCTGCGGAAAATGGCTGCTGAACTCTGTAATCATGAAGCGACGGTTCTCCACGATGCGCTGCCGCACCAGCTCAATAAGGTCATCATTGATGAGGGACGGCCACTGCGCTCATCATGGACACTTTGACGACCTTTGGAAAACTGACTATAACAGCGACGTTTGCTAATGATGCTTGATCCGTGGACCTGACAGAGCTGACGATGAATTTCGATCATCGCTATGTTTTGTGCAGTATGGATCTTTATCACTGACCGAACATTGCAGGCGGCGGGAGTACAAATACGAGCCGCCATTTCGAGCTACTGCTGCCGCGCTACTGGCACCAGGCAAGACCTTTCCGGCCGGCATATGATTGATACGTCATAGATCTGTTACGCATGCGCAATAAGTACGCAAATAAATACTCAACTAAATCGGGGAACTTACTTTCTGGATGCGCCTCGTATCTTGTATTCCCAACGATTTGTTATGGCACGATATCACTATTTGTCGATACTCGATACCAATACTGATTTTTGAGCACCGATGTTCGATACTTGATAATTGAGGACTTTATTAAAATCTGTATAGGCTTATTCACTGAATCCTTATTAGTTTTTTTGTGTAAAACCGCATGTAATAAATTTTTATTGTATACTATTTGAAATTTGTTCCAGTTTGACATTCTTCAATTGGCACCATTCCTTTATCTTGATAATGCCATAGGTTATATGTTTCCTAGTGATAGTGAAGGTTAATAAAATAATAAAAAAAATAATAAATTCTTTGTTTCTCTTTTTATGCAACTATATTTTGTGCTGAAAGCTTTCTCTTAATGGATTTTCTCCATAGAAAAACAAATATTAGCAATTCTTCTTCATTCTGCAACCTTGAAAACATAAACTAACATATGTTTTACATGAAACACAAACAACTAAAAATAACAAGTATTTCCATGCGCTGTGTTATCTCATATCTTAAGCTCTGGTTTGTTTCTGCTGGATTCAAAGATTGGGTCACCGAATAAGTAAATGGTTCTGAGAGTGAGCCACCAAGTCAGTATATTGCAAAACATGATTTAGTGCTTGGCTAAATCAGCTTCATTTACAACTCAGTTAATGCTGCATGTTACATGAGTACCTCTATTCCTTCCTCCGTTGTTTTGCATGTTTTCATTTTGACACAAGAGTCTATGGAATGTTGCATTCACCTACACGAAACGAAATCAAGGTCTATCAAGAACTATAGTACAGCACCTCTTTAAGGATGCGTGCCAGGCAATAACGTGAAGTTTCTCATTCTTTGTCTACCACAAAGTTAAACGAAAATATTTAAAGGTATCGAAAAAAGTATCGAAGGTTTATCTCAAAGTATTAGACATACTTCGATACCGCGTAGTATCGAGATTATCGAGATGTCGATGGTAGATAGTATCTTTACGTTATTTGCACCACGCTTTGGACGTCAATTTGAAGTAGGTTGTATTGAAAGAGTTGTATTGTAGTTCAACTGTTGGAGAGCCGAACTTGAAGTAGTTGCAACCGCACGTATGGTAAAAAGTTTCCGGTAGCCTTCGCCCCAAAAATGTTTAAAAATATCAATTTCGTAATTTTGAACTGTTTCTTTAAATATTATATATTTATATTTGCCTCGGCTGCGTCAGTATTTATATTTTTTAGAGACATGAATGTCTCAGCAGGGAGTGGTGCGACTGAAGAATGTAGGCTTACACAGATTATAATCTTTACTTCACTCCTTTTATTAATGCTTGACACAATTTAAAAAACACTTCACTAATATAGAGAGCTGTGATATTTTTTATTAATTACTTTCACTTTTAACACGTAAACTACTTTTGTCTCACACAAAAAAGTATTAGATTTCTCGAGGACGCATCTCGCGTCCAGTTAGAAACGCTGTCTACAAGCAACTGACTTCTGAATTTGTAAATTGTGCTCCATTTTAGTTTCTGATTGGCTAATCCTAGTCCAATAGAATACCTTCATTTAACTAAAGCTTTTTCTGGTTGTTGATTGGCTATTTTATAAAGTGTCACTAAAATTACATTATTGCTTACAAGAATCACAAGTAACATTTAAACTTACTAATTTATTATTGCCTCAAGGTTATCTCATTGTTACCTCATTGTTAGTAACTTTTAACTTATTGTTCTCACAGCTCCTACATTATTAAATTACGTAATATATTCACATAACATTATTACACATGGACACAATAATATAAACATATACAATGAGTGTAATATACACTTTTTATATCTTGTTACATACACATATTGATTTAAGGCGGGCGGTTATTGAATTTATATATTATATAATTAGACTGAAATCATTTAAGTGTTAAAATACTGCCTCACGAGGTTCCATCCCTAGATAAAATTAACAGTATACCAGTTACATGACTTTCTCTGCTTATTATCGTATATTCTGAACGACAAAAGTAATAGTGTACGAATCATACGACTTTCTCTACCTATTAATTTACATATACCTTCATCGATAAAATTACTAGTAAATAACTAAATAAAGTTTAAGTCTATTGAGCTTTGCTCAGGAAAACGCAAATTTTTGCCAGATTTCTTTCCGTGTTAAAAACTTACCGCTTTTCTTGCTCTACTTTTCATTTGTCTCCTGCGCAGTTTATGTAAGCATCTTTTATCGGTCGCAGCTCCAGTTTGACTCCTGGGGTTCTCTAGGCTTCAAATCACCCAGAAAGTTCTAAACATTGCGATGGCAGCTAATACACGCTCTCTGGGCTATCCTTAAAAAGAAACATCTGAGTTGAGCAACTAATAACCTATGTATTTTTTATGTATAAAAGGAATGGCTGTCGTTATGCTTATTTATCTATCCATTTTCTGTTAATCTTAATATTCACCAGAAATAACACACATTTCATTGTAGATACACAACGAACAAAAGATAGATATGACAGTCAAATATGTATAAAAGGAAGTCGTTATTTGATATTCTTGATATTATACATGCTTTGCATGAGCGCATGTGAAACAACGACTGCTTAACACTTAATGGTGGACATCTTTAAACACTGAAAAATCCCAAGGAAGAAATGGGATTTTTTACGGAAATGGTTAATGTCACGGTAAGCTTTTACATAGATGCGTCGTTTGACAAGATACTAATTTGTTTTCTTTAGTAAGTTTTGTCTCTCTTTTTTTAGTTTATATAAAATACAACTTTTCTAATGTCAATATTTCAAAACCTTTAATATTTTAATAGAAATCGTCTGAAATATTTTAAACAATAAAAAGCAAGAACAGTTTTCTGCGTACAGGGTTCCCTGAAGTAAGGAAAATGTATTGATCATTTTTCTTTGCATCCTTAAAAAGATGCCTTACTTAAGTAAAAATCTGATGTGTTACACTCACATGACTATCTCTACTCTTGTACAAACTATTTTTACAAACGCTTATTCTCCATATGCTTCATGTTAATCGAGATGTTAATCTTATTGCTAATTTTCTTGTAGATGCGAGGGGAATTGGTAGGCTTTAAGCGATAGTCAAATATTTTAAGAGCTGGTTGCTATGTGCGCCTTTCATTCTCTTTGCATGTCCAGGACATAAAAAAATTAATAACGAATTCCCATTTGAGAAAAACTATTAAGTATTGGAAAATTTAAGGAATAACAAGCAATATCTCGAAAATGGTTCACTCAACAAAAAAACGTATATGACATAAATTGTGTATTTTAACGCGATCTACATTTTTGTGTAGTAAAATTTTGTCTGTCTCTTATGGTTTACCAGTTATGCAAACATCGTTCACAATGAAGAATACTTTTGGAGACATTCCCAGAAAATTCAAGATATAAATTTTATTTGTCATAAAAAGATCTTAAACATATGATGTTTTAATCAAAATCGTTATTGCCATTTTTGAGAAAACTAAACTTTTCAAAAATCTTCCATGTAAAGGGTAATCTGGGGTGGGGGGATTTTCTTGAAAACCTTCGTGTCGCATCTCTGGAAGATACTGAACCTAAGTACCAAGTTTGGTGTTTATCCGACTGTTCGTTTCTAAGTTATGCTGTTCACAGACAGACAGACACACACACAGACAAGTTTCCAAAAATGTTTTTTTTTGGATTCAGGGGTCTCAAAACATATATTTCCGGTGAAATCTCGGTATCGAAGTTTTGGGTGGAATACAATACTTCCCCTACTTATTATACGCAGTAGAGAAAGTAAAAATAAATAACCAATTCCCATTTGAGAAAAAGTATATGTATTGGAAATTTTAAAGCAATAACAAGCAATATCTCGAAAATGGTTCACTCAAAAAAATGTATATGACATAAATTGTGCACTTTAACGCGATCTACGTTGTTTGTGCAGTGAAATTTTATGTATCTCTTATGGTTTACCGGTTATGCAAAAGTCATTCACATTGAAGAATACTTTTGGAGACATTCCCAGAAAATTCAAGATATATATTTTATTTGTCATAAAAGTATCTTAAATATATGATATTTTAATCAAAATCGTTGGAGCCATTTTTGAGAAAATTAAAATTTTCGAAAAATGTTCCATGAAAGGGTAATCTGGGTTAGGGGACTTTCTTGAAAACCTTCGTGTCGCATCTCTGGAAGATACTGAACCTAAATACCAAGTTTGGTGTTTATCCGACTGTTCGTTTCTGAGTTATGCTGTTCACAGACAGACACACAGACGGACATGTTTCCAAAAATACATTTTTTTGGATTCAGGAGGCCTCAAAACATGTATTTCCTGTGAAATCTCGGTATCGAATTTTTGGATGAAATGCAATACTTGCCTTACTTACTATACGTAGTATAGAAAGTAAAAATCAGCACAATGCTCGAATCAAGTGCATCTTAAGGTACAAAATCATAAGTAAAGACAGAAAAAAGGCTAAAATGGTAAAAACATAACAAAAAATATGGCTACATTTCATATCTATAATAATAAAAGCCTTAAAACCCTATGATTATGCTACGAGTGGCACCTATTGGCTGCAAAAACAGCAAAAGTGTCGAGTAGATTAGATTGGCTGTAACTAACGCGGCAAACGACTTCTCGGGCATGTCATAATGCGTGTTAAGTGTATAAAAAATTACATGCTTGGTCAAAATAGATTTTGTAATCACACGCATGAAAAATCGGTGCCATTTGCCAATTATAAAACTAATAGAATGAAAAATTTTGCAAACGTCAGAACACATAAGCTGCATACTACTCTCCTCGTTAATGTGATAATATATAATACACTCATATTAGTTATATGAATTATATTAATTAAGTGCAGGATAATATTTTCTGGAGCCACTGTACACACTTCCTCTACCACAGGAAGCTAATGGTAGAGGTAGAGGTGACTTTATCCAAATAACAGATTCAGTTAATCTCTTAATGCCTGAATTAAATTTCAGTTGAAGGATCAAATTAAATTATAAAACTTAGTGTGTAAATAACATAGGAAATAATAAATCTTATATCTGGGCGTATGATGTATAATATCCTATACATAGGTTTAACTATTTGGTCTCTTAAGTGTTTTATGTTGCTTCATTTATTGATGTGAATGACCAATTTGGTTTCTTTGCTTTACTATGCTCCATAAGTCATTTGGATCGCATGCATGTTTTCATTTCTAACCTTCTGCCCATCTTTCAGATGATCTGCCCCTCAGATTCTCTCCTTGCTTGAAGAGACCCTCTATGATTCCGGATTTAAATGAGTTCTTGTGTGTTTAAAATTTGTGCCAGTCGTCCCTGAGATTCTATAGTGCATCCTATAGTTCTTCCAAAAAGAAACTAAATAGGTATGATGCGAATTCGCAACTTTAGGTATAAGGGGATTAAACTTTCTTGCACAATAAATGTTTTTAATCACTCTTTTGTGTTTGACAGGAGCATTTTTACACAAATATCCTTTGAGGCTAGGACGTTACTTACGATGGCATGCAGACCCGCTGGCAATATTTTCCAGTATGCTCCGTGGGTTACCAATTTACGTCTGCAAGTAAACAAACAACTGCAAGTTTTCAGCGAGAAGAAGACGTATACAAGGCGGTAGCAAAGAGGACCCGAGGCGCCTATCTTGAGAGAACGCCGTCCAACACTTTGGATACACAAATTACATCACTCGTATAAACAGGATCAATACGACCCACCACTTGAAAGCAAATAAACTTCCATTCTTCTGCGGTCCCCAGGCAAATGGCCCATTTCACGAATAATTAGATCGACTCGCAATAAGCGAGGGATAAAGACCTGTCACATTAAAGCAACCATTTAGATGACTGAAGAAACGCTTTGTCGAATGCAGACAGGGGTGTGCAAGCTTCTTCATGTGCATGAATCTGATGAAAATTTATGTGGTCCTGGTATTTTACAGCAAACGTATCAACAGGATGAAAGAAAGAAAAAGAAAACCCAGTGATTTAGGGGCATTGAGTACTACCTACTATAGAAATTTACTGATTTTTCAAACTGACCAAAGTTTCGAATAAGCTTCACTACTTTAGTGTCAGGGATGCCAACCTATACGACAATTGAAGGGGCATACGACAATTTTATCCCAGGTGATACCTACGATACGATATTTTAAAGTTGTTAATATAATGACTAAAAAACAGTTCAGTGTTACTTAGACTGTACAATATTCTCATCGTCTCTAACACTCCCCATATGTCCTATACCCTTCGGGAGTTACCTCATTCCACCGAGTGATGACTGGAGCCATTTCTGAGGTGGTGGCACCCAGATGGCGGAGCCCGTTACCTCCAATGATAGGGTGATGATGAGGATGGCGGTGGAACGAGATGACCTACAGCTTTTACCGTGGACTGCGTACCATGTTTGGTTTTGGGGATACTCCACATGAGCAAGTCAAACTTTTTTTTCATTATGATTTTGAAAGTTTATAATCGCTTTAATGTATTAGTCATATTGCGACTTTACCACTTTTAAAATAAATGTTTACCATAAAACAATGAGGTTATTTAACATAATGACAGTTTTGAACCATTACAATGAACAAGTATAAAATTGTGACACTATAATTAATCAAACTGATTGAACATTATATAAATTTACATAAAAGTATAATTCAACTAATCTTAGGGTACATCGAACAGTTGAGTGCTGCTAGTATATCATTGGGTATCTGGTAGTATTGTCTGCATTGATCGTATTGTGGACATTCCACGATTATGTGTTTCGTCGTTAACAGCATGTTACACTGGCGGCAGATGGGTGGTTGGTCCTTTGAAAGAGATAACTTACGTGATCTTCGTATGGCCCATTCTCAGTCGGGATATTAAAACCTGATCTTGTCTGGAAAGAGAATTACTAGGAAGATGTGTCGAAAAACCCGATGTTATATCACAGAGTGAAGTCAGATGTGAAGGCGTGGATATGGCCGACTTAACATTGCCACCCCAGAGATGGAATCGAATGTAACTAGGCATTGTTCCATTCAAAAATTGTATGTTTGCTCAAAAAATACACTTTTTGAATATTATTAAAATCTGTTTATAGGCCAAATGTACGAGCCCCTGACTACCAATCAATCCTGTGAAAACTGCACATGAATAGCACTTTCTATTTCCGAAAGATTTGCGGTGCAAGGTTTAGGTGATTCACACTGTATAATAGGATTCGCGCATAATAACAGCCTGACTCTGCCCTTGAATGCCTGAAGTGAAAGACTTCTTATATGCGTAGTGCGGCAGTATCTCCTGCTATCCCATGTTGTTTTGGTATGTAATGCCCGTAGCTCGCGGCTTACCTTTCTGCAGCCTCCGCGAAGACTCTGGGGGTTCGAAGTGTGATGATTCTCTGAATTCTATTTTTATCCTCGGCTAGCTGAACTTATTACTGAAATATATCAGAGCATGGACTTTTCCCTTGGTAAAGGAAACGTAGATCTCGGGTGTGGTAAAGGAGAGAAAATAGACGTGCCTTAGTTACAAAAAAGATGACACCACTGTTTCTTTTATTTTGTTACTTCGAGTAGTTCACAACACTGATATCGTCGCCGTTAAAACACTGTCCGCTGCTGTTGAAACACGGCGCTGATATGACGCGAAGTTTATTATGTGTAACAGATCTGTTTACTTGTAGCGATTCTTATGTGTGTAGCGAAACCTGTCTTAGTTCACTAACTTTTGGCGCGACATCTCTCAAATATCCGACAGCATCCTTCCCTGCATGTAGTTTAGAAGTGACCCCAGATTTTGGTCTTAGCAGATCTATTTATAGTCGCAGGCTTCTTGGGCTGCTTAATTTCCTATTGGTGTATTTTTAGCGCCACTCAACGCGTCTCACTATTCCATATATATTTACTGGAATCTCATTGGTCCAATTTTAAAATAAATCGCGGCTTTTCCTAATTTTACCGTTAAGCTTGCTGTCTCCCTCACTCCGGTCACGGCGAATTACTGCACAAAAGGACAAAAGCTCTACACCCTCGCTGTATGAACAACACTCTTGCTACCAGAGAGACATCGTAAAACTCACTTCTTGCCTTCGAAAACACTTTTCCTGCAGCTAAAATATCTCGTCGTAGACAGTATTTTAACATAGCGCTTAAATTATTTACATTAAAGACTTTATTACTCCTCTAATATTAGTAACCTAGATACAAACATATCATTAAATCACTCTTCTTAAGCTACACAGGCAGTAAATATAAAAATCTGATGTGTTACACTCACATGACTTTCTCTACTCTTGTACAAACTATTTTTACAAACTCTTATTCTCCATCTACTTCATGTTAATCGAGATAAACATTTGCAGACTCTATCTTATTGCTAATTTTCTTGCAGATGTAAGGGGGATATATTATTTACAAGGGCAATGTAGAAATACAGTAGCCTTTAAGCACATACATATCTCTTAATAGCTGGTTGCTAGGTGCAGCACCATTCCCTTTCCCACAGATTATAACTCTTTGCATATCCAAGACAAAAAATCTGATGTGTTACACTCACATGACTTTCTCTACTCTTGTACAAACTATTTTTACAAACGCTTATTCTCCATATGCTTCATGTTAATGGAGATATCGAGATGTCAATCTTATTGATAATTTTCTTGTAGATGCAAGGGGAATATGGTAGCTTTTAAGCGATAGTCAAATATTTTAACGCTGGTTGCTATGTGGCGCATTCCATTCTCTTTGCATGTCCAGGACATAAAAAAATGAATAACGAATTTGAGAAAAAGTATAAGTATTGGAAAATTTAAGGGAATAACAAGCAATATCTCGCAAACGGTTCACTCAACAAAAGAAATGTATATGACATAAATTGTGTATTTTAACGCGATCTACATTTTTTGTGTAGTAAAATTTTGTCTTATCTCTTATGGTTTACCAGTTATGAAAAAGTCGTTCATAATGAAGAATACTTTTGGAGACATTCCCAGAAAATTCGAGATATACATTTTAATTATCATGACAATATCTTAAACATATGATATCTTAATCAAAATCGTTAGAGCCGTTTTTGAGAAAATTAAAATTTTCGAAAAATGTTCCATGTAAAGGGTAGTCTGGGGTGGGGGGATTTTCTTGAAAACCTTCGTGTCGCATCTCTGGAAGATACTAAACCTAAATACCAAGTTTGGTGTTTATCCGACTCTTCGTTTTTGAGTTATGCTGTTCACAGACACACAGACACACAGACACACACACAGACAGACACACACACGGACATGTTTCCAAAAATGCTTTTTTTGGATTCAGTGAGTCTCAAAACATGTATTTCCGGTGAAATCTCGGTATCGAAATTTTGGGTGGAATACAATACTTCCCCTACTTACTATACGTAGTAGAGAAAGTAAAAATAGCTGTACATAGCATAATTTAATTTCACTAAAACCTAATTACTCAAATTATTAATAATTACATAGCTCGGGCTCGGCCTAGAGTTGCTGTTTCAGTAGGCATGTTGTTAAAAAGCTTTAGTGAAGTGCAATAAAGATTATTTACACTTATTCTATGTTTAGTTTTGTATGTGTGTGCGCGCGCGCGTGTGTTTTAGAAGTTTTGCGTGTTGCATAGTTATGTGTGGAGGCACAAAAAGTAAAATCACTTATATGTTTCTCTACAAAAGGCAGGACAGAACATATATCGAGGGCAAGATGATAATACCCGATTGAATGAAAAGTGGTTTACAATGAGACCCAAGTGAAGCTCCATATATTATTCTCAAACCCTCTTTTGCAATATAAAAATTCTACCCCATTAATAAAAGTCCATCATTCAGATGACTCCAAATGTAACCACAATAATCTGAATAAGTGGTTCAATGGCTATGTTATTTTTAAGCACTCTTAACATAAGCAACGCTTACTTTCTTAGTAACATTTGCAATATGGCCTGTCAGCACAAATTTTAATCAACATACAAACCCAAGACTTTTACTGATTTGTTCTCATCTGAATTAACTTTCTAAATTAAGGTATAATGTCTCAGTTTTTGTACCATTTAAAATTAAATTATTTGCATTAGATCATGTTTGAACACAATTAGTTAAACTTAAATGACAGCCCCTCTCTTGATGTATATTGTGCTATAAACTCCAGAATAATAAATTGGCACTCATTATATATCAGAACCACTAACGCATATTTTTAAGCTTTGTATCGATTCTGCTCTAATTCCTGATGCATTTAAATATGCTGAAGTAATTCCAGTTTTTTTAAAAAGGTAACAGAACAGATTATGGAAAGTATATGCCCATATGCATAATACCCGCTTTGTTTAAAATGTTTGAGGTTTTAATCAATAAACAAATTTGTAAGTATTTTTAGGAAAAAGCTTTATCAACTAAACTAAATATGGATTTCGGACATCTGTAAGTACTTAGATGCAATCACACTACTTTACTAACGTTGCCTCTCAGATTTTGAGTCCGGTAATTTAGTCTAGAGTCAATTTTATATTTTACGAAAGCTTTTGACACAGTTTCAAATATAACTCTTCAACGCAAATTAAAACTTTACTTATTTAATGTCACTAGCGTAAATATTGTATTTTCTTATCTTAGAGATAGATACCAAGCTGTGTTTTAAAATTATAATAAAGTTTCTTATTTTAAACTCTTGAAACAGGGAGTACATCAAGGGCCAATAAGGGACAGCCTCGGCCGATCCAGCGGCCAGGGTGTTCTTGATCCAAATGTACCCTGAAATAAACAGCAGGTACGTAGCTGTAATAAGGGGTTTGAAATCGCGTTGAGCAAAATAAAGCTATATAGTTAAGTAAAGCATCGATAATGTTCTGTGCACTACTAAAGCGATTAACTGGGTAAGCAATTGTTTGCTTCCTACTCTGTTTACTTTTACCCACTTCCGATCGGGCGCTTTTGAATTACTCTACTATACATATAGTGCATAATCATAACAATATAATGACGAAACAACACGATAATGAAACAGTACGTGCTGTCATGTTTGCACCCAATTGTGAAACGAGTGATCATCATTGCTGATGAGCAGTTGTTCCAAAGGTAAAAATCTGATGTGTTACACTCACATGACTTTCTCTACTCTTGTACAAACTATTTTACAAACGCTTATTCTCCATATACTTCATGTTAATCGATATGTTAATCTTATTGCTAATTTTCTTGTAGATGCAAGGGAATTGGTAGGCTTTAAGCGATAGTCAAATATTTTAAGAGCTTCTCTTTGCATTAGCAGGACAAAAAAAAAATGAATAACGAATTCCCATTTCAGAAAAATTATAAGTATTGGAAAATTTAAGGGAATAACAAGCAATATCTCGAAAATGGTTCACTCAACAAAATAAAATGTATATGACATAAATTGTGTAAATGCTATCTACATTTTTTGTGTAGTAAAATTTTGTCTATTTCTTATGGTTTACCAGTTATGCAAAAGTTCACAATGAAGAATCTTTTGGAGACATTCCCAGAAAATTCAAGATATACATTTTATTTGTCATGAAAATATCTTAAATACATGAGTTTTAATCAAAATCGCTTGAGCAATTTTTGAGAAAATGAAAATTTTCGAAAAATGTTCCATGTAAAGGGTAATCTGGGGTGGGGGAATTTTCTTGAAAACCTTCGTGTCGTATCTCTGGAAGATACTGAACCTAAATACCAAGTTTGATGTTTATCCGACTGTTCTTTTCTGGGTTATGCTGTTCACAGACACATACGGACATGTTTCCAAAAATACTTTTTTTGGATTCAGGAGGCCTCAAAACATGTATTTCCGGTGAAATCTCGGTATCGAATTTTTGGGTGGAATGCAATACTTACTATACGTAGTAGAGAAAGTAAAAAGTCACCGATATGACCTGAGATGTTAAGGGCGGCATATAAATTGGACAAACAATGTACAGTTTGTAATGTTAGACAAGAACAGCGTAAACACAATTTAAAGAATAGCTATGGGCGGATACGGACAGGTCATATAAAGACATTTTAATTGTTTGTCAATCTAAAAGTGAAATTATTCCCTCGAAAATAAAGTCTCTGTAACAGAAGCGGAAAACAGTGTGAGAGCTTTTACGGTCTGTTTACACTGTTCTTGTCTATCATCACGGACTGTAAATTAGTGAACTGTCTCTCAATGAGCGCGATCTGCTGATCGTCCTCACTGATATGCAAGAGGAGTGGAGCGAAGGTTGCTCACGCCAGTTCCCCACTGACCTGCGTTTACTTGGAATTGCGTCATTGAAATCTGCAACTGTTGGGCCACCTGGAGCCGCTGAGAGAGGGCGATGAACGACCCACCAGTCGAGCAGCCTTCTGGTGTCCACGGGGAATATTCTTTCCAGTGAACATGCATCCGTGCAATCTTTCCGGTACCGCCATACACCACGAAACCTAGAAGCACACCTGAAAGATGAGAAGGAAATGGAATAAAAGGTAAATTACGGAAAGGAAATCGTGACAGAGAAGGAACCACTCCAGCATTCGCCTGTCGACCCCAGGGAAACCACGAAAAACCTATGAATCAGAGTGGGCGGTCACCGGGGATCGAATCCGGGATCTCCCGAATGCGGGCCATATAGATTGCCACCTGAGCCATCTCGCTCGGTAAATGAATTATACAGGGTGATTTTAAATGATGGACTCATTTTATAAAATTCGTATTTATTGAAGTACAAATCCAACATGAACCATCTTTATACCAATAAACAGAGGAATTTTCAAAGTTTTGTTTAATAGATTATAAATGTTTAATGTGTCCACCGTTTGCTGCACGGCAAACATCTACGTGATAGCCAAAATCGTCCCACACACGAGCAAACGTATCTTCTGTTACTGAGTGCACGGCAGCAGTGATACGGTTCCGCAGGACGTCCAGAGTTATAGGTAGAGGCGGGACATAAACAGCTTCTTTAACATAACCCCATAAAAAATAGTCACATGGGGTGAGATCAGGAGATCTCAGTGGCCAGAAGTGTAGAGCCAGGTCTTTATTTACCCTGCGACCCATCCAGCGCTGAGGAAGGGATTCATTCAAAAAGCCTCGTACATCGCTGTGCCAATGGGGCGGAGCTCCATCTTGTTGGAAAATGAGCTCCTGTGAATCTTCCATAATTTGAGGGAACAGCCATTGTTCCAACATGTCCAGGTACGTTATTCCAGTTGCAGTTTTTTCCGCAAAGAAAAATGGTCCATAAACCTTTGTACGGGATAAGGCGCAGAACACATTTACCTTCGGTGAGTCTCTTTCGTGTTGCAATGTTGAATGTGGATTTTGCAAACCCCATATGTGAACATTGTGTCTGTTGATTTTTCCACCAAGATGGAAAGTTGCTTCATCGCTAAAAATGATACGCTGTAGAAACGCGTCATCCTCCATCATTCCTAGCACATAACCACAAAATTCGAGACGCTTCTCTTTGTGTTTAGGTTTAAGAGCCTGCACAAGTTGTAATCGGTAGGGCTTGTACAGCAAACGCCGTCTCAGAACTTTCCATACAGTTGGTTGGGGCATTCCAAGTTCTCTACTAGCTCTACTGGGTAGACTTACGTGGACTGCGAACAAAACTGTCTTCAATCCGTCTGACGTCCTCCTCTGACACACGCGGTAGACCTGTGCTTTTTCCATTACACACACTTCCAGTCTGTTTAAATTGCATAAACCAACGGCTAATGCTTTTCCTAGTTGGTGGTTCAATACCGAATTTGCTACGAAATGCCTGCTGCACTACAATTTGCGATTTCAATAACCCCTTGTGCTCCACAGTAGTCATGTCACTACGTACTGACAGTGAAACGCAATGGCGGCCTATTGCGCGAGCACTCTACCGGCCGCTTCTAAAACCATCACCGCCCGCCGAGAAAAACTTTGAAACTTCCTCTTTTCATTGTTATACAGATTGTTCATGTTGGATTTGTGCTTTAATAAATACGTATTTTATAAAATGGATTCATCATTTAAAATCACTCTGTATGATAGGAAACACGATACTTAAAGGGTTTATAATTGTGAATGTGAATCTATTTGACATATTCAATAACATCCAAAGAGAAAATATCATTAGATTAATCGCATCATAGAAACGCGCTGTTACTGTTTTTAAGAATTCTGCTTTTGTAACTTTTAATATATTGCCCCATGAAGTTCTATCGACCTAATATTACTTTACTGAACATGGGAGCTAGAGTTAAGAAATTCGGCAACCGCAACGAAATCAGAAAACTTAAGTTGGGGCTGTTAGTAACAAATCTATTTTTCTCAGCGTTTTGTGAATTTGCGGTGAATTGACAGAATTTAAAAATGGAGGTAAACCGAAAAGGACAGCTTTCTGAAGTAGTCTATGATACAAGATTTACTGAGCAAACCGAGATAAACCTAAGGATTGGTGAGCTGTGGTAACATGAGAGTAGTAGTTATTTACAGTTCCAGATGAGAAGAATGCTACACCAGGGTGACGGCCCAAGGGACTTTATTTGCCTAGATTGACAGTTTCATTACTACCACGTGTCGCATTGTTAATCTTAACGAAATTGCTCCGTCAAACGGAACTAAGACGAATTTATCTGCTTGCGTTGACAATTTGTTTACCAGTGTAATAGCAACCCCTCGCGGAGCTCTGAGATTTTAATTGCCAACCCAGATTGTATAGATATAAGTATTTGTACCCAGAGACAACGAAACGTTTGCCTAAAACGTCCTTGTTGCTAACATTTTTCCTCATTGCGAACTGTACCTATAACCGAATATAAGCTATATTAAAGTTGTCTTTCTGATGTTATGCATTTCCTTGATCGCTTCATGCAACGGCTTTTTTCCTCCTGGTGGTTACAAGCATCGGTTTCCTGGTGTAACATTGGTTCTAGCTAAACAAGGTGTTTTATTAAAAAATTGAATTAACATTGTTCATTTACTCGGTTTGTCAACTTTGTTTATTAAAAAACAAAGGTGTTATCCGTTTCGGTGTGAACTCGCCTTGGTTAGGACCTGAAGTCGCTGTTGCAGGGAGGTGGTGTTAGCCCGCCCGCTGCGAGGTGTTGGGGCCTGCTTGTTGTAATAGCTGCTTCACTCTGATGCCGCTGATCGTATCATCAATCTCTGCTGCGGACTGCCAGGTGATGTATGATGACATTTTAAATGAAGGGAAAATCTCTGCCTTTGGAACTGCTTTGATGTCACCTTGATCTCGGCTCTCCTAGTGACCAAGATAAAAAATGGTAAAAGTTGCCATTGAACTGGAACAAGCTCTAAAGAATGTTTTAATTCTGTATGCGTACCTGTCACTGCTGATGTGCTGGTGGCCCTATACGTGCTGTGGTGTCCATCATTCAGTAGCAACTCAGGCGCAGATTCGAATCTTGTTTGAAACGTTACTGTCTCAGGACTTTTATCCACGCCATTTCTTTAGGAGAAGCAATGAAAAGTTTAAATTAAATTGAGTTTTATTTATGGATGCTCTTTAACTGTTACGGTTCTTAGCGATCCATTCTATATTGGGCGTGAAAGACCGGTAATTTTGCTCAGAGGCCTCTTTATCAGCCTTGCGGGTCTTTTATGTGCCGTGAATCTACGACACGGGACCACCGGCTTTACTTCCCTGTTGGAGAAGACATGCTAAGAACTTTTACGCCCAAAAAATTCCCTTCCCCTCCACCTGGTTTGAACCAGCGATCTCGGGAACTGGAGGCTAGCATGGTACCCCTAGACCACAGAGGATGACAGGTGAAAGAATGGAAAGAACACAACTCGGTATGTATTTATAGCCTCTTAGTATTATAATTACCATGCCACTGTAACTAGTTGTTGAGACGTCTGTATAAGCGTCTGTGTGTCCCATAATTTCGGTTTCTATGAGTGGAAAACAGAGCTTGAATTTATCTCGCTCTGGTGTTGTAAGTAAAATTTAGCGTTATAGAACCATGCTATGCCTAAGCTTTACCCCACAGTGCGTAATAGTTCAAGAATTCATCGGCAGTAAGATTAGAAATGAGTCACTCTTTACCATTTCATGTTGCTGGTCAGGTGCAAAATTTCCATTTTTAATGGAAAAAGTAAAGAACTACACTATCTCTCTAGAATTATTCTTTGGATTTTCGACTATGTTCCATTCCACTATAAATACCACAACCAGGTTACAGAACGAAGGCTTTCTTGGCGTTGTTGTTGATAATTGTTTCATAAGCGATCAGCCGGATATTATTACCAAACTTTCGGTCATAATGATCATGAAGGAGAGCTAAGAGTCGTTATGGCCGAAAGCTTGCTGATTTCCAAGGAGTTTACTCGGGGATTGCTCATGAAAATATTAGCTTTAAACCAGCTTATGATACGTTAGCAATTATTCAGGCAGTGGTAAAGTTCAAATATTGTGTTATTATAGGTACAGCTGTTTTAAGCAGCCTGGTTAATTATATAAAGGGAACTGCAATTTCTGTTTTTTACAGATAATGAGCCCACTTTCAAGTACAGCATTAGTCATATATAGACTCTTATTTTGTAGTTCATAAACGACCCGTCACTAGAGGAAACTACCCCTGAAACTTGGAGCTCTGTAACGATGTCTTATATTTTCAAAATAGTAAAGGCCAGGCAAGAATGATAGCCAACTGTCCTAATGACTTTCCCACAGTTGCGCTTCTTTAGACATCTAAGTATGGCCATTTTGTTTTCTTTTCTTTTTCTCTAAAGAACCAAGTTGACTCCAGACATTTCTCAGGGCATTTTATACAGATCACTGGATATTGGGAATTTTTACAGCGCACCGTTAAGATCATAATGTTGCTGGTGGTCTGCGTCAAAGTATGATCACAAAATTGCATGCAACTAAAAATATGTAGGTACATATCTAAAGCTGATTATTTGTTTATAATCGAAATTACAGTTTTAGTGTTACGTACTTATAGGTAAGGATATGGGCATCGTGAAGTACTCAGACTGTAAAACTTATTTATTGCTTAAGTAACGAACAGGGTGTGACCAACACAAGGCACAGGCACCAAAGAAGTTTCGCCAGTCTATATTTTAAGGCTGCACACACATTTATATATAAAGAAAGGGAAGAAAACGTAAATGCTATTTGAGGGTGTTATAATGTGAGGGAATCATAAAGACCCATCTGAATTACTCTTAGTTTTTTTATTTAAAAATGACACTAAAATGAGAGTAAACTTTTTATAGTGAAGAAAATTTATCACTGCAGTCGCTATATAATAATATGAGTTTACAGGAAACAGACTGTAAAGAAGAAGGGCTCTACCACCACTTAAGAGCTGCATCTAGACCCTACCTTGACATTTCATTCTATTAAATAAGAACAATTCCAAATTTAATATTTTGTTGATCCTCAAGTGTACAAATTAGTGAAGAATATCTCAAAAGTTGATGAACGAGAGAGAAAAGATACATCTACCAGCTGGATCCGTTGTCAAAGCCTTCTTGAGCATAAAAGTACATAATTTATAAGTAAATTCTTGAAATGTTGTTGGAAAACTTCCTGTTGTAAAGATGTTCAAAAATTCACTATTTGTATTTCCAAGTCCAAAACGTTTCAGAGAATTTTAGGAAGTATGATTTAGTCTAAGGTGATTCATTTCAGCAGGATGTTACAAAGATGGGGAAGAGTAACCGTGACAAATTCAGCGAAGCTGTAATTGTTGGACGTTAAGGAACGATGAATATATATGTTGAGAGTTAACAGAACACTTTCTGATTTTCTTTTCTTTGTGCGATCATGAAATTATTGAAAACAGTTCAGTAGAATATCTTCGTGAAAACAATATTATTTGTGATAATGTGTGTGGCAATAAGTGTTTGAATTAAGTAAGGTTATGTAAAACATAAACTATTATTTTCTGTAAAACTCCTACAAGGAATTATCTGAGACTAGTGCCATCAGCTGCACTATACTAATCCACTGCTCAATACTCTTAGAAACACTACTGAGTGACTTCATAAACGACTAAAATCCAAATTAACCAGTTAATAACGCATCTCTATTCATACTCTTGATGAATTAATCCTATCAATTTTGTAATTTTGGGAGTTGAGCAAACTTAAAATTCCTTTTTTACCCCCGACAAGGGAAACACATCGCATGATGTTGCTTTAAATAACAGGTTATGTCCATGCTATTATATGGCATCTCTTCAAACTGTATAAACCTTATTCTAAATAACTTGCTTTGGAAACAGTAAAACTCTGTAAGGCTGTACTCCGATATAAACGTCGCTTTATGCTCTGCGATATCAGTCTATGACGTTTATTCTTCTCTCTATATAAATATCCATGTGTTTTCATCAGTTTTCTTTAAGAAACTCCTTTGAGTCCAATACGTACATACTCTAAAATATAATTTTCGTGTACGAGGCAGTATTTTTAACACTTAAATGATTTCAGTCTAATTATATAATATACATAATTCAATAACAGCACGCCTTAAAGCAATATGTGTATATAACAACATATAAAAGGTGTATGTTACAGTCAATGTATATATTTATATTATTGTATACATGTGTAATAATGTTATGTGAATGTATTACGTAATTTAATAATGTAGGAGCTGTGAAAAAAATAGGTTAAAAGTTGCTAACAATGAGGTAACAATGAGGTAATCTTGAGGCAATAATGAATTTGAAAGTTTAACAATACTGCTTGTAATTCTTGGAACCAATAATGTAATCTTTAGTTAAATGAAGGTATTCTACTGGACTAGGATTAGCCAATCAGAAACTTAAATGGAGCAAACTTTACAAATAATTACGTATTATTGTGAGACGAAAATAGTTTTACGTGTTAAAAAGTGCAAATATCTAATAAAAAACAAATCTCACAGCTCTCTCTCTCTGTATCAGTGAAGTGTTATTTAAATCGTGTCAAGCATTAATAAAAGGAGCGAAGTAAAATTATAATCTGTGTAAGTCTACATTCTTCAGTCGCACCACTCCCTGCTAAGACATTCATGTCTCTAAAAAATATAAATAATGACGCAGCTGAGACAAACATAAATATACAATATTTAAAGAAATAGTCAAATTACAAAGTTAATAATTTTTTAAACATTTGGGGCGAAGGCTACCGGAAACTTTTTACCATACGTGCGGTTGCATCTAATTCTAGTTCGGCTCTCCAACAGGTGAAATACAATACAACTCCTACTTCAAATTGCCTTTCCATACGTGAAGCAACAACCTACTTCAAATTGGCTCCCAAAGCGTGGGGCAAAGTAACAACGTAAAAATAACAATACAACAAAATAACATCTCCATGTAATACCACTTTTTGAACCACATGAGCGACACATATCGTTTTATCGGCTACAAAGCGGGTCTTCATAACACCAGAAATGTTAAATTCTAAAGATCTTATAAATTTGTACTTTATACCGTTTATCATTTAAATTGGCCCGCAGAGAGACACATAAGGGCACATGTCACGTGACCGGCCACGTGTGTGGTTCAAATCAAGAATACGGGCGTGCAGGGTGGGGGTGCACTACCTCTGTTACAATGGAGGACAGATTTACCCCGTCATGGGAGAATGTCTCATCAAACACTCAAATAATAACATACTCAACCGTATTATAGGGGCAGACTCTGTAATGGGTAAATATAGATTTGTGCTTCTACGGGTAAACGATATAGCACCCGCAGGACAAGACAGTAGAGAAAATCTGTTAGCGGAGTTAACTCTCTCCGAGGGAGTACTAATGGAAGATGTAACTTTCATATAGCATTATAGCTGATACACAGAGTCTGCAATAAGTTTTGTTAGGTGTCTTCTTAATGCATTGTAGTTTACATAGTCTGCTACCCATAGGTGTAACAAATAATGTTCTTTATCTTTATTGGAGACAAAAGAGGTCATACTAACCAAATGCTCTCAGTCTTTCGTTCTATAATAATAATAATAATAATAATAATAATAATAATAATTTATTGCAACCTTTAAATAAGTGTACAATAGACAAAGTCAATTGGGTTGGTACATATGGTCAAAATTAAAGTATATAAGGACATTCTACAAATTGTTTAATGCTATAAAATGAATTATGATATAAGAACGATTTGCCTTTACATTTGAAGTTATTTCATTCAGTTATTTTACATAAGATGGTAATATATTACATAATCTGATGCTATGAATTAAACAGTCATTCCTAACTTTCTCTAATCTTGAATATGGTACATTAAGAGTGCATGTATTCCTGGTATTCTGATTATGAAGATCACAATTCGGTAAATAATCATAAATATTCTTATGTACATACAACAGAGGTTCAAGTATACAGGGTGATTCACCTAAACTTTGCGCCGCAAATACTTCGGAAATGGAAAGTGCTATTTATGTGCGGATTTCACATAATTGATTGGTAGTCAGGGGCTCGTACATTTAGCCTATAAACAGATTTTAATAATACTGGGAAAGTATTTTTTTAGAAAAATACAATTTCTAAATGGAACATTCCTACTTCCATCAACATAATAAAGGTAGGGTAAATTAGAATGTCAGTGACATTTGTTGCAAGATTCTAGTGCAAGTGGTTTACGAGAAATCTTATTTTAAAACTTTTACGCACCGACACTTGTACAACCTGTGTTAGCACAAACTAAAGAAAAACAAAAGGGAATCACATTACTTCCGTGGATTCTTACAAGTAAAGAGAACATAGCCCTTCAAAGGTTGTGTTAAAATGACCACTGACAGCTTCAATACTCGCTTCCAGTCTGCTATGGAAGGACTGCTGCACACGTTCTAGCATTTCAGCGGAAATATCAGAGCAGGCAGCAGTAATACGTGGTTTCATATCGTCTGGTGTAGTTGGTACATCCTTGTAGACAGTGTCTTTCAACCTTCCCCATAGACAAAAGTCTAAAGGGTCAGATCCGGATAACGGGCAGGCCAAGGTACAGGTCCTCTTCGTCCAATCCAACCATTTGGAAACAATCCGTAAAGACAAGCTGCAGTACTTCGTGCACTATGGGCTGGACAGCCATCATGTTGGTACCACAGGTTCCTCCTAGTCTGCGAAGGAACGTCTTACAGCATCTGTGGCAGATGGTCTGTCTGGAGGCTGCGATACTTTGCGAGTTCATTGTTCCTTCTATGAACAAACGGCCTATGAGCTGATGGTTCACTATCCCACACCACTCGTTTAAACTCCATGGACGCTGACGTTCCACCTGACGAAGCCAACAGGGATTGTCAACAGACCAATAGTGCATGTTTCTGTGGTTTACCCGGCCATGATTAGTAAATGTTGCCTCATCACTAAACAAGATACATGATGAATCTGGAGTATCGTGTCTTAATGTCCATGTACAAAAGTTAACACGATTCTCAAAATCGTTTCCATGCAGCTCTTGATGGAGAGAGATGTGATAGGGATGGAACCTATGTCGATGGGGAATGCGCAGCAAACTTGTCTGACTTATGCCACTTCCAGTGCGATTGTGCGGGAACTATTTTTCAGATCTACTGTAACGGCAGCCAAAACATTAATTTCTGCCTCTTCTCCAGTCACTTGTTTGTTTCTGTTACGTTTTCTAGGTGTTACGGTACCACTTTCACGTAATTGGTTGAAGAGGTTGATAAATGATTGCCGAGATGGTTGACGTCTATTGGGATACGTTTCCGCATACACCGTATAGGAACGAAATGCATTCTTTCTTCACTCTCCATACACCTTGAGCATGTCGGCTTTTTCTGCATTAGAAAACCCCATCTTCCACTTACTACTTACTGTTTGAGCTGTCACAAACTAACTGACCAGAAAGTCGCAATGCAATCAACGAACAGAAAACACAATGCAAACAAACATAACAACATCGTACGTAGCAACTAAGCAGGTTGAATGCGACAAACAAATGTCGGGGTGGAAACTTTTCAAAATACGATATCTCGTAAACCACTTGCACTAGAATCCTGCAACAAAGACCATTTACATTCTAATTTACCCTACCTTTATTCTATTGTTGTAACTAGGCATTGTTCCGTTTAAAAATAGTATGTTCGCTCAAAAAATACACCTTTTCAGTATTTTTAAAATATGTTTATAGGCTAAATGTACGAGCCTCTGACTACCAATCAATGCTGTGAAACTGCACATCGATAGCACTTTCCATTTCCGAAATATTTGCGGTGCAAGTTTTAGGTGATTCGCCCTGTATAATAGTTGTATACTGTTAGAGTTCCCTCATGTCTAACCAAAGGTTTACAAGACGTTTTTGAAGATGCATTGGTAATGATGCGAATAGCCTTCTTTTGCAAAAGTAAAATATCATTTAGTCTGCTACTATTGCCATAGACCAATAAACCATACTTATAGATACTTTCAAGTAATGCATAATGAATTTGTTTCTTGTAATTCCCGGAATTTTATTTTAAATACTTCTCAATAGATATACCACTCGTGATGGTCTTTTGCAAATATAGTCCGTGTGGCCACTCCAATTTAATTCTGGATCTGAAACGTTCCTAATAACTTTATAGTTTGATTAGTCAAACTTCCTGTGACTTGTCTAAGGCTTAAAACAATTTTTTGTATCTTATCTGTGTTTACAAATAAAACCGTCTATTTATATCATTAATTGTGTTGTTACAATAACCATTAAGAATATCAATATCATTATATATGGTAATTAAATTTGGGTCATCGGAATACTACACTGTTTTAAGAGATACATTACTAGGTAAATCATTTATCATAAGAAAGAGAAACGCTCCCAGAATAGGTCCTTTGGGAACGCCATACTTAATGGGTATTTCTAAGCTATTTTTACCATTTTCGTAAACTGCATGGCTACGTCAGGTAAAACAGATGGAAGTTATACTCAGTGTTTCTTATTCCACTGTAATTCAATTTTTTGAGAAGTAAGGTCAGAAATATAGAAACGAAGGCTGTTACTTAGATCAAATAATAAAGTTAAGGTTTTATCTTTGTAGGCCTTATAAATTACCTTTAGAATATCATCATTTATGTCCATTGTACTTTTCCGGAGAGGGGGGATTAAAGTGAGACCGTGTGAGAATATTGTTACTTATAAAATATTCTCTTATTTGTGATAAGATAATGCTTTCAAAAACCTTACCGACTATAGGTACAATTGCAATTGGTCTATAATTTCTTAGATTTTCTGTCACTTTTCTTATAAACAGGAACTGTATTAGCTCTCTCTAGTTCATCAAGAAAGTTGCCATCTCTAAAATATAAATTGACACATTTTGTGAGTGGTACTGTTATACTTCTTCACGCAGTTTTGATTATAGTATTACTTAAAGTTATACATCGCAGCTATTAGAATGGTTTATCCTTTTGGTAACCGTAATAACATCATCCTCAGAACGTAATGGAATTTAAAATTGTAATTATGCCTTAATATATGGTTAGCAAAGGTTCTCACCAGATACGTCAAATATTTCTGCAGGTGATTTAGCTTTAATATAATTCTGTTCTTCTGAATCAGAAAAATAATACTCAAATTCATCAGATGCTATCATGGTCGTATGTCACTGTAAACTATCATTTACTTCACGTTTCACAATGTTCCAAGCGGCTTTACATTTATTGCTTGCTCTGTTAACAAAAGTTCTATTATATTCCAATTTGGCCGTTTTTAATTGTTTATCAATTATAATACCTTATCAGATGCTGTCACCCTGCACAATCTGCAATGCACAAGCCATTGCTTTGTTTTTCATAAACGTCATACTAGGCTTAAACCATGATCTTGAAAGGCTTTTTTTATTTCCATTTTGTTTCTTAACAAATAGACAACATATAAAAAAACAGTTAACAATTTATTTAAAAATGCATGAAAGGCTTTTCATGAATCATATGACTTTGTTGTCCATTAGAACCTCTATACAATTCATAAAACTTAAATAATAATTCAAATTCTCAATATGATGTTTTGGACCCAATATTCATTCATTCATTCATTATCTGTTTACCCTCCTCTTATGTAGGACTTACACCCCCCAGGACTTACAAGCGGGTGCCTGGGGTCAGAGGCCCGTCGAGGAGCAGACACTCATGGATCAGACAGAGCATCCATGGATGGGTGATCAGCCCGATGCCTGGTATGGGATGAAGGAAGTAGATGAAACGAAATGTTGGTGAAATGGATGAAAGGAAAGGTGATGATGCAGTTGGTGGAATGAATGGCGGGGGAAACCGGAGAACCCGGAGAAAACCCGCCCAGACGCCGCTTCGTCCACCACAAATCCCACATGCAGGTCCCTGGGATTGAACCCGGGCCGCCTCGGTGGGAGGCAAGCGGTCTAACCACTCGGCCACGGCGCCGCCTTTTGGACCCAATAACTATATAATAACTTATATATAGTAACTATATAACTATACAATAACTTAATAACTATAAGTTAAATTAGTGTCATTATTTACCTCAGCCTTTGTAATTTGCAATAATGATAGAATTACAGCAGAATGATCTGATAGTGAAGGATCAAATACTTCAACCTCGTGTTCTTCTTAACTCGAGTTTGTAATAGGATTACAAGACAGGTGTTAAATATTTTTGGGTGGTGTGAAAATAGCGCAAGGGGTGCCACGCTAGCCTCTATTCTCGAGGTCGCGGGTTCAAACCTGGCGGAGGGCGATGGATTTTTTTTCGGGCGTAAAAATCCTTAGCATGGTTTCTCTCGAAAGAGACGTAAAGCCAGTAGTCCACGTTGTAGATTTACGGTAAGTAACAGAACCTCAAGTCTGATAAAGAGGCTTCTGAGAAAAATGTCCTGTCTTTCACACCCAACGTAGAATGGGACGCTAAGAACCACAGTAGTTAAAGAGCGTCCATAAATAAAAACTCAGCTTAATTTAATTTTTATAACCATATTTATGTTAAAGTCTCCGTTAGTTATTAACTTTATATTTTCATTTAAAAAATGCAGTAATAGGGGCTCAAACTTATCCATAAAAATGCGTGTCTCCAGTAGATACAGATATACATTAATTGCAATGGTATTTTATAGTTTCAGTCTTAAGCTATGGCCTCAAAGTGTTTCTCAACACAATAGGATGAAACGTCAATGAATACAATCACACTTATACTCATTTGCAATAAAAATTGCCACACTACCAGTTATATTTTCTGAACGACAATAAGTGGATGCTCTTACAAATCCAGTTATACCATAATAATAATAATAATAATAATAATAATAATAATAATAATAATAATAAGTTTCGCCAAAATATTCAAGTGTTTAGCCATACATGAAATGTTGTAATTTTATCATGTAAGTATGCTTCAAGTTCATTTTATTTAGTTCGAATACACTGAATGCTAACAAACAAGAAATCAAAATATTTAAAAGTGTTTATTATCGCTGATTTCTTTGGTGCTAGATGATTAGCAACCTCATTATTTACTATTTGTCTATCTGATGTTTTGGGTCTGTAAAAAAAACACGAGATACTTGTGTGGCTTTTATGCCACATGCATGGCATGTTTTAAGGATATGCAAGGATCCATAGCAGCCTGTAAATGCTCCTCTAAGACATCAATACGAAAAGAAGAGTAGAGATCAGTTTGCCTCGAATTTAGTTTATCACATGAATTTCTGAAAATTCATTTCATTTGAGAAAATTTACAATGTGTTCTACTTCAGTAGTTGGTGATAACCTATCACATGTACACTCTCAAGTTTTGTTACATCACTATTCAGTTGGCTGTTTCCCATTTTTTTCTTCAGTTTTCTTGTTACTGCTTGAGCCCATGCTTCACTCTGTACTCCATCACTATTTACAATTTACACTTTATACTTTGTTAACACAACAATTCAATTACTGAATAACAAGAGTTCACTGGAAACGTGCGCTTTGAAGAAGAAGATGATGATGATGATGATGATGATGATGATGATGAAAAGAAGAAATAGGAGAAAGCTTTAGAAGAAAGTGTGTGTGTATATGCGTTGTGAGGGCTGAAAATGTGACTCAAATCCCAAAATCACTGGAGGGATATTACGTTTCGTATTTCAATCTCGTATAACTTGACAATGCATGGCAAACATTTTAAGCCGTTTCTCTCACTGCAAATAATTATTTACATTTGTTATTTTGTCGAACATTTTCGCTGGTTGTAATTAAAATATCAACAAAACGTAAAAAATAGTTTAAATATGAGATTAACGTATAAATTTGAGATTAACATAAATATTGTAAAAAACCTGTAAAGCCCTCTTTATTCTCATTGAATTATACACAACTTAGAAACCATATAGGATAGATAAGTTGCTGCAAGAAAACTGTAGATCTCGTTAAAATTATATGCATTTTATGAATACATCTGAAGCATTTGCTCTTGTTCTTTAATTTTTTTCTACATTTTAACCAGTAAGCCTTGAAATCACGGGTGGTCGTTTTACTCCCTCCCCTCATCCTCCAATTAGCCTCATTCAAGTAGCACGTAACGTCGTGATTAGCAAATATCTGGAGCTGTTGCTAAACAGTTGCTTATTATCTTGGACTCTAAATCCTTGATGTTACTTAATTGAAATCATTTCCTATGACGTGCCGGCATGTTACCATGGTTACCTTTCCAACCTTGTCCTATACACGGCTTGTATGAAAGAACAATTTAATACCACTGTTTGACCTTATAGTTGGTTCGATTATAAAGCTCGGAATCTAAAGTGCTTACGACATTGTAAGTCACCATTGGGGTATGTCATCTCAAAATTAATTTGAGATCTCCTTGTGGTTTACGGGAAAAATGCGAGTCAGTTGGGAAGTTAATGTCTCACCGGCATGTTGCCAAGGTAATTCAGTTGATTAGAGCGGAAACTGTAAGATCCTGGTGCAAATCTCGGCTATGGCGTTAAATTTTTCAGTTTGATTCTACCTTTTTAATCTTGTCCTACACACGAATTGTTTATAAGAACGATTCATTTCCTATGAATATGCATTATGTATTGTTAATAGCATGTAGTGAAGATGTTATTTTGTTGTATTGTTGCTGCTACGTATGGAAAGCCGATTTGAAGAAGATGTATTATATTTCGATTGTTGGGGAGCCGAACTTGAAGTAGTTGCAACCGCACGTATGGTAAAAAGTTTCCGGTAACCTTCGCTCCAAAAATGTACTTTCCGGTAACTTTTGCCCCAAATGCCTGAAAAATATTAACTTTGTACTTTTGGCTGTTTCATTAATATTATATATTTATGTTTGCCTCGGCTGCGTCAGTATTTATATTTTTTTTAGAGACATGAATGTCTTAGCAGGGAGTGATGCGACTGAAGAATGTAAGCTTACACATATTATAATTTTACTTCACTCCTTTTATTAATGCTTGACACGATTTAAATACCACTTCACTGATGGAGAGAGAGAGAGAGCTGTGAGATTTTTTTATTAATTACTTGCACTTTTTAACACGTAAACTATTTTTTTCTCACACAAAATACGCATTAAATTTCTCGAGGACGCATCTAGCGTCCGGTTAGGAACACTGTCTACAAGCAACTAACTTCTGAATTTGTAAATTGTTCCATTTTAGTTTCTGATTGGCTAATCCTAGTCCAATAGAATACCTTCATTTAACTAAAGCTTTTTCTGGTTGTTGATTGGCTATTTTATAAACTGTCACAAAAATTACATTATTGCTTCCAAGAATCACAAATAGCATTATTGAACTTTCAAATTCATTATTGCCTTAAGGTTACCTCATTGTTAGCAAATTTTAACCTATTATTCTCACAGCTCCTACATTATTAAATTACGTAATACATTCACATAACATTATTACACATAACATTATTACACATGTATACGATAATATAAACACATACAATGACTGTAATATACACTTTTTATATATTGTTACATATACATATTGCTTTAAGGCGGGCTGTTATTATATTTTATATTATATAATTTGACTGAAATCATTAAGTGTTAAAAATACTGCCTCAGTAGTCAGATAGGAAAAGCAGCTTTTTATATTAATAGTTTGTGCATTTTGAAAAGAAATGACAAGAGTATAGATGAGTAACTGTGACAAAATAGTTTTTTAAACTTCAATTCTATTTAACTTTCTGCCTGTCTACCATTCGCAGCTTTCCTGTTGTTTCATACACGAACGCCCTGAGTGTATATACATGCGTTTGAACCGCATCCTGTGCAGCGGATCCACATATTTAAGGATAATTATGATGATTTAGGTAAGAATACCTTCCTATAACAGCCAGAAGATGAGAAAGAGGAGTCTGGTGTTTATCTGTCAGCGACGCTGAAACCTTCCCCAAGCCCTTGTTTGCTACCAGGGAGTGTAACTTGATATCTACAGACCCTTATTTTCCTTAACAACTGTGACCATTGTCTACTCTCGCACCCTGACTTGTCGAAACAAAGCAGAATATACTCATATGTACCAAACCACATTACACGCTGCCGCAAAAACAAATAAACAGACTATGAATGTGGTAAGCTGATGCGATTCCTCTCTTTCTTCTGGAACTTCAGTACAGTTTATATCCATGTCTTTATGTCAGATAAACATCAGATGAAAGAAATGTGCTCCAATGTAAGGTACTATTACTTTGCTGCTCTCTCCTATAAAGGTAATTCATTGGTGAAGTTTTGTACAAAATGTAGCGCTATATTCTGTTTTTCTTTCTAGTTTCATATTCTGATTTCAACATTCCAACAGATGTGACGTTAAGTAATTCAGAAATTTAAAAGTAGGTGTGCGTATTTTTACTTTCTCTACTACGTATAATAAGTAGGGGAAGTATTGTATTCCACCCAAAAATTCGATACCGAGATTTCACGGAAAAGCATTTTTGGAAACATGTCCGTGTGTGTGTCTGTGTGTGTGTGTGTGTGTGTGTGTGAACAGCATAACTCAGAAACGAACAATCGGATAGATACCAAACTTGGTATTTAGGTTCAGTATCTTCCTGAGATGCGACACAAAAGTTTTCAAGAAAATACCCCCACCCCAGATTGCCCTTTACATGGAACATTTTTCGAAAATTTTAATTTTCTCAAAAATGACTCTAACGATTTTGATTAAAATATCATATGTTTAAGATATTTTATGACAAATAAAATGTATATCTTGAATTCTCTGGGAATGTCTCCAAAAGTATTCTTCATTGTGAACGACTTTTCCATAACTGGTAAACCATAAGAGATAGACAAAGTTTTACGACACAAAAAAATGTAGATCGCGTTAAAATACACAATTTATGTCATTTACATTTTTTTGTTGGGTGAACCATTTTCGAGATATTGGTACATTTTCACGTTGGAAAAAAAATCTGTATTTTTGGACAGAATTTTTCAAACTTCTTTCTAATGATTGGTATAATAAACTAAAACTATTTACTTCATCAAAACTTAAAAATAATTTTTTGTAACTATAAAAAATTTCATATAGTTTTTAAAACACTGTAGCTTCTATAAAAATATATATATTTTAGACTTTTATACCAATTGAATTTTGCTTTGAATGACTACAGAGTCTTTGTAATTTATGTTAAGACCATAGTAGTTCATTCACGTCATTTCCTGTCTAATAAGCTTCAAAATGATGTATGAATGAGGTCTGTAGCTTAAATTTAAGAGTACTAATTAGTGATTGAAAGGGGTAAAAATGTTGAAAATTTTAATTTGGAGAAATACTGAAAAGAAGCTTCTACAATGTAATATGCCCAGCTAACCTGTATTTTTAAGCTAAAATCCCCCTGGTATGTATGCAGGACCCTCAAGCTGCAATTTCTGATCCTCACTGAGTTATTTTCTTCCTCGAAGATACCTCCTCTTCTGTTTCTGTTCAGGAGTGGAGTGCAGAAGACTGTTGCGTAGTCGTTGCCTATCAGCGTTGATAATGACTGATGTGTATTTTCCAGGATTTATTCCCAATTGCTTGAGGATTTCCAGCTCCACTTTATTACCACAGTTGAAGTGACACACTGCATCCATAACACTAGTTTCAGGGTAGCAAGCCCCATATATATGTGTCTTTTGGGCATCTTTTCCATATTGTGCCATTGAAACACTCATTGTTATTCTGAGTCTTCCCATGTAGGCATTTCGAAAGCATTTCTTTGCTAGTCAGTCTCTCATATATGAGTTTCACAGCCTTGACTATTTCTAATGGAAGGCCAGGTTTATGTTTGTAAGATTGAAGTTTATCATTGGCCTTAGCTCGTTGAAATGAGCACCAACTTTTCTTACCTTCAGGACATCTTGCATGAAAAGGTAGATTCTTATATGCAGATAAATGATACAATGTAGTCCAGATTGCCTTATACATCATTTCACTGCTGGAAGTGTTCTCTCTCAGGACTATTCCAACATAATTTTCATCTTATCTATCATTTTACCTGTCAACTTTCCTTTTACACCCAGATTCTTTCCTAATGCAAGTTTTAGAAGTGCTGTTCCTAATCTTTTTTGATAATGGCCTATGCATTCAAGTTTTTTTATGGATTTACCATTGTATGAATTGCATGCTGTTACAGCTTTATAGCTCTTGGAATCCCCATTACCAGGAAACCTTACATATTGAAGGCCAAATTGGTAAAAACCTTCCAAATATCACTTAAAACTTAGTGCCACGCCCACTTTTGCTCAGAGTAATAGTGCAGGGTGGTACTAATTGTTGAATTAAACTCATGTCTGGTAGGAATTGGCATACAAATTATACATTTTTGAAAACTAGAAAGTCAGGGCTATTATATGACGTAAAGAACAAAAAATTGGAAATTTTTAAAAAAAAATCACCATTCCCAACGTGAAAATGTACCTTAAATTTTTCAATACTCATTTTCTCAATTGGGAATTCCTTATTCATTTTTTTGTCTTGGATATGCAAAGAGTATTAATCTGTGGGAAAGGGAATGGTGCTGCACCTAGCAACCAGCTATTAAGAGATATGTATGTGCTTAAAGGCTACTGTATTTCTATATTGCCCTTGTAAATATATATTCCCCTTACATCTACAAGAAAATTAGCAATAAGATAGAGTCTGTAAATGTTTATTTCTATTAACATGAAGTAGATGGAGAATAAGCGTTTCTAAAAATAGTTTTTACAAGAGTAGAGAAAGTCATGTGAGTGTAACAGACTTTTTTCTTCTATTTTTTATTTTAAGTCGCTTTTACTACGTAGTCATATGGTCACGGATCTGTTAGGAGATATCCTATGTATCGGACAGCCTTCTAAGTCTCATCCCTGTACCATACCATTTTACTTCACCACATGTCCACAGAGGCATGTGTACAGCAACTGTACCTCTGCTTCCACAAGTACCGGTCAAATGGTATTAGGGTGCCGTCCAGTGTACCTGCTTTCCTTATGTGTGGATAGATGACAGCAGTCGTTTTACCATTTATTTTTCATGTTTTACTATTGTTCTTTTTGGACTTAAGGTGGAACGTTGGCTAGTGATATTAAGTATCCAATCCGGTATTCACCTTGACGACTGAGGGAAACAATGAAAAGACCCCATTCAGATTGCTCGGCCCACGGTATTTGAACCCGGGACCTGTCGAATGCGGGCCGCAGACGTTATTGCCTGAGCCGCATCTATTTCGTTTGATACACCAATTTTCAAATGTCTTTTAAACCAATAGCTTTTTAACACCTTGCAATATTCAAATTTCTGCTTGTAATGCAAATCTCAATCAAGAAACTGGCTTGGGCTACTTTTTGGGTTTATGTTTTACATAATTCTTAGTGCAAAAAATGAAAGGCGCACACCAATATTTGGTAATTCTTTTTTAAAGTCAACGTAATGTAAATTTCTAAAAAAAAATACAAAAAAAAAAGCACAAGCCAGATTTTTATTACGGTTTAATGGTGCAGAAATTAAACTTTAAACCAGAAATATGTAATCATTCTTCGCAGAGAGAATTTTGAAAGAGTGCAAAATTAGTATTTTATTTGTAGAGCTCATGGCAATTATCACATGAGAATTTGAATTGATAGGTAAAGAACTGCACATTTCTGAAATTTCACGCGATACGTTTCGTTAAGACGAATCATGAACTTGAGAGGCAGCGCAGTCTGTTGGACATGTTTTCTGAATCATAAAAGGTTGCCTTAGCTTTGAAATTTAATAAGGACTAGACAGAATTAACATTTCGATCAAACGGTATATTTAAGACAATTTCGGGTTATTAAAACTAAATTGAAATATGTATATCGACATGCCTTATTTCTCAATTTTATTAAGACAGGCCAACATATCTTTTGTTTGTATTTTCGTTATGGGCTTTATTAAATTCTTGCACTCTTCTATTAAGTATTTTTTGTATTTATTGGTAAACCATACATCTGATAACAGAACCGCTGCTACTATTTCTGTGAAAGGAAACTGCAAGATCTTCTCAGATATTATCAGAGTTTCCAATCGTTTTTACTTTACTACGTATAGTAAGTAGGGGAAGTATTGTATTCCACACAAAAATTCAAAGTTGAGATGTTACCGTAAATACATGTTTTGAGGCCCCTGAATCCAAAACACATCCGTGTGTGTCTGTGTCTGTAACAGCATAACTCAAAAACGGAAAGTCGGATAAACACCAAACTTGGTAATTAGTATTAGTATCTTCTAAGGATGCGACACGAATATTTTCAAGAAAATCCCCACCCCAGACTACCCCTTATGAGGAACTGTTTTCTAAAATTTTGATTTTTTTTAAAACGGCTCTAACGATTTTGATTAAAATACCATATGTTAAAGATATTTTCATGGCAAATGAAATGTATATCTTGAAGTTTTTGGGAATGTCCCCAAAAGTTCTCTTCATTCTGAATGACTTTTGCATAACTGGTAAACCGTAAGAGATAAACAAAATTTTACTACACAAAAAATGTAGATCTCGTTAAAACACAGTTTATGTCATATACAACTTTTTTCTTTGTATAGTGAAACATTTCCATGATATTAATTTTTATTTGTTTGAATTTTCAATACTTATACTTTTTCTCAAATGGGAATTCGTTTTTCATTTTTATGTCCTGGACATACAAAGAGAATGGAATACTCCACATAGCAACCGGCTCTTAAAATATTTGACTATCGCTTAAAGCCTACCAATTCCCTTTGCACCTACAAGAAAATTAGTAATAAGATAGTTTCTGCAAATGTTTATCTCGATTAACATGAAGTATATGGAGAACAAGCGTTTGTAAAACTAGTTTGTACAAGTGTAGAGAAAGTCATGTGAGTGTAACACACCGTAATTATCCTTGTATACTGGAGCTGATGCTACTGTAGATGGTTCATTTAATATAAAACTAACCGAGCGGGATGACTCAGGCAGCAACGTCTATGGTCCGAATTCGGGAGGTCGTGGGTTCGATTCCCGCGGTGACCTGCCTGAACCATGTTTTTTTTCGGGGGTTTCCTCGGGTCACTAGGCGAATGCTGGGAAGGAACATTACATTCCTGTCCCTCCATTAAGCATTTCATTTCACCTTCTGCTTGGTATGTTTCAGGGTTGAAAGTGTCGACGAGACTCTGGCGTTGCATGGCAGGGGAAAAGGATGCTCTATGCAACCCATCAACCTCCGGAATGGTGGCGGTCTCCGAGGTCCAGGCCCCCCAGTGGATGTGTAAGCCTTCTGGAGGGAGGGGAGCCTCTTGCACCAGCTGCCTTACGGGGAGTTTCATTCTGTAAAAGGTAGGGACCCCGCCCTCTGCCCTGTCGGGCTTCCTGGTCGATCGTCTAGTGTCCTCTCGCCTCAGTCCTCCTCCCGGGGTACCCCGTCAGGAGCTTAGGCACAAAAGATCTTGTAGGTCGAAGTGCTAAAGTTCTCCTCCTAACATAAAACTATGTTCTTCAAGGTATCTTTATACTTTCTGGCTATTGCTGAATCTTAATGTTTAACAGAACTATGAAGCAGACTGAATTCAGAAATCATTCTTTTTATTGGATTATATTCCTCAGATATATGAAGTTTTTAGCATAAATGTTAGATCACTATTTTTAAAGTTAATTGTTACATTATGAATTCTTACTCCAAATGTCGTCCTCCGTGGACTAGTGGTGCCGTGTTAGCCTGTAGTTCCCAAGGTCGTTGTTTTAAACCCGGCGGAGGGCGATGGATTTTTTTCGTATGTAAACATCCTTAATATGGCTTCCTTCGGAAGGGAAGTAAAGCCGGTGGTCTCATGTCGTAGATTTACGGCACGTAATAGAAACTCAAGCCTGATAAAGAGGTCTCTGAGCAAACTTATCACGCCCAATATAGAATGGGACGCTAAGAACCATAGTAGTTAAAGAGCGTCCATAAATAACTCAATTTAATTTAATTTATTCCAAATGTTAGTTTAGATCTTCAATCTATGATACATTTTGTATCCTCGCTATCTGTAAACTGTATTCTCTACTTCCAGAAGTTATATCTCGTAGTTGTGAACAGCGTCCAGGTACCGTTGTTGTGTATTGCATAGGTTTCAGGGGTTTTGCAACTTTTGATTCAGTTACAGTTGAGGCTCTGTACTTTATACGTAACATACATTATCATTATAATATAAATATAAAACTCAGGAGATGGGAGTGAAATTCGAACTCGGAACGTCTTCGTTATAAACCCGGCGCTCTAACCACCCATACAGAAAGTAAAACTGCGGATATTTAGGTCAAAGCAGCTACCTAACATCTAATCTTAGGATGTCTGATTCAAGGCGTAAGAACCATTTTTGAGAGTCAAAAGTTACACAACATAAATTCATTTAAAGGGTAGTTTGGAGTGCGAGGACTTTCTTGAAAAACTTTGTGTCGCATCCTTGAAACATGCTGAACTCAAACACTAGTTTGAAACTTATCACATCCATCATTCTTAGGTTATCCTGTTTTCACACGTATATGTTTCTCTAAAATATGCTCTTTTTTTTACTTTCTCTACTATGTATAGTAAGTAGGGGAAGTATTGTAATTCACCCAAAACTTCGATGCCAAGATTTCGCCAGAAATACATGTTTTGAGACCCCCTGAATCCAAAAAAAGCATTTTTGGAAACATGTCCATGTGTGTATCTGTGTGTGTGTGTTTGTGTGTCTGTGAACAGCATGACTCAGAAACGAACAGTCGGATAAACACCAAACTTGGTATTTAGGTTCAGTATCTTCCAGAGATGCGACACGAAGGTTTGCAAGAAAATCCCCCCACCCCAGATTACCCTTTACATGGAACATTTTTCGAAAATTTTAATTTTCTCAAAAATGGCTCTAACGATTTTTATTAAGATGTCATATATTTAAGACACTCTAATGACAAATTAAATTTATGTCTTGCATTTTCTGAGAATGTCTCCAAAAGTATTCTTCATTGTGAACGACTTTTGCATAACTGGTAAACCATAAGATATAGACAAAATGTTACTACACAAAAAATGTAGATCGCGTTAAAATACACAATTTATGTCACATACATTTTTTTTAATGAACCATTTTCGAGATATTGCTTGTTATTCCCTTAAATTTTTCCAATACTTATACTTTTTCTCAAATGGAATTCGTTATTCATTTTTTTGACCTGGTAATGCAAAGAGAATGGAATACTTGACATAGCAACCAGCTCTTAAAATATTTGACTATCACTGTCATTGAAAATTGGGTCAACCGTATACGCGCAACCCAGCGAAGTCGCGGCGGTCACTGAACTGATGTTTTCTTCCACACGTAATCACATTAATTATGTTCCAAAAGAAATAAACCTCTATCATTTATAGAACGTGTTTTATTTAACTTCAAAAATAGGACACTCTTGTTGAAAGACCCTATATATCTACATGTATTTGAACAGCTAGTGTTTGCGTTATGGAAACAGATCGAATAAGGCGATTCTGATTTTATCAGAGGTTGTCTAATTTCCTGCATGTGGTGTGTACTGCCACCAATTACGTATTAGGCATATGAACATCTGACGTTAAAGCCATATGTGTCCCATCCGTGAGGTGCTGTATACTGGTACGTATTTCCGTGTGGTCCTGGGCTCTCTGAATTTAGTGTTGATGAAGCATTTGCCAAATTAGCATTAGCAGAAACAGTCTCATCTTCATCACCATCATCATCATCAGAAGCAATAGCAATAGCAGCATTACCAACAGCTTCGTTGGTAATGATGATGCTGCATCTGTGACATACTTTCTGGGATGGAGCTATCTTTGTAAACCTGCACAGGAAATTTGTAAGTCCAATCGTTTTGTCTATAACCAACTAGTTCCGTCTGAAATATACTTGGTCCTATGTAGTACTCTCTATGCAGTTTCGGCTGCATAAAATCTATTCAGCTGTTAATGATGACTGCGTTGTGGTGTAACTGATACTCTTCGCCAGAGACTTGGTGAATATGCTGCCATCAAGCCATATGAACTGACATTGGAAAGCATTTAAATAGACTTGGAATTTCTGCACGTAAATAGCATACGTATTCACTTCTGTTACTACGTGACTATTCCTTGTCATTCGGCTGTGATATACATTCTGGCATTTACTGTGCATTATTTCTTTCATTCTAGCCCAGTATCTACAGACGTTTTCCTTTTGTGCCTTGCAAAGGACTGTGCTGTATGCTTCAAAAAATTTCGCTTAAACTGTCAGAAATACTGCGTTAAACGTTTTCAGTTATGTAAAGATATCTTGATAGTTATTTCCTCTATTATCCGATTCTGTATATTGTGTCTGGAATTTCTTTTGTGATTTATTTTTACATATGCACATTTTCATAAAACCTTGTACTAAAGTAAGTTTACAAACAAGTTCATAAAGTCCATTTTGTCAGGGAAAAATCCAGCAATTTCACCACAAATACGTCTTCCGCAATGTGTGGACAGAGAAATCAAGGTAGTTTTGAAACACAAGCTGTATGTATCTTCAGTATGGTGTTAATAGCCTTTGAAGATCGGGTAATAAAATGTAATTAACATCAATAAGAAGAATAATAAATATTAGAGTAATCCCCCAAAATGATTTTGGCTGATTTTTAATCACTTAATTATTTACCTCTTACTTACCACAAACTTAAAGCAGATCACGAATTAACATCCATGCTAAGGAGCAAGGAGGAACGTTGATGAATAACAACGTTATTCGTTTGAGGTTTGAGACTTGCTGAAATAAAGGTAGGGATAAAGCTTGAAATATAAATGAATGATTTTAGTTATATCACCATATAAGCAAATTAGCACAAATACTTTGATTCGCTGAATTTGTGTTAAACCTTCCATGTCACGAAAACTGCATATAAGGTATTCCAAAAGGAGAACAAGTTTACTGTGGCTGCTCATGAATGAAGTTAAACAGTTTCACGTAAAGTGAGTGTACACCACCCGCATACAGAGGCACTACCAGCAGGACAATAAAGACTGGCTTCCTTTCCGAGACCGGATTTCACACCAGCAATCAAGAGCACACATACACATACATATCCTTCCCGCACCCTCACTTGACGCAATTGGTTGATAAAAGAATCTTGAAAACAAGATATACGAACTGGCTACTGCAACACAATAGGGCGAGGGACCACAATGTAGACAGACAATATCATTGAGTGCTATGGAGTTGTTGAGACAATAGACGCAGACTCCATCCAGGAACACTGGAGGAGAATAAAAAAATAACCAAGCTGTATTGACGAAGCTCTCTTCAGTGTATCGTCGGTACCGGAAACATTGTGGCGACCCAACTCTGCCTTCATTCGGTTTTACTTAACCCGCTTCCGCTTTAAAGCACGCAGAAGAAACATTTTGATAGCTTTAAATATAATCCTGTAATTAAATCCCTTTCTTCACTAATTTAAATAATTCATTTGTGCCAGTTTCTGCAAATTGAGAAACATTTATTTTAAGAGGAGTTGTATTGTAGTTCTATTGTTGGGGAGCCAAACTTGATGAAGTAACTGCCCCATGTATGGTATAAAGTTTCCAGTGGCCTTCGACCCAACGTTTAGGAATCAACTTTGTACGTTTATGTTTCTTGAAATATTATATATATTTATGTTTGCCTCGGCTGCGTCAGTATTCATTTGTAAAAACATGTATCTCTTATCAGAGCGTGATACGGCTAAAGAATGTAGGCTTACACAAATTATAATTTTTACTTCACTCCTTTTATTAATCCTTCACGCGATTAAATAACACTTCACTGATATTAGAGAGCTGTGAAATTATTTATAAATTACTTGCACCTTTTAACACAAACTTTATAATATTCTCGCCGTAATGAATTTTCGTCTCTCACTGAATACGTATTGAACTTCTCGAGGACGCGTCTCGCGTCCGGTTAGGAACGCTGTCTACTAGCAACTGACTTCTACCGCTTTAATTTGCAAATTTCATCTATTTCAAGTCTCTGATTGGCTAATCCTACTCCAATAGAATGCTTTTCTTTAACTTTTAGCCTTTCTAGTTGTTGATTGGCTATTTATAAACTGTTTTAAAATATTACATTATTCTTCCAAGAATTACTAGTAGCATTATTAAATTTTCCAATTGATTATTGCCTCAAGGTTACCTCATTGTTAGGAACTTTCGACCTCTATTCTCACAGCTCGTACATTATTAAATTACGTAATACATTCACATAACATTATTATACATGTACACAATAATATAAACATAATACAATGACTGTTACATACATCTTATATATTATATTATACATAGATTGCTTTAAGGCGGGCTGTTATTATATTTTATATTATATAATTAGACTGAAATAATTTAAGTGTTAAAAATACTGCCTCAAAGTCTTTCGGAAAAACTTAGGTTTAAACTGACAAGAATAAGGATTTCTCAGCGCAAATATTTACTTTCTCTACTGCTTCCCTATAGTAAGTAGGGGAAGTATTGCAATCCACCCAAAAAATCGATATCCAGATTCCAGTGTAAATACACTATTTGAGGTTCTCTGAATAAATAAAAAATCTGATGTGTTACACTCACATGATTTTCTCTACTCTTGTACAAACTACTTATACAAAAGCTTATTCTCCATATGCGTCATGTTAATCGAGATATCGAGATATCTTACTGCTAATTTTCTTGTAGATGCAAGGGGAATATGGTAGTATTTAAGCTATAGTCAAATATTTTAAGAGCTGGTTGCTATGTGGCGCATTCCATTCTCTTTGCTTGTCCAGGACATTAAAAAAAAATCTGATGTGTTACACTCACATGACTTTTTCTACTCTTGTACAAACTATTTTTACAAACGCTTATTCTCCATCTACTTCATGTTAATCGAGATAAACATTTGCAGACTCTATCTTATTGCTAATTTTCTTGCAGACGTAAGGGGAATATATATTTACAAGGGCAATATAGAAATACAGTAGCCTTTAAGCACATATATATCTCTTAATAGCTGGTTGCTAGGTGCAGCACCATTCCCTTTGCCACAGATTAATACTCTTTGCATATCCAATACAAAAAAAAATAATAACGAATTCCCATTTGAGAAAATAAGTATTGAAAAATTTAAGGGAATAACAAGTAATATCTCGAAATGGTTCACTGAACAAAAAAAAATGTATATGATATAAATTGTGTATTTTAATGCGATCTACATTTTTTGTGAAGTAAAATTTTGTCTATCTCTTATGGTTTACCAGTTATGCAAAAGTCGTTCACAATGGAGAATACTTTCGGAGTAATTCCCAGAAAATTCAAGATATACATTTTATTTGTCATGAAAATATCTTAAACATATGATATTATAATCAAAATCGTTAGAGCCATTTTTGAGAAAATTAAAATTTTCGAAAAATGTTCCATGTGAAGGGTAATCTGGGGTACGGGGATTTTCTTGAAAACCTTCGTGTCGCATCGCTGGAAGATACTGAACCTAAATATCAAGTTTGGTGTTTATACGACTGTTCGTTTCTGAGTTATACTGTTCACAGACAGACACACACACACACACACACACACACACACACACACACGGACATGTTTCCAAAAATGCTTTTTTTGGATTCAGGTGTCTCAGAACATAAATTTCCGGTGAAATCTCGGTATCGAATTTTTGGGTGGAATACAATACTTCCCCTACTTACTATGTGTAGTAGAGAAAGTAAAAAAGCAAACTAAAAACTAACAAACATATTTAGAAAAAATCTGATGTGCTACACTCACATGACTTTCTCTACTCTTGTACGAACTATTTTTACAAACGTTTATTCTCCATATGCTTCATGTTACTCGAGATATCGAGATGTCTATCTTATTGCTAATTTTCTTGTAGATGCAAGGGGAACATGGTAGGTTATAAGCGATAGTCAAATCTTTTAAGCGCTGGTTGCTATGTGGCGCATTCTATTCTGTTTGCATATCCAGTACATAAAAAATTGAATAATGAATTTGAGAAAAAGTATAAGTATTGGAGAATTTAAGGAAATAACAAGCAATATCTCGAAAATGGTTCACTCAACTAAAAAAATGTATATGACATAAATTGTGTATTTTAACGCGATCTACATTTGTTGTGTAGTAAAATTTTGTCTATCTCTTATGGTTTACCAGTTATGCAAAAGTTGTTCACAATAAAGAATACTTTTGGAGACATTCCCAGGAAATTCAAGATATACATTTTATTTGCCATAAAAATATCTTAAACATATGATATTGTAATCAAAATCGTTAGAGCCATTTTTGAGAAAATTAAAATTTTCGAAAAATCTTCCATGTAAAGGGTACTCTGGGGTGAGGGGATTTTCTTGAAAACCTTCGTGTCGCATCCTTGGAAGATACTGAACCCAAATACCAAGTTTGGTGTTTATCCGACTGTTCGTTTCTGAGTCATGCTGTTCACAGACACACACACAGACACACAGATAGACACACAGACACACACACGGACATGTTTCCAAAAATGCTTTTTTTGGATTCAGGGGGTCTCAAAACATGTATTTCCGGTGAAATCTCGATATCGAAATTTTGGGTGGAATACAATACTTCCCCTACTTACTATACGTAGTAGAGAAAGTAAAAAGTCCGTGCGCTCGTGTATGCCTTTGAACAACGTAGCTCAAAAGCGAAAAGTCTGTTAAACACCAAACTTGCTATTTAAATTCAGCGTCTACCAAGGATACGACACGAAGATTTCCAAGAAAATACCCCCACCCCGAACTACCCTTTACACGAATAAATTTTCAATATTTTATATTTTCTCAAAAAGCCTCCAATACCATATAAAAATCATATGTATAAAATAACATTGTTAGAGATATTTGCATAGCAAGTAAAACCTAGATAAAATATTAAAATCTTCCGGGCTGGAAGGCCGTGGTCTAAGTGTAAAATGATGAGCACCCAACGTTTCGGTCAACTCTTTGGTTGCCATCTTCAAGAGATGACCGAAACGTTGGGCGCTAGTAATTTTACACTTAGACCACGGAAGATTTTAATATTTTATTGATTAACTCCGGCCGTGAAAGCCTTCGTACTTATTTAAAACGTAGATACATCTTGAATATTCTGGGAATATTCTTTGAAGGTCACTTCAATCTGCATGAATTTTTTATAGCGTTTAAACCGTACGTGATAGACAAAAACTTAATCACAAAAAATACATATCTCGTTAAATCACACAAATTATGCAAAATAACCCCTTTTTTGGCATTAACCATTTCTAAGATATTCTTATTATAGGTTTGAATTGTCAAATACTTTATATAGTTTTTTTTTAAACTGCAAAATTGCTATTCGGTGGTTTTTCCCCTATGGTCACGCAAAGCCATCACATAGCGAGCGTTCTTAACAGATTTGAGTATTTCTTAAAGCCTACTGTATTTCCTTAAGCTCCTTGTACACGATCAAATTTTTGTCAAATTCACTGCTTTACAAGACTTTCCAAGAGTTGACACAACGTCACAACTTTTCTTGTCACATTGCTTCAAATACTTTTAAAGTCTTTGGAAGTCTTGAAAGCAAATAAGGTTATGCTCTAAACGATCAAAGGTTTGACAATGATTTGGTGGCTTTGGCCAATGAAATCTGACTATTTACAGTGCGTCAGAAATCTGCATAATGACTGAAAGTGAAAAGTAAATAAAAATGGCTACCTGGGCAAGGGATGTCATATGTGAGGTAATTAGATTATACGTAAACTGGCCATGTCTATACATCGTGGGCTTCGTGGATTATCACAAGATGAAAGCGAGAGCATATGAAGAAATTGTCGGGCAGATTTCCGAAGTGAACAACAATGCATTAATGCAATGTTATATATTGTAGTTAATCTATCAAGTCGTATTATTTCCAGTGCATTCTTCAATCGTAATCTGATTTCACGGGCTATAATATGTGCAAGTGCCATGTAATATTACGTAGAGAACAATATGTCATTGGAAATTGTTCTATCGTAACGCTAATAGCAATTTACTTTGCATGTGATACATTATCAATGCATTCTGAAGAGGTTACGTTTGGCAAAGAGACAACGTCTAAATATAATTTATGACATTGTCAAGTCCCGCCAGTTCTTGTCAGGTCTTATCCAATCTTGCCAAATATTGATAAACATTTGACAAATTTTCTTGTAAGCTCTGGAATTGAAAAATAAATTTGATCATGTACAAGAGGCTTTATTCTCTTTGTACCAATACGAAAATGCATAATAAAACAATTTCTGCAAACGTTTATCTCGATTCCCATGAAATAGATAAAGGAATAAGATTTCGTAAGACTATTTTGTTGAACTGGTAGAGAAATGGGAATGTAACAGATACGATTTTTTTATCTTGATCAACGAATGTATATATGACCCATTCAATATTTTACAAAATACTGTGTTTGCATTTACTGATCACAGTTTGAAACTGTCAAGTATAATGTACTGAAATTAAGGTAAACTTATACCGGGAGAAAAAGTATTGTATTACAACCAGAAATTCAATATTGAAATTTTACCAAAACCTGAAGCCCATTGAACCTAAAAAATGGCACTGCCAGAAAAAAATGTGAGCATTCGCGCTTGTGTGTATGTGTGTTAAAAGTATGGCTCAAAATAAAAGTGGAATAAAAATCAATTTCATATTTGAGCTAGACGCTGTTTATGCTTGCCAGGCGAGTTTTCTACAAATTTCCCCGATCCCAACCTACCCTTTAAACTAAGTATTATAATTATAATTATTTTGTTGAAAGTGCATTTCAACATAATCACAATTTATTTTAAATGAATTTTGTATAAATTTGTGTAACTGGTAAACCTAAAAAAGCTACTTCACGAAAAAAGTGGAGCGAATTGAAAATGGACTTATGTAAATAACTCTTTTTGTAGCACTAGTCACTTTCAAATATTTGTTGTTATATATGTAGGTTCCCCAGGCTGTATTGTCATGCGGTATTTATAAAGCATATTAAGGATTCTCGGCTTCACTAATAATAAGAACCCAACTTACGGTATTGTGCTTTGTTTACCGTACTGTGAATGCAACCAAACCAAATACATTGTTGCTTAAATGTGGGTTATTTTTAGCTATAACCGCATCGTGAATAGGATAACGAGAAGAGGAGAAACACTTTTATACATGAACGTAATAATTCGAAGTATTAAGGGTATAGAAAGTCATGTAGTGTCAACATTATCTTATTTTATAAAAAAGTATCTAATGTGTTCCATTCACATGACTTTCTCTACCCATAACCGTTTATTAGTGGGTATACAAATGATTCTTACTGAAGCTTATTTGTATATTTGGTTCATTTAAACGAGGTAAACCTTTGCAGAAATAGCTATTATACGCATTTCGTTAGGATACAAAGAGAACAGCGATAGTCAGGCGGCCCTCGTAGCTGTGGTCGCTAGAGCGAATAGCTTCGGCGCTCCACCAAGCTGAGTGTCGCGGATTCGAGTCCCACCATACGCATGGATGTTTGTATCTGTGTGTGTATGTGTTGTATGTGTAATTACGGTAATAAGCGGTAAATTAATCAGTAAAAACACAGTATTCATAAACTGGGTAAACAAGTGAACTTGAAAGGATAGTCAAATGTTTGAGAAACTAGTGAATGTGTACAGAACGTTAAAGAATGAATACGGTGCTGAACAATCTAACCATTAATAACGAATACCTCGGAAATTGCTTATGGCACACACAAATAAAAAAAACAGTTGTTTGATAAATTGTGTGTTTTAAAGAGATATACATTTTTTGTGCAGTACGTTTTCGTCTATCGCTTAACTATCGTTTACCAGTTATACAAGATTATATGAAAGAGTGAGTGAAGAGTGAATGAAGAGTGTTTCGCAGGTTATTCCCAGAAAATTCAAGATAGACCTTTTATTTGTTGCAAATATAAAGTAAATACTGACAATTTTTAGAATGCTATGTTTCTAAAAAACAAATGAAATTTGTTTACATTTGACAGCTGCTTTCTAATGTTTTGTGAGTTGATTGCTGTGTAGTTTGTTTTCTTTGCTCTAATATTTTGTGAATTATCACCATTTAAAGATTTTATATTCACCAAAAAATGAATTTGACTAGAGAACACTGAACGGCTATGATTTTTTTTAAGATTTTCAATCATCATTAAAGCCTAAACAATGCGAAGAGCATCTTAGAAAATCATTTTCCGAAGAAACCCATCAAAGGCAACAGTTTATATTTGGTACAACGAATTCAAAAGAGATCGATTTTTTTCATAGTTGTGAATTTCGTGAAGAATACCCAAGAACTGCTGTTACTGATGAAAATATTGCCGCTGTTCGAGAAATGCTTGAAGAAGATAGACGGACATCTTATGAATTCATTCTGCCGACATTGGGCATCCGTATGAGTAAAATCAAAAGCGTTTTACATCAACAGTTATACGTGAGATGTATTCTACACAAAATGACTCCCGATAAAAAACACCAACGCATCGATTTGTGCAGAACAACTCGAAAAATTCCAAGGCGCCAAGTCAAATTTGGTTTGGAATGTTACTTGTGATGAATCTTGGATTTATTGTTATGATCCTGAAAAGAAAAATCAATCGGCTCAATGGGCCTTTCGTCAGAAACTAAACCTACAAAACTCCGACGAATTCGCAGTGCTAATAAGAAGATGATTGCTAGTTTTTTTCCCCTAAAACGCACCATATGGTTACTATAGCATTGGAAGGCAGACGTGCGTTTATTGCCAAATGGTACACACATTTCTATTAACCGCATTTTTTTTAAAAAAGTTCGTGAAAAACGCCCAAAAGGAAAAATAATGTTAAATCATGACAACGCATCGACGCATACAGCAAAATTAACAACTGAGTGTCTGGATGCCCTAAAGGTGAGCACCATGGTCCCTCCACCGTACAGCCCCAACCTAACACCTTGTGATATATTTTTGTTTCCAAAAACTAAAGATAAAATGCGTGGAATCACTTTACCATCATCAGATGAAGTAGAGTGGAGCATTATAAAAACTGATGTCTGAAGTACCGCAGGTAGAGTGGCATCATTGCTTTAAGAGCTGGTTTCATCGAATGCAAAAATGTATTTATGTTAAAGCAGAATATTTTGAAACACAATAAAGTGATTTAAGTTTTTAAAACTAATCCATGTTTGATTATCTAGAAATTTTCAGTGCCGCTCTTGCATCCTTAATATATGGTATTTTAATAAAAAATCGTTAGAGCCATGCTTGAGCAAATAAAAAATTTCGAAAAATGTCCCATTTAAAGCGTAGTTGTGCGGGTGTTTTCTTGAAAATGTTCATGTCGCCACTTTGAAAGATACTGAACTTAAATACCAAGTTTGGCGTTTATCCGACTCTTCATTTTTGAGTTATCTATGCTGATCATAGACACAAGTAGGGTAGAAATAAGAGTTCTGGCACAGTTAATTTATGCATGTCTATTCATATGCAAATGAGCCCCCCCACCTCCTCTCCCCCCCCCCCACCCCAGCTCCTTGGTAGTTTTAGTTGCAGCTGCGGTCGTAAATCTTGTTGAGTACAATGGAATCTTGACAGTTAAGCAATTAAAGCTGTCAATCAACTGTCAAAACGAACAAAGGGGTCATAAATTTAAGGTTCTGTAACAAAGGCGAGATATTTTTCCTACCCATCCCACATCAGGCCACTTCTGCACCTGGTCAGTTACCCACCCCCACTTCCATTGTGTGTCGAACACGTGGCACACTCGTTCCACTAGCTTTTAACAAAAGAACAATGCTTACCCTTCAGCTGTCAAAATGAACAAAGCCCATGATGAATTAGGGTTGTAACAAAGAGAACCTAAGCCTGTTAACAGAGAAACAAGTTCTATTGTCCGGTGCAAGCATTCTTTAGAAAGACCACCTGGCATACTCATCCCACAACCCAATAACAAAGCCTGACCCTTTCCATTGTGTAAGAGATTCTATTGTGTGTGCCTTTCTATTGTCCTGGGGCAAGGCTAGTTTAGAAAGACACCTGCAGCGTTCCCATCCCACAACCCAATAACAAAGCCTGACCCTTTCCATTGTGTAAGAGATTCTATTGTGTGTGCCTTTCTATTGTCCTGGGCAAGGCTAGTTTAGAAAGACACCCATCCCACTGCTCCATAACAAAGCCTGACCTTTTCCATTGTTTGGCCACCTGCTAGTTTAACAAAAGAATTCGAGGGTTGCTTTATACTCGACTTGTCTTTGTCTGACTGTGGGAAAAGAGAGAGCCTTGAATTCCCACGAGACAAGCATCGCCAGCCCCATTCCACCCCCCGACTTCCAGGCGTCACCTGAATTGCCTGAGGGCTACTTCTCTCTGCGCATGCGCTGCAAGAGACGATGTCATTGGATGCAATAATCACGTGACGTGTAACATCTCTCCCCGCCATGCCAACGCGCGCATGCGCTGAAAGAGATGATGTCATTGGATACAATAATCACATGACGTGTAACATCTCCCCCCGCCATACCAACGCTTGAAATTGCCTGAGGGGTTCTAGGCTCCCTATATAAACCAGCGCTGGCGCATAAGAAAGCCACTGCGACTTTTAAGTTAAAGTATATTGATTCGCTTCATCGAATTTAGTGCTATTGTCTTCCAGACTGCATTCATCATCATCTACATAATGCAAGGTGAGTGAGTTTTTTACATGACTAAGTGAAACACGAATCATTGCAAGAATACCATATTGTTTATCTAAATTTTTCATTTCTTTAATAATTAACATCAGAACTGTTAAAAAATGTAGCGCTTTCATCAATGGTGTAAAAATAGTTCTTTAGATACCGACATAAACATTCATACTTAATCTCTAATCAGTGTTCCTCTATTAACATTCATACGATTTCGCTACACATTCTTCTGTAAACATTCATATGATTTCTCATAGCATTCTTCTATTAACATTCCTATGATTTCACTACACGTTCTTCTATTAACATTCATATAATTTTCTCTACATCTTCTTTGTAAACATTCATATGATTTCTCCTCGCGTTCTTCTCTTAACATTCATATGATTTCACTACGCGTTCTTCTTCTTCTGAAAACATTCATATGGTTTTTCAATACATTCCTCTATTGACATTCACATGATTTCTCCGCTCATTCTTCTATTAACATTCATATGATTTCACTACACGTTCTTCTTCTGCAAACATTCATGATATTCTCGTCACATTCCTCTATTAACATTCATATGATTTCTCATCGCGTTCTTCTATTAACATTCCTCTAATAACATTCATATGATTTCTCATCACGTTCTTCTATTAACATTCATATGATTTTCGTTAAACGTTCTTCATGCATAAACATTCACTTGATATTCTCAACACACATTCTTCTGTAACATTTATATGATTTTCTCTACATCTTCTGTAAACATTCATATGGTTTTATCAGCTCATTTCTCTATTGACATTCACATGATTTCTCCTCGCATTCTTCTATTAACATTCATATGATTTTCGCTACACGTTCCTCTTTCCGAAAAGCTTCATGCGACTTTTTCACAAAGCATTCTATTAACGTTCATACGATTTCCTCTACTCATTTATTTCATGTTACATGTCTTTCTCTACTCATTCATCTTTTATCAATTATAAAAACCAATTGAATTTACACATTTAAACTTTTTCACAGGTAATACTGCAAACTCAATGGGAGTAGCAAGAGCGGCACTCGTCAGAGGAGCGGGCTCTCGACTTAACCAATTTATGCAAGTCAATAGAGAGCCCGCTAATAACAGCACAATGTACAACATGCCGACACCCCTGGCGGGGGACCTTATATCAGATATGCCGCTGCAAGGCACTTACATGCTTAATAGCCCCCCGTCACCAATCTTATCGGGGGGTGATTATATTATCCCGCCGCCACCTGGTTTTGAGGATGTCGCTCCCATTACAGGGGTGAATGGTGGCATGGGCAGCGCTTCGGACCAGTGCTGCACTTACAATAACTGCGAATACCAAGTTGCTGCAATAAAGATGCTTAACGAAGCGAACGGTGAGTTTAGATATATTATTACACTTTTTCTAGAAATATTATCTTTATCATTAATCAATGTATAACCAGAGAACAATTCAGAACTTCAATAATGGAATGAAGCATTCAATTTATTAGCACATTTCAATCAAAATTTTCAATGTGAAGTTAATTCTGCTTTTTGCTTCTTTGTTCTAGTTCCTGAAACAACTTCAGACGGGGCGGGGGAGATGGACGATGGTGGTAGCTTGCCCTCGCCTATCTTTTCACAGGACTCCTGACCCCGCCGCCCCTGGATTCGAGGATGTTGCGCTGATGCCTGTAGGAGATCCATGGGCGATTATCCCCAGCGAGGTGTGCACTTGTGAAAATTGTGCATACAGGACCGTGTACCTGCAGATGCTTCGTGAATTGAATGGTGAGTTTTTTTAACTTCATTTATTCTAGTAACATATTACATAAATAATTAACGTAACGTTAACGCAAAACTTTTCTCAATAAAATTTTTTACTCATTTTTATTGATTAAAATACAATTACATAATAATTATCGTAACGTTAACGCATAACTTTTCTCAATCAACATTTTTTACTCATTTCTTTATTTATTAAAATATACAATTATATAAATAATTATCGTGACATTAACATGTGACTTTAAGATTTTTTTCAATGATTTAATAAACTTATATTCTTGCATTTCTATTTCAACTGACAATCCAATTAATTCCACTTTATTATTGTTATAGAACCTTCAATAGTGGTCATGAGCCCGGAGCCTGAGGATGCAATGCTCCGGGGTACCAAAAGACCTCACGAGGCTGAAGAGGAACACGGACAAACAATTAGCCCCCTCGCCCGCCCAGGATCTTCAATGGCTCCTCCATCACCAGTTGCAGGGCCATCAGGCATCGGACGCAACCATTGTGACAACCCCACCACCACTGCTGACTCCGATAGTGACGACACCGAGTACAGGAACAACACCAAAAAACTAAAGGTTAGTCATACTCAGCTAGAGTGTAAGGTTATTGAATCGGCGTTCAAGGGCCGCCTTTTCAATAGCCGCATAGAAAACTCTTTAGAGATAGCTGACCGCAGTCAATTTCTGCAGGAATGTAGACATCTTGTATTGGGAGAGATGGTTTCTGTACTCAGGAGAAGCTCTTCTGGGTTTAAAGTAAATGCCTCCATACAGATCACCTACCTAATACAATCTCCTGAAAAAGAGCATGCAGAAACCATCTTTTTCAATAGTAAGACAAAGCTGGGTCTTCAATCAAGTAATCTCAATGCCTTATACACTTCTATGGTCGATGAAATGCTAGAAAACATCTCGAATTTCGAAGGAGGTGCAAGCTCAAAATCTCTGTTCGCTGTCAGGGCTCTTGTTATTGGAACTAGCTTCTATGATCCCTTGAATGCATCGCGATACATAGAGTTACCCGCTGCTATCAAGGCCAAGAAAACTGTAATAAACATACAAAATTGAAGATGAATACTGTTTTGCATGGTGTTTGCTCGCTGCAAAGTATCCTGCAAAGCGCAATGGTCAAAGAACGAGCAAATACCCTGCAGAACAGTTATTCACTGCATTCAACTACAGTGGGATAGACTTCCCTGTTAGCCTACACCAGATTCCAGACTTTGAACAGCAAAACAACGGAATATCGGTTTCAGTATTTCGAATAGAAAGGGAGTGTACAATTATACCGCTATACCAAACCAGCAGCAGGAAAGATTTCAATGTAAACCTATTACTAATTGAACAGGATAGAAGATCTCACTACTGCCTGATTAAGGATATGTCAAGGTTGACTTCAATGCAAATCAGTAAATATAACGGGAAAAAATGGGTATGCGAGCCCTGCCTGAAGCACTTCAATAATGAAGGTGTTTTTAAAAAGCATCAATTGAAGTGCATGCAGTGCCAGGTGCTCAAAATGCCTAATCAGGGTGAAGTGATTGAGTTCTCATCATACTCGAAGGGTAGTCCTGTAAATTTTGTTGTGTATGCCGATATTGAGAGCGTGTTAGCCCGAGTTCAGTCCTGTTAACCGTCGGTTAATCAGAGCTGGACCCGGGCTATCCAGCATCATGAGGCTATTTCTATATCGCTTAAGCTCGTATGTCGCCATGACGATTCATTGTCGATGTTTAAGCTATTCAGAGGTCCTGATGCAATCAAGGAGTTCTTCATTGAACTTAGGTCAATAGCCGACATGGTTATTGAGCAATATAGCCGCAATGAAGAAATGACCTTGACTGCTCAGGACGTGGCTGACTTCGATAATGCTCGTCATTGCCACATATGCAAGAAGGAGTTTGAGGTAGATGACTTGAAGGTACGTGACCACTGCCATGTGACCGGTGTATTCCTGGGGGCTGCTCATAATGCATGCAATTTAAATAGACGGGTACCTGACTTTATACCCATCTTTTTTCATTGCCTTAGCAATTATGACAGCCATTTCCTGATGCAACACCTGGCATATGATGATCACCCCATTTCGTGTATCTCAAGCTCCTCTGAGCGATATATATCATTCAGCAAAAAGTACAGGACTATCTTTTTCAGGTTTCTAGATAGCTTTAAGTTCTTGGATGATAAGCTATCTAGTTTAGCCTGCATGCTGAGTAGTGATGAGTTCAAGATCACAAACTCTGAGTATCCCGATCCTGAACATCAGCAGTTAGTGAGATCTAAGGGAATATTCCCTTACAGTTACGTTGACTCTCCTTCAAAACTAGAGGAAACAGCACTCCCTTCAATTGAAAATTTTGACAATATAACACAAGAGGAATACAACCATGCTGTCAAAGTCTGGAACACTTTCAACATTAGCAATCTAGGCGAATACAGCGACCTCTATTTGAAAACGGATACGCTCTTGTTGGCCGATGCATTCGAGAAGTTTAGGGACCTCTCTCTGGAGGTATATAACTTGGACCCCTGCTGGTACTATACCCTACCAGGACTTGCATTTGATGCAATGCTCAAGGTGACTCAGGTCAAGCTTGACCTCATCCATGATGAGGAAATGATCAAATTCTTTGAGGGAGGAATCAGGGGCGGAATGTGCACAGTGTCAAAGAGGCATGCTAAAGCAAACAACAAGTACCTTCCTGGACATAAACAGACACAAAAAGACTTATATTTGGCATATCTCGACATAAACAATTTATATGGGGCTTCAATGGCGAGCCATATGCCACACAAGCACCTCAGATGGCTTCTGCCAGAAGAAATTTTAAACATAAACTTCTTTGCTGTTGCTCCTGATTCCCCAACTGGATACGTTTTGGAAGTCGACCTCGAGTACCCTGAGCACCTACATGATGAGCACAATAACCTTCCTCTCTGCCCGAAAAGTGAGATACCACCTGGAGGCCAATACAAGAAACTGCTGGCAACACTAGAGAACAAAGAGAAATATACCTTGCACTATAGAAACCTCCAGCAGTGCATTGACTTGGGCATGAAGTTAAAGAAGATCCATAGAGTGGTTGCATATGATCAGTCAGAATGGCTGAAAACCTACATCAATATAAATACAGAGAGACGTGCAAGGGAAACTTCCAAATTCGGTCAGAATTTATGGAAGAAAATGAACAACTCTGTATATGGCAAATTTATTGAGAATGTGCGCAAATACAATGACTTCCGTATCGTTACAAGTTGGAAGCAATGCAAGAAATTGACAGCGCGACCAACTTACGTTCGGAGCATTTTATTTGCGGAAAATCTTGTAGGGATAGAACTTGCCAGAGAGGAAATTTACATGAACAAACCCATCTACATAGGGCAAGCCATCCTTGATATATCCAAACATATCATGTACAGTTTTTATTACAATATATTGAAGCCAGGCCTAGAAGATTTAATTTTAAATTACATGGATACGGATTCATTTATTCTGGAAACCTCAAGCGACATATACAAATTTATTAAGGAAAATCAAGAGCATTTTGACACATCAAATTATGAGGCGCAAAACAACTATGGAATTACACCGCAAAACAAGAAAGTCATCGGCCTGTTCAAGGATGAGCTTGCAGGAATCCCTATGATAGAATATGTTGGGCTAAGGTCCAAGTTATATGCATACAGGCACGAGGACCAAACTATGATGAAAGCAAAGGGCATCAACAAGACCGGCATGCGCAACATAAATTTTGAGCACTATTTCGGCTGTCTAAATGATATTAGAAAAAAAGTTTTAACAAAAACAACAACATTTCGAAGTTTCAAACATAAAGTCTCGACCATAGAAATGAATAAGGTCGCTCTCTGTGGTAGAGACGATAAGAGAAAACTGATTGAAGGCTCAGACCAGACAATTGCCTGGGGTCACTATTGTCTGCGTATGACTGACCCTTAGATGTATATATTTAAATTTTTAGTTGTGTAAATTTTTAGTTGTGAAGTTTTTAAACAAATTGCTTTTATGTGTGTGTATGCGTGTGTATAGGTGTATGCGTGAGTGGTTGTGTATGTGTGTATTTATATATGTACATGGATAATGTAAATGTTTAGCTCTTCTATTTATTAATTTATTGATTTTTAATTTTATAAAATGTATGTAAAAATGCAGTCTAGTGAGCGAGTGTTTTATCATGTATGTATTGTGCGTGTGAGTGTGTGTGTATATATGAAGATTGACCTAAAAATGTAATTTTTTTGTTTATGATTTTTTTTTACTTAAAACAACTTATTCATTTTTAATCATGTAAACCCTGTAAACACAAAAATGTTTTAAATAATGATTTTCTTATTTAACACAATATATACACTGAAATAAAAAACACGCATTATTGTGGAATGAAAGCCTCTTTATTTTCATTATTATTTTTCTACAATAAATCCTTTCTGTCAATCCATTGAGTATTAGGGAATCCATACCACTTTACAAGAATCCTATTTCCCTGCCTGCGTAATACTTTCTCTACCAGAAATGTATTAGGGTACAGTGTAGGTCGCAGTTCATGACCATAAAAGGACCCCTTTATCTCGTCACCATCATTACCTTTTAGCATGTATGTAACGGGATTGGTGTGATTCACATGAATAACTTGAAATATTTCAACAATCCAATTAGCTTCAAAGCCCTTTTCAAAATGTCCCTTGTCCTTTGATATCCTCACATAATCACCAACACTAAACTTTCTTGCCCCTCTCTTCTCTTTTCGATCTTGAGTGTAGTTGTAAACAGTCAGAAGAAGATCATTGTTCTTCACCTCTATAGGCTTCATTCGAATAGTGGAGTGGTAAGTGTTGTTATATCTTGCAATGATCTGAGGTAAAAGGTCTAGCCACTTGTATGATCCATTGGCTAGAAATTCGCGATACATCATATTTTTTAAAGTTCTTATTAATCGTTCAACAGCAGCTGCCTTCACATGGGTATAGGTACTGTAGTGATTGATGTTATATTTTGTCATTAAATTTTTAAAATGTTTATTATAAAATTCTTTTCCGTTATCACTCTGTATGTTCTTGGGCGGGGTTATCATTTCGTGCAGTATATCTTCCATAGCCTTTGCAACTTGAAGTCCTGTCTTGTCCATTAGAGGTCTCGCATATGCCATTTTAGAATAGAAGTTGATTGCAATGATGATGTACTTGAAATTCTTATTGATTTTTGCATGCGGTATCATCTCCACCAAGTCGATCTGCACCAAGTCGTGGAGCCCCTTGCTGATAATCTTTCGACGCATGAAGTTTCTCCGGGCTGGAGCATGGAGCTCGCTTGCTATATGTTGCTTCACTGATGTCATGCTATAACCTTTGCCGCTTTTAGTTCTTGAATAATCTCTTCAATTTCTTGAGTATGATTGTTATTGCCTGCGTCTCTGGATGCCACAAGTAGCCTAAGGCGATCCACCAGATCATTAGGGTCGGTCCAGTAGATGTAGTCTTGCCTCGTATTAGGGTGATGGTCTTTCCACTGTAGTCCTAATCCCTTTTGTTTCGTTACTAGAGGACGTATAACGCTTTTATACTTGTAGGAATTACCCGATCTGAGTTGCCCGTGCTTGCTGAAGTTTCTTCGATGAACATGTGTTGCTTTAAGTATTTTACTGTACGTTTCAAGGTCATCCTCGGTGTATGCATGCATTTCAGGTATTCTCTTGAAGATGAGTTCCTTCAATCCAGGCGTGGTTTCATACGTTTCGTCCCCTATTCGAACTTTATTATTGATGAAATCAATAATCTTGTTGCCTAGCATGTAGCTGCCATCCTCATATCGTACTCCATATGATGAATCTATTTCATTTTTGTCCTTCTTTCGAACTTTATTAAGGTAGTTGTAGAGTTTCTCATCTTTCATGTCTTTCGGTGATTCCTCCTTGCTTGTAGTATTCTTTTTCTGTATTTCAAGTATATCTTGAAGCGGATCTGTCACTGGTTGAAGAGCTTCACTCATCACTCTCTGGGTTTCAAACTGCTGACCTTTAAGAGAACGTAACTTTTCTCTTATAGCCTTCGTGTGCATGGCTACAGATTCTTTAAGTCGTATGCACTCGCTGTCCATCTTGAAATGACACTGAAATTAGACTTTCGCATTAATATATACCCTATTTATTTAGCAGACTTCAGTTTATAAGAGATTTTCAGCTCGATATTTAGAAAATGGCCGTCCCTTACACGATTTGCAGGAGCAGTGAAGGCTAGTTTATCACCATTTGCAATTGGTGCAGGTAGAGCTATCAGAGACTTGTTATTTATTTCAATTATTGTATCAGGCCTTACAGTAGGAGCTGTTGGTGACGTCATATAGCAAGAAACAATCTCGCCGTTTACGCTTGATTTGTAATATTCAAGACCTGTTGTTAACATGTACCTCTGTGATTTCCCTCTGAAAGGCAACGACTGCAGTGTAATTACATGTTCCCCTCTCATTTGCTCTACTAATGAATTTACGACTCTCATTTGTGTTTTAAGGGTATTGATATTATCCATTGCAGCTGTCAGATGCCCATCTATTGATTTCTGTCGGTTTGCCATAGTTTCCATGTGTTTTCCCACTGTTTCTGTAACTGTGGTACTCATTGCACCAAGTCTGTTGTTTAAATCTTGGCGTATTTCATTTTGTTTCCTTCCCACGTGAACTTTAACAAACTTTTTTGTTGCTCCATCACTGTCATCCACAGGATCTGCTACTTCAATTAGCCTTCTTTTTTGGAATGAAACGTTACCATTTGAATCGAGCGGTGGTGTTCTTGCACTTATATATTCTAATACATGCTTCTTATTTGGCACGTCATAGTCCTCTTGAGGTGGCAGTATTATCTTCAATCTTATAGAATCCAGGATAATGTTGTTTCCATCGTCGCGTTTAAGGGTATTTTTATTCAGATATTCCATTAGAGCATCATGTTGCACGTCTAGCGACTTCTGGATGTGATCCCTAAGCGTAGTTTGAAGTTCGCCCATGCGCTGATATGTCGTTTTTTCCGTGAACCCCTGCATTCGATTTTCAGTGGAAGAGGTAAGCGTATCCACGTAGCGTTTAGTGCTTGCGTCGTCGTCCTCCTCAGGATCCTGAATAATGCACAGTCTCTTGTTCCTGAATTGGTAATTTGCTTTTCCATCTCTGTTTATGATAAATTGATGTAGCGATCTTTTCACTGGAGCAGCCCTCTGTGATCCAAACCTGTCAATACTCATGATGAACTATGAATCAGCAATTTCTTTATTAACAACTTTAATATATACATCGAATCCGCACCTCTATCGACCGTCATTCATCGGAAATTCGGGAACTATTACCATAAAAGGTCTTCCTTCTGTAGAGCTCTCCCAAACACCTTTGCACAAATCTTTAAATTCAGTATACGTCATATCTGTGTTTACGTAATCTTCATATACATGTTTCAAGTTTAAATTATCTTGCCTGAAGAGTATAATCATGTTCGCATTATCTCTAATTAAATGCTTTGGGACTTTGGCATAGGATTGTGCTAGATATATTGAATCTACATTTCGATGTCTGCCCATGCTGTAAAAGGATGCAATCTTGTCTTGCTTTTCAGTGATGACGTCATCAAATATAAAGATTGAATTTTCTTTAATTTCTGATGGGTGCAAGACGCTTTCACCGTCTTCGTGAGTATACACGCCTATACCCTCAATGTTTTCAAGCAGCTTAACAAGATATTGATACTTTGGCTGGTATAGCGACTTTGAATAAATGTACACATTTTCAAAGCGTAGTCCATTCTCGTGGAGTATCATATTGAGTAATACATTTGTTTTTCCAGCACTGGAGCTACCTAGAATTAGCGCTCTAACATTGCCTGGAAACAGCTTCCCGTGACGATCGCGTCTAAAGTCACTTTCAAAGTGTAGCACCTGGATAGGCAGCGAGCAATCTTGCTTCACCAGCTGCACCGTAGCAACTAAAATAAAATAAATCATCCTTAATGTATATATGCTAATAAATGGAAGCAATGACAGAGTATAAAAGAACTATGTGCCATTAAAATCGATTAGTGTACCATGAGCGCTAAGGGGGTTAAGGTCTCAAGAGGTTCCGGTTTAATTAACTCTCTCATTAACCTGCTGCCATTTGAAGCACATTTGCCTGGTTACAGATACTGTGGACCTGGGACAAAGCTAGAAAAAAGACTAAAGAGAGGAGACCCCGGAATAAATCCTTTAGACGAAGCGTGTAAGCTTCACGACATAGCCTACGCACAGCATAAGGACTCTGCTTCGAGGAACGTGGCCGACAAAATCTTGGCTGAAAAGGCCTGGAAAAGAGTGCAATCATCTGATGCTACATTAGGTGAAAAGTTGGCAGCCCGACTAGTAACAACCATCATGAAGGGTAAGGTAGCTGTTGGTGCGGGATCCAGGAAGAAGAAACGAGGAGGATTTCTACCACTCATACCAATTATTGCAGCACTAGGAGCCGCCGCTGGAGGCGCTGCACAAATAGCCTCTGCTGTAAATAAGAAAATGGCCGCGGATAAACAACTTGCTGAAATGATGAGACATAACAAAGAAATTGAAGCAAGAGGGAAAGGCCTACGAGTGAAGAAGAAGAAGAAGAATAAGGCGAGGAACGCCGAAAGGAAGAGGAGGCCGAGCAAGAAAGGAAATTCAAAAAACTCCGGCAGAGGGCTATACTTGTCCCGGAAAAAGCATTAAGTAACATAGACCTCGACTTGTATGCCCGACGTTTAAAGATTCCTCATTTTAGGGGTGTATACATGATCGATCAGCTACCCTCAAGACCTCGTTACAGAGAGAGAATTATTGTTAAACTCGATACTTCAGAGAATGAAGGCACTCATTGGGTTGCTATAAAGAAGGATGGCAACGTGTCATTTTATTTCGACAGGTTTGGAAACTTGAAGCCTCCAAAAGAGATAGAAAGGTACCTCAGAGATGTTAAGGTACTGTATAACACTAAGAGGTTTCAGAGTTTCAGCTCAGTCATCTGTGGGCACTTGTGCTTGCAATTTCTATCGCAATGAGTTACACTATTGCAGTCAGTGGCAATGAGTCTGTGCTTACTACATACCTGAATCCACCTCTTCAGCTAGATCCAAAGTATCATTATGAGATTGCTCTACTGAATTTTGAAACCTTCTATTCAATTCCTAATGTTGATTGGAGTAATAATCAATTTCATTACATGCACAATGATGAAATTAAGATCATTGATATACCTGATGGAACTTATGAGATTTCTGATATTAATGAATACATCAGAGATAAGCTAGGTGTAGATGAGAATGTCTTCTTTATTAGACCTAATAATAACACAATGAAGGCTGAAATTAAGTGCCCTTTCACTATTGATTTTTCCGGTGATCGTTCTATAGGCTCGCTATTGGGCTTCAGAGGTAAAGTTATTCCAGCTAATCAGCTGTCTGAATCTGATTACCTGGTGAATATATTTAAGGTGAGCATCATTCGAATCGAGTGCAGTATTGCAAAGGGCTCTTTCATCGACGGTAAAAGCGGCCACTCGATCTACGAGTTTTTCCCTTTCGTTCCGCCTGGATATCATATTTCTCAAGAGCCGTCAAATCCAATTTACCTTCCAATCATAAACACCAATGCTATAGAACAAATTAGTCTTCGTGTAGTGGACCAAAGCGGTAATATCATTGACTTTAGAAACGAGGATATAAGCATAAGGCTTCACATCCGCTGCAATGCCAATAGATTTTAGAAGAAGTCAACGACGTCGAGGATATAATAAGGGAGTGATTCAACGCACACATCATACTCTACCCTTGACACCCGGAGGGTTAACATCACGCAATCGACACTTCCTCCAGGTATTGGGCTTTAGACTTCTATAATCATGGACATCTTCAATGTTACCAGCGCACCGACATTCGATGACAAGATCACTAAAGAAGAGGAACATGTGTTTTACCGTATAATACATCGGCTCTGGACGCTAATGATGAAATTAGAATCCCTTGTCAAGCTGAGGATTTATATACTTTACCTAATCGAAGTTATCTATACATCGAGGGGAGTATTACTAAACCTAATGGAACAGCTACTACTGCAAAGCTTACCAATAACGCTATTGCATTCATGTTTGATGAGATTCGACTGGATATGAACGGCTCAACTATTGATCGAACCAGGAACCCCGGGATCGCCTCAACTTTACGCAACTATGCTGCTCTCAATCCAATGGAGTCTGATCGCTTGCTGAATGCTGGATGGTGCTATCCTGGAGAAGACATGGACATTGTGAATGCAGCAAATGGAGCCTTCAACGCCATAGTACCGCTTTCGATGCTTCTGGGATTTGCTGACGACCACAAGGAACTCATACTCAATAGCAAGTTTGAGTTGGTGCTGATTCGATCCAAGGACTCTAAAAACTGTATTGTAGCGCCTGAGGGTGAAGAGAATGCAAGCGTTAAACTTGCACGAATCGAGTGGAGAATGCCAGTGATACGACTTTCTGATGCTGAAAAGGTTGAAATTCTCAAGATTGTCAAGTCGGACAAGGCGCTGTATCTCCCATTTAGGACCATGGATCTGCATACTCAGCCTGCTGTGCCGCAAACTAAATCATTCACTTGGAATGCTGCCAACACATCAAAAATGGAGAAGCCGAGATTTGTCATTTTGGGTGCTCAAACTTTAAGATCGAGTAATGCATCTAAAGACGGTTCTATTTTTGATCATTGTAACATAACTAATTTGAGAATTTATCTTAATAGCGAATGTTATCCCTATCATGACATGAATTTGGATTTTGGAAATTCTAGATTTGCATCTTTGTATGACATGTACTCAAAGTTTCAAAACTCTTACTATGAAAAAGAGAACTATCCTTTATTGAAGAGAAAAGATTTTCTTAAATTTGCTCCTATATTTGTTATAGATTGCTCACATCAACCAGAGGAAGTTGTAAATGGTGCTGTTAACATTAGAATAGAAATTCAAGCTAGTGCAAATATTCCTGCACAGACCACTTTGTATTGTTTGATAATTCACGATAAAGTATTTACATACAAACCTCTGACTCATGTGATGCAGCTTTTATTTTAAGCTAATCATTGTAAGGATTTGTTTTTTCATTAGCAATGTAAGGATTATTAATGAATAAAAACACTATGTAAAAGCATACTTTCATTCTTTTTATTGTTATTATTTATCCTGCATTTCCATCACTTTCTTCATCCAACTCCTCGTTCCAACATATTGCATTACATTTGCATCAGTCAGGTTACCTAAATGGTAGTCCGACTCAAGTCTTTTTAGCCTGCAAATTTCACCTCTATTTAAAAATATTTCACAATCATTTAAATTAGTGTTCAAAAATTTTATTTCTATCTCTTGCATATAAGCAACAATATTATAAGAGAAAACAATATTTTCACAATATTCCACACGCGGATACTTTCTCGTTTGGAGGAATGCACTGAATGTAGGAAGACTCTCACAAATTATCTCCCAGTCTTGAATTGTCATGTATACAAATTTGTCTGTGTTTTTCACTAAAAGCACTGGAAGATCATAAAAGAATGCTATGTTAATGATGCGCCTTTTCGAGATGTAGACGTCTCGGCACACGCTTCTTACCGGCATGTTTCTTGGGCGTCTCGATGTTGCTTGTTCTATCCTCCAATAGCGTCAGTCTCCTTTGCAGGTCTGCAAAGCTGTTCCTCTTCTTCTTCTTCCCCTTATTGCACCGCCTGAAACACTACACAATGAAGCTCTTAGAAAAGTGCTTGGGTGAAGTAAAGGTAACCTGAAAGAATTAAAGTTCTGTTAGGTCACAGAGGAATGAAACAATGATTTTTATATATGTGAAAATACTTACGTCAATGTTTTCCCGAGTTCTGCAGGCTTTCCAGGGGGAGACTTGGAGGTCGTCTGTGTTAGATCCCCAGCCTGCTGTGAATTGGAATCCTGTTCTTCATCTATGTGTTTAGCATACTGCTGTGCAATGGGATATTCCACTATATCTTCCGGTTCTTTATCATCGGAATCTATCTCGGTTTTAGGCGCTGGTGTCGTCATTTGAATTCTGCAAAAGTCATTATAATTTCCAGTGTTAGTCGTATACAACTGCTCTTGTACTATAGTAGCATGTAATGTATGCTAGTATCGCATACAATTAATGTTTACATTAATGTTCTCTGAAGTTACGTATATGACAATAGCAATGTACAATAATGATACATATTTAAAGAGGTACTCACTTTAAATTTCTCTGTCTGAAGAGGAATACACTGCAGCTCTCATGCATGGAAAGTATGACGCCATCTTGTCGTGCACCTCTGGTTTTGCACACAGTACAGAGTGAGTATACCCATTGCAGTACTCTGAATGCCACAGAGAGCCGTGATTTGAAATGAGGCTGAGCATCTCACCCTCACTTTCGGTATCAGTTTCTCTGGAAAGAAAGAAGGTACAATAGAATGAACCATTTTAATTTTTCACTCTTCTTTAGAGAACAATTGCACTCTTTTTAGAGTTTGCATTCAAGAATAAAAACGATACTTACATGATGCTTCTTTTGTAGACAGGGCAGTTGTCTGTGCATATGCCTCGAGAAGTCATCTGGTCATGATAGGAAGGCATGTTACATACTATAGAATGCATGATACCATTACACGACTCTTTATGATAATATGTATAATGGTATGATTCTTCTCCGCATTCACTCCAAAAATCGTCCATTGTATTATCGACTCGATTACACCTCGAATAATATTCAGAGCAGTGCGAGAAGGGGCTGCTTATATATAGCGGCTAGAAAAACGGGTTCTTCTATCACATGTAATGACTTGCAGAGAGGATCGGTGGGGGAAGCGATCTCTAGGGAGGGGGGATGAATGTGTTTTTCTATGCAAGAGAATAAATGCTTCAGTGAGGGAAATGAAATCTTTTATTATAGAGAGGCAATGCACGTAAAGGTTTTTGATATCTCTGTTTGAAAGAGATACTTGTTGCGTTACATGTATGTGCATGTGTGTGCATGTATGCACCAATGTATGCATGTTGATGTATGCACATGTGCTCGTGTATATGGGAGTGCCCGGCTGTGTACAAGTTGTGGAGAAAGAAAGAGGGAGAAGAAAGAAAATAAAGAATCGTGTCTAGGCATCGGAATATCTAAGTATACGCAGGGGTTTAATATAAATAATTATATTTGATAAATACATTTTTAATATGCCCGTGCATAGTTTAATAGTTATTATAGCGTTTTGCAGGGCAGGATTCGAGTTATGGACCTCTGGTTCCTAAGAATACAGCTCGTTAAACATTGTAATGTCGTGTATATTAAATTATATTTGTTAAACACATTTTAATCTGATCCGTTCACTCTTCAATAATTTAGTATTTATTATAGCGTTTCGCTGGGTAAGGTTCGAACTATGGGCTTCTGGGTTCCTAAGAATACCTTTCATTAAAACAGCGTAATGTATAAAATTAAATTATATTTGTTAAATACATTTTTAATCTTATCGTGCACGCTTCCGTAATTTAATAGTTAGTAGGCATAGAGCTTGCAGGGTAAGACTCGAACTAGAAACCTCTGAACGGGCTTTAATCAGGGTAATGATATAATAATGTTTTACCCTAAGAAAATATCAACTTGGATACCTAAGTATACGCATGTGTTTAATATATTTTTAGAGCACGCATCCGTAATTTACTAGATGTTACACATTAGAGTTTGCAGGGTAAGATTCGAACTAGGGTCCTCTGAACGGTCTTTCATTAATTAGGATAATAATGTATAAAAAAATTAAATTATATTCGTCAAATACATTTTCAATCTGGCCTTGCATAGTTTAATAGTTATTTCGAGTTAGAGTTTCACTTGGTAAGAGTCGAGCTACAATCCTCTGAACGCCTTTTTTATTAATTAAGGTAATGATATAATAATATCAATCATTAATTTCTCATTAGCAATAAACTTTTGATTACAGTAAGAATCGAACACCGATCTATGGATATCACTCAGAGGTTTAATGCACGTAATGAAATGTATATTAAGCGCTTTTTCAGTCACTGCCTGAAATGGCCAAGCTGAATGCTTGTTAACTATGCTCGGATATATTCGTCGGATGTCGTAAAACATCGGAGAGAACTCCCTCAGGCAAAATCATGATGGCCGACTATGACGTTACGCAGAGTTGGTAAACAAGTTTCTCTCTCTTTCACACAAACAAGGACAGGACGAGTATAAAGCAACCCTCGAATTCTTTTGTTAAACTAGCAGGTGGCCAAACAATGGAAAAGGTCAGGCTTTGTTATAGAGCAGTGGGATGGGAAACGTTGCAGGTGTCTTTCTAAACTAGCCTTGTCCCAGGACAATAGAAAGGCACACACAATAGAATCTCTTACACAATGGAAAGGGTCAGGCTTTGTTATTGGGTTGTGGGATGGGAACGCTGCAGGTGTCTTTCTAAACTAGCCTTGCCCAGGACAATAGAAAGGCACACACAATAGAATCTCTTACACAATGGAAAGGGTCAGGCTTTGTTATTGGGTTGTGGGATGAGTATGCCAGGTGGTCTTTCTAAAGAATGCTTGCACCGGACAATAGAAAGGCACACACAATAGAATCTCTTACACAATGGAAAGGGTCAGGCTTTGTTATTGGGTTGTGGGATGAGTATGCCACGTGTTCGACACACAATGGAAGTGGGGGTGGGTAACTGACCAGGTGCAGAAGTGGCCTGATGTGGGATGGGTAGGAAAAACATCTCGCCTTTGTTACAGAACCTTAAATTTATGACCCCTTTGTTCGTTTTGACAGTTGATTGACAGATTTAATTGCTTAACTGTCAAGCTTCCATTGTACTCAACAAGCTTTACGACCGCAGCTGCAACTAAAACTACCAAGGAGCTGGGGGTGGGGGGAGAGGAGGTGGGGGAGCTCATTTGCATATGAATAGACATGCATAAATTAACTGTGCCAGAACTCTTATTTCTACGCTACTGACACAGATACACACACGCCGTTTTTGTAAAAATGCTTCTTTTATTCAGGCGGCCTCAAAACATGTATTTTCGGTGAAATCTCTGTATCGAATTTTTGGGTGGCATGCAATACCTTCTCTACTTACTATATACGTGTTAGGGAAAGTAATAAAGCAATAAAATGAATATAGTTAGCTTCAAACCCATACTAGAGAGAATCCAAACGCAATTCATTTATCCAATAACAATGCAAGTATTTGCACGAATAATTGACATTTTATTAGGAAGCATTAAAATCACGAACATCATTTGTTGTCAGGGGAGTTTCATGGAGCAAGGTATAAGTAGGAAGATACAGCCTGAGGAAAATTACGTGGGTACAAAATTTAATAAAGCTTTTCTTATATTGAACAACTTAAAATGTTGCATGTTCTTCATGTATTTAGTAAAGGGCATATTATAAAACAGATGTATGTATAGGTATTAGTACTTTTTGTATGTTTGTGCACATGTGCTGTCCTTCCAGAGAATGGACGCACTCATTGGAATTGCAACTTAAAAAACATGCAGTAAGATCCCATTATTTGTCAATGATTATAACTAAACTTTCTGCCTTCTGAATATGCTTATCGTTGGATTCCACATAATTCCGTTCCCTTGAATCCATTATAATATCACATTACGCCAACATCGACGTTTTTCGATGCCTATTTGAGTAGGATAAACATGACAGATTTAAATGCATTTGCATATCAAAGGAGTCGCATAATTAGTTTAATTGACCGTATAATTAGATTACAAATGGTTATGGCACCTCGTCGAATTTGTCGGTATGTTGCCGCCAAAGGAGCTGGTGTTTGCAGCTGCTTACCACCTGTCAAACTTGATTGACAAGGGCTTGATAAGGGTTGACAGGAGATGTTTGTCATTTCAATCAATGAGATAACAATTTACCATGTGTAAAATTATCGCGCATCATTGACATCAACGGCATTAAACTGGTAACGAAGGCTGTACCGCCTATAGATGCTTGGATTTCCAATATCACATGTCCTAAATCGGTGGACGCGTGCCTTGATCGGTTAATATAGTTAAGTGATACTAATTTACTTCCGCACCTGGTTCTTATCGTACATGACCGTTAACATCCGTATTAAAGAATGGCGAAATGTGTTTGATTAATAAAATTAAGTGTATATGAATTGACTCTCGTGCCCTTAAAAGATTGTTACCGTATATTTGTATTACCATGTACATTAAAGAATGCCGACAGTAAGATAAGGGTCATACACATGTATAATTATCACGTGTCATTGACTATAAAGATTTTAAACCCCTAGCAAGGAGGTGGGTACCCCCTAGCGTGTATTTGATTGATTAACATAATTAAGTGTTAAATATTCGCTTTCATTTCCTGCTACTGAGAATATGTTATGATATATTAGACAGCTGGCTGTCTGCCGGCAACGAAAGAAGGTGTTAGAGCCTGCCCGACAACCCTAGCTCTTAAATGGCTCCACCCTGTCGTGAACGTCATAAACAAGTCTCGATCTGCAAACCAAGCTGGTTCTAGTCGGCAACGGTTAAACGTGCTGGAAACTGTCCAACAACCTTTTCCCTTGTAATCGTGAACCGTCAACCAACTCTTGTCTGGCGATAATGTCAATAAAATGTTTCGACCTGCATGCAGCCCTTTCACACCCGCTGCGTGATGTCATTAAAAGGTTTATGAATGTAAACAGGTGTAAACATGAATGTAAAACGCCGTTAACCACTATATTGCTTTCAGTATTTATGTGGATTGCCTCAAAAGCAAATCAACCATAATAACTCCGATGAATTTAATTGGGTCTCATCATCATATTGTTTCGATAGCTGAAGCTAACAAAATCGTTCTATCATCTCATGACGACAAAAGAGCGATTGCAGGTGATGAAATAACTGCATACGCTTATCGTCATTCCAGCATTGTGACATCTGCATAAGAGAATGTGATGTATGCCCTAATATGCTGGTTTTCCTCTGTGAGCTGCTGTCAGAAAATTGAGGTTTACTCACCATCACTGACACATACCCGTCAAAAACACAATGGAGAAGAAAAGGAAAAATTGAAGTGGAAGGCCGTAAGTCTGCCACGAGGAGCGGCTTCTAGTGCTGGTCTCAAGCACAGATAATAGAGGAGAGACGCCTAGTAAGAAATTAAAAAAAGCTACGTTAATGTAAAACTTTCTAAGACTCTCAAATAATAAAACCTGAATAAAACGTTTTAATTTGACTAAAAGAAACTCAAGGTGAGCCTTTATTAATGTTGGATAGCTCAAGTTAAGTTAGGATGTTTGACACTAGGTTAGGACAGATGATTGCGGAATAGATGATAAGGGATGGTGTAGTTGAAACCATGCTTGGTATTACCTTTCTGGCCACGTTTGGTCACATCTGGCTACATTTGGTCACTTCTGGTCACCTTTTTATCACTTTCGGTGACATTCTGGTCACGCCTGGTCACCTTTTGATTACGTTAAGTCGGTTATTGCGGTTACGCCTGGTCACGTTTTGTCACGTATTTGGTCAAGTCTGGTCACATTACTGTTACGTTTTATCACGTCTGTTCACATTTGTTCACGTCTTGATCACGATTGATCACGTTTTGGACAAGTATGGTCACGAATGATCACGTTGTTCACATTTTGGTCAAGTTTGTTCACGTTTCTGTTACGTTATAGCCACGTTTGGTCACTTGTTGGCCACGTCTGATCACGTTATGCTCTTTTCAGACTAAAATGCTTTGTAGGAGGTTGAATTAGACGATGTAAGATAGAATAGGTAATGAGGAGGGGGCCTAGGTTGGTTGGTATCAGGTTGAGCTATAGAAGGTCAGCATGGACTAGGTTATGAGCAGATGATCTTTGTTAGGTTAAAATGGTTGGTATGAGGTTACGCTAGGCTAGTTGAGTATGCATCAGAAGGATTATAAGGTATACACCGTTCATCATTCCTAACCTCACACACTAGCTGCTCGTCATGTATAAATTTATGAAATATACGGAAAACGGTGTAAAAGGTGAAAATGACAAAGAAATACCATACCATTCTTGTAAAACACAGTGAATGAACATTAAACCGGGGTCAATATGCTATAATATGGGTCCAATTCTTATTGAAATATAGTAGAATGGCTTCAAACCGTTCAAAATATTCATAAAAGTGTCCAAAGTCTTGTTGTGATACTCTAAATATCTATCCCAGTGCTCTAAATGTTCATTCCTCTGTCCAAAATATCTTCAAAGTGTGTAAAATAGGCGTAAGGTACTTCAAAATACCTTCAAAATGCCCCAACGTTGTGTAAAGCTTCTCTCTTTCCGAAAATATCCGCTCTAGTGCCTAAAATGCCTACAAATATCTGTAAACAGTACAAGAATAGGTTATGATTAAGAGAGGTGTTATTAGCTGCGATGTTATGTGCATAATGACCCGAACTCGCAGTCGTTCTTCAACTGAGGATGGGAGAAGTTCTTTTTCCCAAAGCGCTTTTTAGTAAAAACCTAAGCGCAGATTTGAGGTGAGTTAAAAAACGAACCAACTCACCGTATTACATAAGCATAAGAATACTTTAAGACGCCATAAAATACCCACAAAATGTCCTAAATACTGAAAATAGCTGTGCCATTGTCTAAAATAGCATCAAGATATCCCTAAATGTTCCCACCAGTGATCCAAAATATGATAAAATCTTGTGTCAGTACCTGAAAACAGCTGCACCCGTGACTAAAATACGAAACGCTCTAAATGCTCTACAATACTCGCTCGAGTGTCAAAATTACTTTCGAAACACCACCAAAGCACCCGTAATGTTCCTATGGGTGTTCCAAAATGTGCTAACAGCTTATCTCAATCTCCAAACATAGCTGTGCCATTGGCTAAACTCCCTTCGAAGTTCTCCAAAATGTCTAACAATACCTCGCCCCTGTGTCTAAAATGTTTGCAAAGGGGCTAAATTGTCCCCAATATGTTCTAAAATGCCTGCTCCAGTGTATATAAAATCCGCAAAAGTGGGTACAATACCTTCAAAGGCCTCTGAAAATAGCTGAATATAACTGAAACCCAATAAACCCTGTTGCAGAGTCTGAAATCCTCGTAAAAGTGCTTCCAAAATAGCTATTTCTGTGTCTGAAATGCTTATAAAAGCGCTCGTAAAACCGGAAAAATACGTGAAATACCTGTGCCAGTGCTCTAAATGCCCCATAAAAGTGTTCAAAATACCATCAAAGTATCCGGAAATGTATATAAAAGTACTCCAAAATTACCTATCTAAGGAACCACTTAGCTGATTATGGATCCGTTTAGGCGTTTAGTGGCTCTAAATTTAGACCATTAGATTGGTTCTATTGGGTTATGTTAGCTTTTTAGAATCGTTTGGGTCAGTTTAGGTTAGGATGTTCTGTGGAGATTAGGGCAAGCGATAGTAGGAGAGAATAGAGAATGAGAAGATGGTTAAAGTTGGATTAGGATAGAGATGAGAGTATGGATTGGGTTAACTTTAATTGAATGATTGGTATCAGGTTAGATTAGGTTATATATAATTATCATTGAAGATTCCTACGTTATACACACATCGTACATATGTCGTACAGCAAACACATTGAACCACATAACCAATAACGAAGGTGCATAGCCCTACCTCTCCATCTCCAATGAACCCTAAATTATTCTAAAAAACCACACCCGAACACCTTCAGTCCCATCGTCTTTAGCATCTCCCGGTATTTTCCCTACGTGTACCATGTATCACCGATCTGCTTCTCAACCCCCGCCTAGCCTAGTATTTCATCTCTTTTTCCCTATCTTTTCCTAAATATCACCATTTTAATGCGCTGGATCATCTACCTACTCACGATAAATAATTGTCTAGAGGCAAACGGACTTAGTTAACGTGCGAAAGCAATGCTCATCTGCTTAAATAATCGCAAGGAAAGTTTTGTTAGTAATGAGCTCATATAAGAAGGAAGAAAAATATAACTTTTCCAAACACGTTGAACCTAAGGTAAATTAAGCATACCAGAATTAAATATTTCGGAAATACTGTTTATTAATAGTTTGAGGTACGGTCTTCCAACATTCTTTCCCTGTGCTCTCGATACTGCTTAATTCTATAGGTAAGTATAAAACTGTTCAATTCATTTCGGATAGCTCACTTTTCTTTCTTTGTTTTCTTTAATATTTTTCGAGAAGGGCATAGCCCGTAACACTTCTCAGAAATCTGATTTAAGCATCTTCCAGTTTTTGTTCCTGTTTATTGGTAAGTGGCCGCCATTCTGATCCATACAGGAGAGCAGGAACAGCCAGCACTTTATAACATGTAAGCTTAGTTTCTTTACGGGTTTTATAAGATGTTTTTAATACAGCCGTACATCTGATTACGTCATTTATTTTAGTATCTACACACATATTTCTGCAGTAAGATATGTCGAACCCAAGATAATTCAAACTATTAATTTGTTCCAAAGCCGCATTACCCAGGGAGACTTTTATCCGCACTGAATCGTTTCCTTTGAAAGCCAATACTTTGGTCTTCTTAGGAGATATCTTTAAATTCATTTGACTTAATTTACAATTCGCTCTTTGCAGATCATCTTCTGAACTGGATATCACCACTTGATTATCGGCAAAAAGCACTGTATCTAGACACTTTCGTCTATAAAATGTATATATAAACTTTTTTGTCATTCTTTATGACATGTCTATGCATAAATTAAAGAGAGGTGATAATGGACACCCTTGTCTGACACTTCTGTTTATTAGTCTCGTACAACTACGTCTGGCTTTAAAGCCTATATCAATTACAATTTTATTTGCTGTAAATAAACTATGTATTGTTGTGGAATACCCTTATGTTGCATTTAAGTCCAAAGCTTCCTTCTACTAACCATATCAAAGGCGTTTTCATAATCTATAAACCTTATGTATGTTGTCAGTTTAAACTCTTTATGCTTTTCAATCAGTATGTTATTGTAAAAATAAAGTTGGTAAAAGACCTTCCTTTGATATAAATCATGTATTTTAAGTAACAACATTTCTCATGTAAAAACGTTTTGGAAAATAAGCAATAAAAATGTCCAGTTTAAGGTGGTGTTTAAAATAGAGCGGGTTAAGATTTCCATTCTTAGAAGATACACAGATAGGCTGCGTGTTGACGGTCAAAACACAGACAATAGCTCTCAAAAGGCATATTTTCGATAAAATCTATGTAATAATGGATATAATGCAAAATTTCCTTACTTCAGCTAAGTGGTAATATGCATGCATATGTTTGGAAATATGGCATAAACACATTACCAGTACTTCAACAACCATGATTCTTACAACCTCCGTACTACACATTGCCGTAGTTCAGTTTTTAAGCATAAGTACACTTAAATACTAAATAAGTTTAATTTTTGTGTACTGTGGTTTACCATTCTAAATATTTGTCCAGTTATTTCAATTGCAAAAAATATGTTCGGTTGCTGTTTACCTCTGTAAATTTTGTGACAGTTGACAACGTTGTGATGACAAATTGGAGGTATGAGCTTAGAAACTCTCATATCTATGGATCTGTAGCACGACAAGGTACACTTACAGATTAAAGATGATATGTCATGGATAGAGAAGGTATGTCAGAAAGATGATAGTATCCTTCCAGTGAAGGACATAAAAGCGGATATCTAAGTTTAAAGATACTGTGCGATAACAGTGAAGTATTAATTATTGAATACATAGAATTCAGTAGTTCATAGAAATAAACATCAAAGTTCACCTATGATCCAATTCAAAAGGCAAAAACAATCTCAATGTTTCAGTTAGATAATCATAACGATGAATCCAAACGCCTCTACCAGCAGCAGCCAGGCATACAGAAGGAGGTCTTCTTATGAAGTCAACATATTTGCCACTAAGGGGTGTATAGAAGAGCAGTGGATACTTTTCTAGGGGAATTAAAAGATCCCCATGGAATCCTTGTTCAAGAGTCCCCCCGGGCCTCAGGAGGGCAATAAAACGCTGTAATTAGTATTGGCACTTACATCACACTATTGCATCCTTGGAGAATAACGTGAGCGATTTCGTACTGAAGAAGCTAAAAACCCCCTTTCACATGGTAGTTCAAACGTCCAATAGACACTGGTTCTAAGTATGGAACACTGTACTGATTGGGCTGTAGGTCCTACTATATCGCCAGTGAGTTGTGCCGATTGCGGTCAAGGTGTTGACTCCAATTTGCAGCGTCGTCCTCCGTGGTTTAGGGGTACCATGCTAGCCTCTACTTCCGAGGTCGCGGGCTCAAACCCGGCGGAGGGCGATGGATATTTTTCGGGTGTAAAAATATTTAGCATTGGGAAGTAAGGCCGATGGTCCCGTGTCGTAGATTTACGGCACGTAAAAGAACCTCAAACCTGATAAAGAGGCCTCTGAGCATAATTTCCGGACTTTCATGCCCAATATAGACTGTGACGCTAAGGACCAGTGCAGTTAAAGAGCGTCCATAAATAAAAACTAAATTTAATTCCCATTTGCAGAAGCTGCGATTGGGTGAATACGAATACTTTACGTCATCAATTTGTTACACGTTCTATGGTTCAACACGCCTGGCGCTGGGTTTATTCAACTGCTTTGCACAAGTTTGACTTGTTCCGGGCTTTCTACACCATATTTTGCCTGACGAGCTCCGCGCCCAACTTTGAGCATCAGAGGCGAATTGCAACACATGTGAAGAATCCTGGAAACGCCACGCCAACTGTCGGGAATTGAGTTAAGCTTACTTGGACATGATATTTGTATGATTGTAACGTTGGCTAGACTGAGAGAGAGTGCTGTTAGTCGCGAGTATGTATGCAATACGTTAGTGTCAATAAATGTGTAAAGGTTAAAGTTATTTACGGTATACTTCATTTGCTGCTAGCACCAGACAGAAGATCCTTTCCTAGACGTCAGCTAGCGGTTCCCCCACATGTTTGGTGCGAAACACGGATGGAACAAGTAAGCGAATACAGCTAACTCAAATCAGCAGTTCAAGGAAGACTGAAAGGATTAAATCACGAACACGGCAACAGCAATTACAGAAATATAACAGGCTGGTGGAAACTTTCACTTGAAGTTTTCACTTGAAGAGAGACGTATAAATTGTGCATGCACTGTTAGCAACGCACGTGCATATTGTTCATCGCCATCTTGTCCATTTCGTTTAAGTGTTGGCTACTTCGCGACTGCTACACTCTATTGTTACTAAACAAAACACGTCGTGCACACTCAGTCGATAATACAGGTTGCAACTTAAACGAAAGGAAACTGCAAACAATTACGGAAGACAATTACTTTCAGCTTCAATTATTAACACCAAGAATGCAGACGACGCACTACATAAGTTGCGAAGAAAGCGCACACGTGATAGGAATAACATTACGAGATATTCCAACACAATTAAATATTTTTACCGGTACTACATTACTTAAAGATTATGAGCACTATAAAGAACTATTGTCAGAGACCTTGGAGCACCTACTGAAACTAGATGAAGAGATACTCGGCTACCTCGCTGACGAAGACTATGATGCTGATGTGTCAACTTGGTAGGAATACATTCAGACGGCAAAACGGGCAATCCAAAGGGCATCACAGAGAATACGAGATAAGACATCCACGGTTATTAAAGGGTCGGAAGGCTCAAGCTTCGACTCCCAGTATGGCGTCATTTCCAGTTACATCGGTCACTCACTCGGTCAAGTTACCTCCGATTAAATTGGAACCGTTTGCCGGAGACCTAGAATGCTGGACGGGTTTTTGGGAGCAGTTGTTTTCCTCGGTGGACAACGATCCCATAGTTTCGGCAGTGAATAAGCACGTATTTCTACGAGGATATTTGGAAGGCGAGCCGAGGCAGTCAGTAGAGACATTTACTACCAGCAGATGTTGAGTTACATCCGCAACGGACATGTTGACGAGGCATCTCAAGAAATGTATTATTTGCCTCACCCTATAGCAAGAAAAGATAAGCGTGGTAATTGCAAATGGGGCATTATATTTGACGGATCTTCATGCGAAAAAAATTCACCATCACTTAATGATAATCTGGAAATGGGACCCAACTTACTCCCTGATATAATGCCAGTACTACTGAGATTTTGCTTGCAACCCATGGCGATCATCGGAGATATCCACCAAGCATTTCTGAAACTGCTGTTACATAAGAAGGACAGAGATGTGACACGCTTCTTGTGGCATTGCATGACAGAAACAGACGACGGAAAGTACTCTACAACAGCAGAGGTTGTTACTTATTGATTCAGAACATTGCCGTTTGATCTCACTTGCAGCCCATTCCTTCTATGTGTAACTCTGAGGGAGCTAGCAACACTGTACAGAGAATAATTTCCTCAAGCAGCTGCTCTCTTGGACGAGAACATGTACATGGATGACTTTGCAGCAGGCGCAAAAAACGGAATCAGATGTGATTAGCTTTTACTTCCAAACAGTATCACTGATGAACACAATGCGCTTGCCCATGACCAAATGGGCCACCAATGCACCACAATGAAACGCATTTGGCAGAACGAAGGCCAGGAAATTCGACAATGGACACAAGTGCTTGGCATGGACTGGAACACGGAGACTGATAGTTTCTACTTTGATCAGTGGGATATTGCTGACAAGATATCAGACAGACCGGCTATGAAGAGAGCTATTGCTAGCCTTTACGATCCTCTCGATTTACTTTCTCGGTCCTTTATGCTTGCAAAAATATTGTTCCAAGATACTTGGTGCCGAGGTATTGGATGGGATGATCTTCTAAATGATCCAGCATTGCAATGGCATCAATGGCAGTCTACCCTTCCATGTTTGTCGCAAGTTCATGTTGCTCGTCACAATGACATTTTACATGAATGTTGCCAAATTCACGTCTTTTGTGACACCTCTGAAAGGGCGTATGGAGCTGTACTTTACGCCAGAATTACCGTATGCAGTACAGTTAAAGTTCATTTGATTTGTAGCCAGAGCCGACTTGTCCTACTAAAGAGGTTGACGTTTCCGCGATTGGAACTGTTTGCTGTTTATTCCGACAGTGGTGGAAACTTTAAAGTAGGCAGTAAAGAACTATGTGGTCTTAATTCAATGTTAACGCCCCAAAGACACATCCGTATTTTTCCCATCACAACATCAGTTGGAACTTCATTCCCCCAAGAGCGGCTTGGTGAGGAGGATGGTGGGAAAGGATGATTGGCTCTGTGAAACGCTACAAAAGGAAAACCCTGGGGAAACTACACATCGACGAGGAAGAAGCTAACACATTGTTGATTAGCATTGAAACCGCCTTAAACTCCAGACCAGTTAGCTCGGGAGAAGAGCAGTACGTTCTGACACCATCATATTCCTTGATTGGGGATAAGTTGACAACAATACCATCCGGTCAAGCAGCATCAGTAACAAACTAGCATCTGACTAAATTATACAGATATAAACAAAAGATTGCTGAAGACTTCTGGAGACGCTGGACAAAAGAATATCTTCTAGAACTGCGAAGTTTCCACACCGTACGCAGTCCGCGCGGTAAACCCACAGAACTAAAGATGGGAGATACTGTATTGTTGCAGGAGGACCATATTCCGCGCCATATCTGGAAACTTGCCGTATCACCGAGCTGAATCCAGGGAGAGATGACAGGGTACGGACTGTGCTCCTGAGGACTACCCAAGGGTCACAAATCGCCCGGCCTATCCAGCTGATCGTCTCTCTGGAGATTGGGACGTATCAGGGTGGGGAGAATGTGTTGAATCCTGGAAACGCCACGCCATCTGTCGGTAATTGATCTAATTGATATTGGGATTATTGTAACGTTGGCTAGACTGAGAGAGAGAGAGAGTGATGTTAGCCGCGAATATGTATCAGTACGTTAGTGTCAATAAATGTGTAAAGGTTAAAGTTATTTGCGGTGTACTTCATTTGCTGCTACCATCAGACAGAAGATCCTTTCCTAGACGCCAGCTAGCTGTTCCTCCACAACACATCCCTCTCCGCATTCCGCCGCAACTCATGAGTTCCTCCTCTTATAAACCCCTCCTCTCAAAAGGATCATAACATTTATCTTAACCATAAACCAAAAGGGGAAAGTTTTCATTACCGATTTAGTGTACTTTAAAGAAAGGAAGAACAGATGTGCTGTCATGACATTTTTATACTAGTGTCATTCATAAACAAGAATATTAAGAAGCTTTGCGCCACACACTACAATGAAAGAGGCAATGGACTTTTATATGAATAATGTCATCTATATATAAGTTACAAATTAGAGGTCAAGATTTATTGGCAAGATTGAGAATTAGACACACCAAAATAACTCACCCCAATCTGATATCCAAGGAAGAGCCGTCAATGTGCAGCTCCTGTAGAACACTCCCAACAGTAAACCACATCCTTACAGAATGTACCTCATACAACACAGCTAGGAAGAAACACAGAATATCAGAAATTACCACAACTCTGAATAGTCCGAAGTTCTTTCATAATACAGTTTGTTACTTTAAAGATTTTCCTATGTATAAATCAATTGAAACTTTAACACTTTGCTTTGTATCTCTTAAATGATTTGCCATGCTGTGATTAGTTACTTGTGTATTATTCCATATACGAGGGTTGGGGCAAAAGTCATGGCAACCATTTATTTTTTTGAAGATACCAGTCCGGTTGGAATATGTGACATATACAGACGAAAGGACAAGGTGCTAGCTACATGTGTGGACAACTAATAGCACTGAAATATCGTAACACACTAATTGATTACGGTAGTAACAGGACAATATGGCCTTCACGGTGCAAAAGAATGAGAATACAGTACACATACAGTTGACACGACAAACCTGGGCCTAAAGACCCTCAAAGTAGTCCCCTGCTACTGTCACTACACGCTGTCAGCGATGTGGGAGGCGTTGAATATCATCTGTCTCAGCATTTGCACCATGTGTGAATCGCGTCACCTGTTCGAGCACAGCATTAGCAATGTCCTCTCGTGTTGCAAACCGCCTACCACATAGTGGTTCCTTAATATTTCGAATGCGATCAAAGTCACAGGGTGAAATGTCGGGAGAGTACGGTGGGTGCTCCAATTCTTCCAATCTTCAACGTCGCAGTAGCTGCCCTACACACACTGCTTTATGTGGTTTTGCATTATCGTGCAGGATTATTACACTGTCCACTACCAGCTATCTCAGAGCCATCTGTTGTTCTGCATACACACTATGCCTGCAGAACTTCCACAACACATATACGTTTGTGAACGGTTCACATATCTAGAAGTAATAAAGTAGTTGCCATGACTTTTGCCCCAACCCTCGTATGTATTAGGCTTAGTCTTTGTTTTTCCATTATTGTAGTACCTACTGTAATATTGTGGTCGCAAGAAAAATTAGTTCTACGATTTTAAACAAATACATTTAAAAAAGGAAGAATAACTATAGAAGACCCCAAAAACTGTAATGCTAAGAAGAACAACTAATTCAGGCCTTAATTAATTGGGAATGCAGGTTAAAGAAACTTGAAAATAGCCACTTATAAGCCACAACTTTATACCTGTACAACATATAATTCTGAGCGTTAACATTAACATACTTTTAAGAGAAAATTTCATATCGTAATTTTCTCAGTACTTGTTTCGACATTACATTATAAGCTCGCTATTTAAACTACTTTACTGCAAGAAGTGAATACTTCTGTATAAGCAAATATTAGCTTTAGAACTCATTTGCCATATAAATACTTCTACTAAACATTCTTATATGTAAAATGTAGATTGTTATAGCTTAATCAAAATCTTTTACACCGGGCGTGCGGTATTCTTTGGGCACTCCTACAATCACCATTTTTTAGCGTATCTAAAATAGTGTATTTATGTCATAATGTTGATCAAAACCTACATTTTTAGAGCGTAGCAATTTCAAACATATATTGAAATGAGGTGAGACTATTTAAAGTTTTATGGAATGTTGAAGCAAGGATTCATAATAACACAATTAAAAATGCATTCATGTTCATATAGAGTTTGTTCGTGTAAATTAATTTATGATGAAGAGCCCAGCAAATTAATCGAATAAAATACAGTACGTTGCATTCAAAAGCACAAGTTGCTATGAATTTCTGCAATAGGCTGTATAATTGCAGACTGCTTCAAATCGTAGGCTTTGATCAAACCTGTAGGGTAAATACAAAACTGTTCCCAAAGCTTATGCGATAATCTGTGCCAAAAAATTAAGTCTTCAACCAAATCAATATAGCTACTATCGCTTTTAATTTCTTTTTACTTTCTCTACTATGTATAGTAAGTAGGGGAAGTATTGTATTCCACCCAAAAATTCGATACCGAGATTTCACCGGAAATACATGTTTTGAGGGCCTCAGAATCCAAAAAAAGCATTTTTGGAAACATGTCCGCGTGTGTCTATGTGTGTGTGTGTCTGTGTGTCTGTGAATAGCATAACTCAGAAACGAACAGATCGCGTTAAAATACACAATTTATGTCATATACATTCTTTTGTTGAGTGAACCATTTTCGAGATTTTGCTTGTTGTTGCCTTAAATTTTTCAATGTCTATGCTTAAAGGCTACTGTATTTCTATATTGCCCTTGCAAATACAAAACACGGGGAACATGGTACGCCTTAAGCGATAGTCAAATATTTTTAGAGCTGGTCGCTATGTGTAAAATGTAATTCTCTTTGCATGTCAAAATATCGTTTCTGCAAACGTTTATCTCGATTAATATGAAATAGATGGAGAATAAGAGTTTGTAAAAATAGTTTGTACAAGAGTAGAGAAAGTCATGTGAGTGTAACACATCAAAATTTTTTCTGTTTTTTCTTTTCTCCCTTCTCTCTCCATCTCTCTCCCCCCCACTTGCTCCCCTTTGCTCTACGTCGTCCTCTCTAACCCTTTCTGCTTCTCTGTCATAGGAATTAGGAATACTCACAGGAATTACATGGGCATTATCGAGGCGTTCATTAAAGTTCAATAACGCAATGCGTTATTTCGAGAACATATGAGCGTTTAGCACACGAACTCGCTAGACCAAATCGAATATACACATGATGCACCTACGCCTTTTACTTTATTTAACACTAGTCATAGTAGATAGAAAAAGTATTGCATCCACCTAAAAATAGATTTCAAGGTTTCACCGAAAATACATGTTTTGAGGCCTCGTGAATCCACAAAAAGCATTTTAGAGAAAGATAAGAATGTGTATGATGTGTGTGTGTCTACTTGTCTGTGATAGCATAACTCAAAAAAGGCGAATAAATGCGAAACTTTAAGTTTAGTATCTTCCAAGGATCTGGTACCCTCATCCTCAGTTAGAAAATGTTCCCAGGTTGTTTATTTCCTCAAAACTGGCCCTAAATTAAAATACGTTATTGAAGATATTTACATGTCTAATAAAATGTATATCTTGAATAATCTACAAATAGCCAGTGAAATGCACTTGTAAAATTTTGTATAACTGGTAATCATAAGAAATAGACAAAAACTTACTCTTAAAAAATGTACATATTTGTAAAACGGAGTGTTGATTTAAAATAAACTTTAATGACATCAACTATTTCCAAGATAATCGTTGTCACTGATTTGAATTTTTCATTGCTATGAATTTTGAAGTGCTGTCACCATTCAGTTGTTTCTCGTGATGCCATGGAAAGAATGTGGAATTCCAAAGCCAGTTAATGGCAACCCGTTTTTCAAACATTCGGCTATAGCTCCAAGCTCCTGGTTGGTATGCTTTGTTTAACGGCGCTCAACTTCTACTATAGGTCATTAGCGCCCTTTCCAAGATCCTGTATCTGCCTTGTCCCTACAACGAAACGTATAATGAAACTATTTCTGCACACGTTTAACATGAAATAGATAGAAAAGTAAGTTTTGCAAGAATAGTTTGTAAAAGCTCTACATAAAAAAGTCTGATGTGTTACACTCACATGACTTTCTCTACTCTTTTACGAACTATTTTTACAAACGCTTATTCTCCATATGCTTCATGTTAATCGAGATGTTAATCTTATTGCTAATTTTCTTGTAGATGCAAGGGGAATTGGTAGGCTTTAAGCGATAGTCAAATATTTTAAGAGCTGGTTGCTATGTGCAGTATTCCATTCTCTTTGCATTACCAGGACAAAAAATTTAATAACGAATTCCCATTTGAGAAAAAGTATAAGTATTGGAAAATTTAAGGGAATAACAAGCAATATCTCGAAAATGGTTCACTCAATAAAAAGAATGTGTATGACATAAATTGTGTATTTTAACGCGATATATATTTTTGTGTAGTAAAATTTTGTCTATCTCTTATGGTTTACCAGTTATGCAAAAGTCGTTCACAATGAAGAATACTTTTGGAGACATTCCCAGAAAATTCGAGATATACATTTCATTTGTCATAAAAATATCTTAAACATGTGATATTTTAATCAAAATTGTTGTAGCCATTTTTGAGAAAATTAAAATTTTCGAAAAATGTTCCATGTAAAGTGTAATCTGGTGTGTTGGGATTTTCTTGAAAACCTTCGTGTCGCATCTCTGGAAGATACTGAACCTAAATACCAAGTTTGGTGTTTACCCGACTGTTCGTTTCTGAGTTATGCTGTTCACAGACAGACACACACAGGGACATGTTTCCAAAAATGCTTTTTTTGAATTCAGGGGATCTCAAAACATATTTCCGGTGAAACTCGGTATCTAGTTTTTGGGAGGAATACAATACTTCCCCTACTTACTATACGTAGTAGAGAAAGTAAAAAAGCTAGTGGCTCGAGAAGGCCATTTCATTCCAGCACATGGTATTTTTTAAACTCTCCACAAGCAAAACAGATTAGTTGTAGTGTTTCTCCCTCTCTCGATAATCGGAGGGGATTCGGCACTGCTCCAGTGAGGATATTGTACCTATGCTCAACAAGTGGTCGCCTCGGGAGGGAGGAGAGATGAGAGGAGACACCTGACAGTCGGAACCAAATGATGGCACAGCAATGACAGGGTTCCTACAGTTTCCAGAGTGAGACTCCAGACCTGGGACCCACTGCCCCACACAGAGGTCCCAACAACCCGCTCCATGGAGGCGGTCCGCTTACCCCCATCAATCAAGGGACGGAGTTCCACAGAAAGCATCGTCTTTGCCTGCCGCGCCACTACGAAACTCCATCGCCGACACTTAGGCTTAACGGGGTGTAGGATGAAGGGGAAAATGGACGGATAGAAATTCGGGGACTGAAAGAAACTACTCCAGCATTCGCCTGACGACCCAGAAAATACCCATGAGCCAGCGGTCACCGGGAAGGGATCCTGGGACCTCCCGAATGCGAGTTGCGCACATTATTACGGCGCCACCTCGTTCAGTGACTGTAAATTTTCTTAAAACCCGTTCATTTCATCTCATGCTTGTATCCACCATAATCTTCTTTCCATGTACTACATCACTGATCACGAAGGTAGCAGTTATTCTCATGGTAATAAAATGGGCTTCTAGGGTAGAGTAATGCACCAAGTGCACCAATAACCGCCATGTCCTATAGGCAGCATGCAAGTGAACAACAAACTTTGATGGACTCTAGGATATGTTATTCAGGAGAGCAGCAAGGAGGAGACTAAACGCTATACCATATATCTGATGTAATACATTTACATGACTTTCTCTACCCTCTTTCTCCATTAGTAGGTATACACACTATCCTCACTAAAGCTTATTTTTCTATCTACTACATTAAATCAAATAAACCTTTGCAGAAATAGCCACATTACACATTTCGTTACAGACTCAAAGGAAACAGCAATAATCAAACGTTTAAGAATTGGACGCTATATGCTGACCTTAAAATGCCACATTGTCTGCATGCAATCCCGAGAAACAACTGAATGCTGAAAGGACTTTAAAGAATGCCCAAGTAATGAACAATTCGAAGCTTCACTGACGGATATCTCAGAAATGGTTTATGCCACAGAAAATCTTATTTGAAGTAAGTTGTGTGTTTTAAAGAGATCTAAATTTTAGTGTAGTGCGTTTTCGTCTATCGCTTAACGTTTAGCAGTTGTACAAGATTATGCGAAATGTCTTCCAACTGAAATGAGCTTCACAGGCTATTCCCAGGAAATTCAAGATATACATTTTATTTGTCATCTAATATCTTTAATATATTATATTTTAATCAAAATAATTAGAGCCATTTTTTAGAAAGTCAAAACTTTCGAAAAAGTTCCATCTAAAGGGCAGTTTGAGTTGGGGGTTCCTTTCTTGAACATATTCGTGTTGTATTCCTGGAGGGTATGAACCTAAAAACCAAATTTGGTAACTTATCCGGCTTTTCTTTTTGAATTATGCTGTTTACAGACATACCCACAGACTGACAGACTGATAGACAGACACACACATGACTTTCTAAACATGACTTTTTGGATTCAGGAGACCTCAAAACATGTATTTCTGGTGAAATCTCGGTATGGAATTTTTGGGTGGAATACAATATTTCCCCTACTTTACGTAGTAGAGAAGGTAAACAGAAAGTGATGACGAGCTTTGTTTGGTGTTTACATTGAAAATCAAACATTAGGAGCCATTAACTATGTCTTTTTCAAATGACACTTAGTGAAATAGAGTTGTTGGCAGTAAACAAATATTGTTCATATAAGCATTTGCATGAATAGAAATTCTCTGGACATAAATACTCCTACAAAGGTTTAATTCACAGTAATTCCATTTCGTAAGCATTTTAATAATGTAATAAACAATTAAATGTAAACTAATATATGAGTGCTTCCATTAACAAAGGGAGGTTAGTAACCTTTTCACTGAGTGCCTGATTACTCAAGTTGATTCACTTGTTATCTTTTATTAACGTTATATTTTCTTTGGTGTACTATTTACTTTTTATCGTTAACGTTTAAGTGTTAATTTTGTGTGCATTAATAATCGCTTAACATCTATATTTAAATACCACAAATCACAGAAATGCATTGCTGTGTATCCTGAATAATATAGTACAGAATCCCATAACTTCAATTTAAAACTAACTATTCTCCCGCTGTTACTATGTTTTAAATTGAAAATTAATTACGTTCCTACTGATATACTGGGTAACTGGTTGATATTCGGCCGGATATACACTAACTGGTCGTAGGTAAACCGGTTACAGACACATTCGCTGCCTTCAGCTTAGAGTTCTGCATAGCTCGGGCCTAGGCCGGATTTGGGCTTAATTTGAAAAATGTTTCTCGGGCCCGGTGGGCTCGGACTTTAAAATAAAACGTAAAATTATTTTATCAGATTGTTTGGTATCCGATGTTTAGATCCCGGAAGTGTAGAATTATCGTAGCATGCACACATCCATAGCAGCAGCAATAGTAGTAGTATTAAAACAAATGCTTCGCCTAATTGCGAATAATGTTACAACAGCACGGCAGCTGCAAACCCCGCCTCCTTCCGACTACCCACACTCAGGACATTCTGGTAAACGTGCAGTAATACAGTAGCATGTGGTCATTAAAGGCAGTATGCCGTCAACATGCCGCTTAATACATTAGGATTCCAGCACCTTAGCCGTCACTATTTCTGTAAAGTGACTCCACAATTGGTCCCACTAAGAACCTGAATGCATCCTTACCAGGACCCCCAGCAGGGGAAAAACTCCCATGTGGTACCGGAAATTGAACCCAAGTCCCTTTGCCCCGCAGGCAACAAGAGCTTCGTTTACTACTACTACAACTACTACTACTACTACTACTACTACTACTACTACTACTACTACTACTACTAATAATAATAATAATAATAATAATAATAATAATAATAATAATAATAATAATAATAATAGTCAATAACTGCAAAGTAATTTCATTTAAAACAAAATTAGACAATCGGGCTCGAGCCGATGGTACAGTACCACCTATACCCGGGCTCGGTTCAGACCGGGCCTAAGAATTAGAATTTCGGCCCCTGCAGACCCTAAATAAGGTATACTAGACTACACGCCAGCGTTGTCAGTGAATGCGCAGTGCGGGCTTGCATCGTGTTCGTTGTCGGAATGAAAATGAGAAAGCTACGTGAGCGGAGGGCGTGGTTGTGCATTTGAGGCTATTTCTGATAGTTCTCACATTTTTTCCAAAATTTGCTGCATATATGTTAATCAGTTCCTAAAATGTATATTTTAAGAAAAATGCTCAGTATTTAATAAAATATGTATACATAATAGAATTTAGACCAGTAAATCTTCAGGTGCATTTTTTTCGGTTTTAATGTCTTAGACATTTTATTGTTAATTAAATTATAGTATCGAGGCAAGGAAGCGTCAAAACCATCTCTCCATTACATGTGATCTGAAAAACAGTGGTATACAAACTCTAAACGGAGAGAAAAATGAGAAAGAATGTGATTTCTTTTATTATTGATAATGAATGTCATTGATAGGTTACTCCATTATATACTTACTAATTTAATTAACAATAGAACTGTAAAAGTTTTCGAGGAGTCCAGTGAAGCTAAAAACATATCTTGATAGCATTATATTACAACTGTAAACAAAGCCTCTAAAACCGGGGGGGCTAGAAATAAACAAACAAATAAACAAAAACAACCGGAGATTCATTATGAATTTGTTATTATCCTTAGATTAAGCAAGGAAGGAGGAAAGAAAAAAATCTGATGTGTCACTCTCATATGATTTTCCCTACTATTGTACAAACTATTTTTACAAACGCTTATTCTCCATATGCTTCATGTTAATCGAGATATCGAGATGTTAATCTTATTGCTAATTTTCTTGTAGATGCAAGGGGAATATGGTAGGCTTTAAGCGATAATCAAATATTTTAAGAGCTGGTTGCTATGTGGAGTATTCGATTCTCTTTGCATTACCAGGACAAAAAAATTACTATTACTCGCGCAAAACTTCTGGAATCGTGACCTTGATTGCCATCCCAGCTGCCGAGCCTAGGAATGGTTTATGTTTAGCTTAATCAACGAAAGCGATATAATACCTTTGCTTACTCACAGTGCGTAACACATACAGTCTGCATAGAAAGTGTCTGCATCTGGTTGTAATTTTAAAGAGAGCTGCAGTATATAAATAGTACTTATTTTATATTTGTTATATTTATAACCATGGCTCCTATGTTTTCAAAGTTAAGCGGTAAGGTGTTACATAGTCAAAGTAGGGAAATAATTGCAAATGTCATCGACTTCATGAAGCAAGAAGCAGAGATGAAGCAAGAAATTATATCCGAGTTCCACAAAAGCCTTAAGAGAGTGAAAGAAAGAGTAGTCAAAGCAACTGGTGTTTCACCGAGTTCCGTTTCCAGAGTTCTCAAAGATAAGAGAAAAAAACATATGGATGAAAGAGTACCATTTGACACACCTGGGAAGAAACATAAGGTCCCTAAACGTATTACAGAAAGAGACGATTTCGAATGCGTCATTCGGCGCACGATTCACAATTCCTATGTGGAAGAAAAAACTGTGCTAACAATAAGCAGATTGCTCATCCAGCTGAAAGACAGCAGAAACTTTCAAGGTGGTGCTACAAATCTCAGAAAAATTATTAAAGATTTAGGGTTCAAATGGAAGAAACCGAAATCAAATAGAAGAGTTCTAACATAAAAGCAAAATAAATAAATAAAATAAAAAAATAATAATAAAATAAAAAAATAAAAATAAAAAGTAAATGTTGACATGATAGCTTAGTCGGTTAGAGCAACGGCACGGAAAGCCTAAGATCCGTGGTTCAAATCCCGGCTATGGCATTGAATTTTTCAGTCTGATTCTACCTTTCCAAATGACTATAATTTTATATGTACTTATATCAGTGTGTACTTATATCAGCATCAATTTTCAAGGTGGTGCTACAAATTTCAGAAAAATACTATATTGTATGAAGATGAGTCATACATACACAGCAGTCATACAGCATCTAAAGGTTGGAGTGACGATAGCGAATTAGGTTGCAGGCACCTGTTGCCAAAGGGCAAATACTTATTATCGTTCGTGCTGTTGGAAAGATCGGCTTCATTCCAAATGCCCTTCTTTTACAAGTCGCAACAAACAACAGGAGATTTTCATCAAGAAATGAATACAGAAAATTACATGAAGTGAATCAACGCCATGTTGATACCTAATATGCCTGCTGGGTCTGTTCTGGTCATCGACAATGCTTCACAATGCGTCAACACTCAAATTCACAAACCACCTACCTCAACTTCCTTGAAAGAAGAAATGAGAGCTTCGTTACTTAGACATAATAAAGATTTAGATGAAAGCATGAGTAAAACAAAGCTATATAACTTAATTAAAGCCAACAAACAGATAGTAATACAACATCGCCATAATGTACTTAGACTGTCATCGTATCGCCCAGATCTAAACCCAATCGAATTAATCTAGGCTGATATCAAAAAATGGGTGGCATGCAGAAATATCACTTTTAAATTAAAATATGTGGAGCAGTTATAACGCCAGCAATTTGCTGAAATTGGAAGGCCAGAATGGGAAAATCTATGGCGACATGCTGAATAAATTAAGAATCATTATTCCGAAAAATACGGAATTGCAGAAAATCAAATAGAAATAATTCTCATCCAGGATAATGGTGCAGAAAGTAGTGACAGCAGTGATGACGGCAATAATGTGAGTGATTCCGCAGATGAGGAAGGGTTGTTAGATGTGGAAGAATTGGAGGCAATGATTGACAGCGTTTTTTATATTAAGCGCTTTTTACAGCATGGATTTTAATATACTGTATATAACTAAGTTTATCAGCGCAACACAGTGCATAACCGTTGTGGATATTTGACGATTACTGTCCCACGCACTCCTGCAGCATGCAGTCGACCGGTCACCACCTGATCTGGTAAGCAACTCGCATCATAGCTCTCATTAAGATTTTCACGTGTCTAGAGCTGTTGCGCCGATTATAACGAATTCCCATTTGAGAAAAAGTATAAGTGTTGGAAAATTTAAGGGAATAACAAGCAATATCTCAACAAAAAAAATGTATATGACATAAATTGTGTATTTTAATGCGATCTACATTGTTAGTGTAGTAAAACTTTGTCTATCTCTTATGGTTTACCAGTTACGCAAAAGTCGTTCACAATGAAGAATACTTTTGGAGACATTCCCAGAAAATTTAAGATATGCATTTTATTTGTAATAAAAGTATCTTAAATATATGATATTTTAATCAAAATCGTTAGAGCCGTTTTTGAGAAAATTAAAATTTTCGAAAAATGTTCCATGAAAAGGGTAATCTGAGGTAGGGGGATTTTCTTGAAAACCTTCGTGTCGTATCTCTGGAAGATACTGAACCTAAATACCAAGTTTGGTGTTTATCCGATTGTTCGTTTCTGAGTTATACTGTTCACAGACAGATACACACACACGGACATGTTTTCAAAAATACTTTTTTTTTTGGATTCAGGAGGCCTCAAAACATGTATTTCCGGTGAAATCTCGGTATCGAATTTTTTAGTGGAATGCAATACTTTCCCTAGTTAATATCTGTAGTAGAGAAAGTAAAATAAAGAAAGCACGGTCTTATAGAAATATGATTAATTTACACAACATGCAGTTAATATTGCCTTAATGGCTTAATCACACAGAATTCATTACGCATTTATGGCCCTAAATGTTATTTCTCAACTGATTTCAATACAGGAAGTATTAACGGAGAAGCAAGCCCTTATACTAATTCTGATATAAGCATCTTTCATAGCGCGTTTGGAAAGGGGGGGGATGGCGATCATTTAGGTAAAACAATCCATCAGGTTCGATAATTCGGTTAAATAAAGAAATACAAGTTGTTTCCAGCAATATATTTTAAAATACTTCTTATTTCTAAACTTCCAATAAATTCAGAAACTAAACCACTTATTTTGCCAAAATTTTTCTCATATGAGAGTAATGTCTATCGCTACCGAACACACAATGTTTCATTCCATGAGGTGCTTGGCATTACAATTTTTACTTTTTCTTCCACTTACCTATAACAGGTAGGAAGTATTATATTCCACCTAAACATTCGATATCGACATTTCAACAAAAATACATGTTTTGAGGTCCTCTAAACCCAAAAACGCACTTTTAGAAAGAAAAAATAGGCTCATTTACGTCCACGTGTGTGCATGCGTGCATTGTGTGCCCTCTGCGAACAGCATAACTCAAAAACAAAGGCCGGTTAAAAACCAAAACCTTGTACTTAAGTCAATATCTTTCAAGGATGCAACACAAAGATTTTCAAAAAATTTTCCCATCCCGAACTATCCTTTATATGAAAAAATGTTTGCTTTTTAGTTTTTTCAAATGTAGCTCTAACGATTATAGTAGCATTTAAGATTTCAGCATGTTTATAAAATTTATACCTAAAATTTTCCACAAATAGTATGTGAGGACGTCTTTAGTCGGAATAAATTTTGTATAATTAGTAAACAATAAGAGATAGACAAATACTTACTACACAAACATGTAGAACTCATTTAAAATTGCGATTAAGTAAACTAACTTATCTTATTAGTTTAAAAATTTCGAAATATTCGTTTCGACACATTTAAATTTTACTGACATGCTTATTCTATAAAGTATTTTTAAAAGAAGGGATTCCTCTTCTTTCCCGTGTGGGTTCATTAGTAGCAAAAAAAAAATCTGATGTGTTACACTCACATGACTTTCTCTACTCTTGTAACAACTATTTTTAAAAACGCTTATTCTCTTTCTACTTCATGTTAATCCAGAAAAACATTTGCAGACTAATTTATTGCTAATTTTCTTGTAGTTGTAAGGGGAATATATATTTACAAGGGCAATTTGGAAATGCAGTAGCCTTTAAGCACATACATATCTCTTAATAGCTGGTTGCTAGGTGCAGCACAATTCCCTTTCCCACAGATTAATACTCTTTGCATATCCAAGACCAAAAAAATGAATAACGAATCCCCATTCGAGAAAATAAGTATTGAAAAACTTAAGAGAATAACAAGTAATATCTCGACAATGGTTCACTCAATAAAAAAATGTATATGACATAAATTGTGTATTTTAACGCGATCTACATTTTTTGTGTAGTAAAAGTTTGTCTATCTCTTATGGTTTACCAGTTATGCAAAAGTCGTTCACAATGAAGAATACTTTTGGAGACATTCCCAGAAAATTCAAGATATACATTTTATTTGTCATACAAATATCTTAAACGTATGATATTTTAATCAAAATCGTTAGAGCCATTTTTGAGAAAATTAAACTTTTCGAAAAATGTTCCATGTAAAGGTTAGTCTGGGGTGAGGGGATTTTCTTGAAAACCTTCGTGTCGCATCTCTGGAAGATACTGACCCTAAATAACAAGTTTGGTGTTTATCCGACTGTTCGTTTCTGAGTTATGCTGTTCACAGACACACACAGACACACAGACACACACACGGACATGTTTCCAAAAATGCTTTTTTTAGATTCAGGGTGTCTCAAAACATGTATTTCCGGTGAAATCTCGGTATCGAATTTTTGGGTGGAATACAATACTTCCTCTGCTTACTGTACGTAGTAGAGAAAGTAAAAAAGTTTATGACTGCTTTGTTTTCTGTACCGCGCATATGACCAAGTCTATACTACTTAATTTGAGATTATTTCTTGACAAAACTATTTGTGAGTAAGCTAATGTAAATAAAAGATCCCTTATGTGAATATTTCAATGCTTAAGGGGCTATGTGAAGTTATAATATACAGAGAAAGATTGTGAGTGTAACTCATTATACGTTTTGCTATGAGTTTTGCATACGATACTAAACACTGGGTATCCCCTCACTTATTGCAAATTCTCTTGCCCCTTCCAACTGGGCGCTTAAATACACACCAGCGCCAATGAGGTTTAGTTGACATATCTGTCATACGCTACCCGCTTCCTTCAGGGGATCCATCGGTGAAAACTGGGCAAAAAATAAAATTTACAATTTAGCTTATTAAATGTATTATATCCATTTCCCTAGGAACGTTTTCGTGTTCGTTATCGGAGTGAAAATGAGAAAGTAACGTGAGCGGAGGGCGTGGTTGTGTATTTGAAACTATTTCTGATAGTTCTCACATTTTTTCCCAAAATTTGCTGCACATATGTTAATTAGTTCCTAAAATGTATATATGTATAAGTAAAAATGCCCACTATTTAATAAAATATGCATAAGCAGAATTTTAGATCTGTTTTATGAGTAAATATTCTGGTGCATTTTTTCCCCGGTTTTAATGTTTTGGAAATTTTTCAGGATTTAAAATGTTCCTTACATGCAATTTGTAAGTAATAAGAATGGAACTTCGGGCATAGTTTCCCTAATATATGCTAACTAAAACTTTCTATATAGTTATTAACATAAGACAAATGCATTACGCCACAAAGCTCACACACGTTTGAAATGTACGAATATTTGTTTTACAAAAGTTGAAACACAATTAAAGAACAACTTTTTAAACCAATTAATTTATAAGTATATTTCTTAGCTAACTTATTTGCTAGCTCGATAAGGGGCATACATCTGAAACGTTTAAAAATTATAAGCACTGCATCGTAATGACTATTTCCTGTAAAATAACTTAAATGTGTATTTTAAAACGCACATACTAGTAATGACAACATATATGCACAAACCTTTCTAATCACTTCTTCAGACAGACATAACATGAGGTAAAAGATTCTAAACACCAGTAAAATACTTTCGGTTAACTGACAGACCGATCCCCTTAATACCGCAAATTTTACTATCTCTACCACGTTCAGAAGGTATTGCATTCCACCCAAAAATTTCATACCGGAATCTCACCGGAAATACATGTTTTGAGGCCCCTGAATCCAAATGAAGCATTTTTAGAAAATTGTCCATGCGTGTGTCTGTATGTATGTGTGTCTGTGAACAGCATAACTCAAAAACGAAAAGTTCAGTACTTTCTAAAGATGCGACACGAAGATTTTCAAGAAAATTCCGCACCCCAAACTACAATTTACATGGAACGTTTTACGAAACCTTTGATTTTCTAAAAATGATTCTACCGATTTTGATTAAAATACCACATATTAAAGATATTTACATGAAAAATAAAATGTTTATTTTCAATTTTCAGGGAATAGCCTGCGAAGTCCTTATTATTCAGAAGGAACTTTGTATAATCTTGTTTAACTGTTAAACTCTATGCGATAAACGGAAACGTAATACACAAAAGGTGTAGATCTTTTTAAAACGCAAAAGTTATTCCAAATAAGTTTTTACTTTCTCTGCTACGTATAATAAGTAGGGGAAGTATTATATTCCATTTTTGGAAACATGTCCGTGTGTGTGTCTGTGTGTGTCTGTCTGTGAACAGCATAACTCAGAAACGAACAGTGGGATAAACACTAAACTTGGTATTTAGGTTTAGTATCTTCCAGAGCTGCCACTCGAAGGTTTTCAAGAAAATCCCTCCCCTAGATTACACTTTACATGGAACATTTTTCGAAAATTTTAATTTTCTCAAAAATGGCTCTACCGATTTTGATTAAAATATCATATATTAAAGACACTTTTATGACAAATAAAATGCATATCTTGAATTCTCTGGGAATGTCTCCAAAAGTATTCTTCATTGTGAACGACTTAGGCATAACTGGTAAACCATAAGAGTTAGACAAAATTATACTACACAAAAAATGTAAATCGCGTTAAAATACACAATTTATGTCATTTACATTTTTTTTGTTGAGTGAACCATTTTTGAGATATTGCTTGTTATTCCCTTAAATTTTCGAATACTTATACTTTTTCTCAAATGGGAATTCGTTATTCATTTTTTTCCTGGTAATGCAAAGAGAATGGAATACTCCACATAGCAACCATCTCTTAAAATATTTGACTATCACTTAAAACCTACCATATTCCCCTTGCACCTACAAGAAAATTAGCAATAAGATTAACATCTCGATATCTCGATTAACATGAAGTAGATGGAGAATAAGTGCTTGTAAAAATAGTTTGTACAAGAGTGGATAAACTCATGTGAGTGCAACACGTCAGATTTTTTAAGTCCCTTCGATTTTCAGTTGTTCCTCACGATTGCACAGTAACAGTATAGAATTTTAAGGTCAGTATATAGCGTCAATTTCTTAAACATTTGACTATCGCTGTTCGCTTTGTATTCTAAGGAAATGTGTAATAAGGCTATTTCTGCACGGATTAAAAAGAAGTAGAGAAATAAACTTTCGTAAGAATAATTTGTATAACCACTAATAAACGATAGAGGGTAGAGAAAATCGTGTGAATGTAACACATAAGATTTTTACGTTATTTCTGATTATCCACGAACATTAAGGACCTGGCGGTTAACCTATCTAATATACCGAAGCCATTTTGTCAGGCTGCCACTTCGCCTGAAGACACAAAGAGTGCGACAAGTGCAGCAAGTTTGAGTACGCCCGGAAGGTACCAGAGAGCGCGCCGCTCTCTTAATGTACATACATCTTTATGATGACGGCGCTCGGAACACAAAAGCAAGCCAATAACGCTCCGGAGTGGCTGGATGCAGCTGGTCGCGAGAATAAAGGCCCAAGATGATTCTTCTTTTATTTTCCTTTTCAATCAAGTTTGGTACGAAATAATACCGGTAAAGTCAAGAGGTACTAGGGGAAGAAAGATGAGCTGCTTCCCTTTGTTTCTTGTCTGCTATTGTGTGCAGAGTTTACAAGAAGGGGGTCAACATTTTCAGCTCATATTTTGGATCAGTTTCTTCTCCATGAAAACTAGTTTTACAGAATTTTCCATGCTGCTGCACAAGGACTTATCCAGGAATGAATAATAAATGTTCGTATGATTGTTAATGATGGTTACTAATGGAATTCTAAGCCAGCTAAGATGTATACAATAGGATTATTCTAAAGTCATTTCTCCATATCAAATGGCGTATCTTCTGTACATATTAACAATTGGCTCCATATTGATTCCAATATCTCTAGGGAGATTTAGGTTTTTACTTTTTCTACTATGTATAAGTAGGGGAAGTATTGTATTCCACCCAAAAATTCGATACCGAGATTTCACCGGAAACATATGTTTTGAGACCCCCTGAATCTAAAAAAAAAGCATTTTTGGAAATATGTTCAGTATCTTCCAGAGATGCGACACGAAGGTTTTCAAGAAAATCCCCCACCCTAGATTACCCTTTACATGGAACATTTTTCGAAAATTTTAATATTCTCAAAAATAGCTCTAGCAATTTTGATTAAAATATCATATATTCACGATACTTTCATGAAAAATAAAATGCATATCTTAAGTTTTCTGGGAATGTCTCCAAATGTGTTCTTCATTGTGAACGACTTTTGCATAACTGGTAAACCATAAGAGAGAGACAAAATTTTACTGCAAAGAGAATGTAGATCGCGTTAAAATACACAATTTATGTCATATGCTGTTTTTTTTTTTTTGAGTGAACCATTTTCGAGATGATCCTTGTTATTCCCTTAAATTTTTCAACACTTATTTTTTCAAATGGAAATTCGTTATTCATTTTTTTTGTCCTGGTAATGCAAAGAGAATGGAATACTCCACATAGCAACCAGCTCTTAAAATATTTGACTATCGCTTAAAGCCTACCAATTCCCCTTGTATCTACAAGAAAATTAGCAATAAGATTAACGTCTCCATATCTCAATTAACATGAAGCATATGGAGAATAAGCGTTTGTAAAAATAGTTTGTACAAGAGTAGAGAAGGTCATATGAGTGTAACACATCAGATTTTTTCTGTTAAGTTTGACGTTCTTTAACCGGATAGGTCATATACAACCATGAATGAAATTATGCTCAACTGAGCCCGGTGTCTATAGCGCTTAGAGTTATCCGAATTCATCTTTTCAGGATAAGGGAAAACCCCCAAAAAGTTATTCGGGAACTCACACCAATCGGTATTCGAAACCGGGACCTCTTGAATTTGAGGCGACACGCTACGCTCACACCAGAAAGGTGGACTTATGGTACTTCACGTTATAGTAAAATCCCATTTCTTTACAAACTATTGCTATATTTTATTTATTGTAGACTATAATAAATGCCAAATGTATGCCCAAATGAAACTGGGAAAATAATTTAGAAGAAATAATCTTAGACATTAATTATTACTTTCTCAACTAGTTAGATATAGTAAGTAGAAGAAGTATTGCATATACAAGTATTTATATACAAAAAATAGGATTTCATGGGCAGTACGCGGTTTAAGACTACCTGGGTAAAAAATTATTTTTATAGTAAAAGGTCCTTATGTGTCTGTGAACAGCAATAGCTCAACCATGAAAGGTAGTTTTAACACCAAACTTGGTATTGAAGTTCAGCGTTTTCCATGATGCGACAAGATTTTCAAGAATATTTCATCCCAAAGTACACTTTACATGGAAAATTCTTCATGATTTTTCATTTTCTCAAAAATGGCGGCTCTAACGATTTTTATTAAAATACCATATGTTTAAGATTTTGCTTGACTGTATGTCTTCAATTTTTGGGAAATAGCCTGTGAAGTCATCATTTAATGCCTCTTGTACATAAAGTAATTCGTAAGAGATAAACAAAACCTTACTACATAAAAAATGTACATCTCGTTAAAGCACACAGTTTATTTTGAATACATTTCTTGTGGCATTAACCACTTCCGAGATATCCTTTGTTATTGTGTGATAAATTAGGAAACACTAATACCATCAACACATAATATATATTTATTCCTTCTAGTATGTAATGTACTGTATCTTCTACAGCGTTTCAATCTTGGATTCGTTGTACTTAAATGTTCCGTTACTACTCCATAATCAGGTATCCTTGTACACTGCAACCAATGTCCAGCTCTTACGATTTTGTAAACGAAATTCATTTCGTACACCACACTTCCAACATGTCTTCGCGTGTCCTCTGGTTCTCACTTAATAATACAAGACTGACAATGTGTCTACTCTAAATATAACACAACTAAAATTCTACTAAATAGTTATTGGTTTGAATTTTCAAATTCTTATAACTTGTGGTAGTTGTAGCCCCACTGTAGGGGAACCAAACTTGCAGTGAGTAGTTTAATTGTTGTAGTTGCACCACGTATGGTATACCAACTTGAAGCTGTTTTAGACTACACACGTAATGGATGCCAATTTTTGCGGGGGATTGTTTCTAGAAGTGTTCGCCCCATATACGATACAAACTTTCCGGTGTCCTTCGCCCTACATTTACTTTTCCGGTGGCCCTCGCCCCACGTTTACTTTATGTGTACTATTTTAATTTATTTATTTAAATCTTATATATATATATATATATATATATATGTATACCTCGGCTGCGTCATTAGTAATTTGTAAAGCACGTATCTCTTAGCAGGGCTGGTGTGGCTAAAAATGAAGGCTTACACAAATTATAATGGATTTAACTTTTTTTTATTAATCTTTCACACGATTAAATAACACTTCACTTGTGTATCCTACTGTAGAGCTGTGAGATTATTGTTAATTTTACTTTTTAACACATAAACTTTATATTATTCTCACCACAATAAATTTTCATGTCTCACACTGAACTGCTCGGGTACGTAATCTTGTATCGTCTCCCCCCTAAATCTGTACATTTACTCTATTTCAAGTCTCTGATTGACTAAGCCTACTCCAATAGAATACTTTTATTTAACTTAAGCTTTTTTCTAGTTTTTGATTGGCTATTTATAAACTGTTTTAAATATTACATTATTGTTCCAAGAATTATTAGTATCCTTTATTAAACTGTCTAATTTATTGTTGTCTCAAGGTTACTTCATTGTTAGCGACTTTCGGCTTCTATTTTGTAATTCTGTTTGCTACGGAAGGCAGCTTGCTTCTATTCTCACAGCTCCTACATTGTTAAACTACGTAATACATAACATTATTATACATGTACATAATAATACAGACATAATAGAATGACTAATATACACTTCATATATATATATATATATATATTACACATATTGCTTTAAGGCGGGCTGTTATTATATTTTATATTATATAATTAGACTGATATCATTTAAGTGTTAAAAATACTGCCTCAACATTTTTTAAATGGTTAACTGCAATTCGGTTTTACTTTCTCTACCACGTAAATAGTAAGTAGAGAATGTATTACATTCCACCCAAAAATTCGATACTCAGCTTTCAAAGGAAATATACATTTGAGGCTCCCTGGATAAATAAAAAAAAACAGTTGCTAGGAAAAGGTCTGTGTATTTATGCGTGTGTGTGTGTGTATTTGCGAACATCATAACTCAAAAACGAAAAGTAGGATAAATACCAAACTTGGTATTTGGGTAAAGTATCTTCCAAAGATGCGAAGAATATTTTCAAGAAAATCTCACACACCAAACTATTCTTTAGATGGAAGATTTTTCGAAATGTTTTATTCTCTAAAAATGGCCCAAACGATTTTGATTAAAATACCATATTAGTGAAACACACAATTTATTTCAAAGAACATTTTTGTGGTATACGCCATTTCCGAGGTATCCGCTATTAATGGTTCGAATTGTTCAATAGTTTTTTAAAGTTCTATTTATACCCCGCCTTTAGCTACAACGGTCTTATTGGCGGCAATGGTGTTAAGTCATATTTGCTGGCTTTCTAGTAGGTAAACTTTGGGTTCTAATTATTAAATCACACACACACACACACACACATTTACACTCTCATTCATACTTCCAGCCTGTGCAGAGGATAGAGAAAAACCTTGACTAAAGAAAAACCCCCACCGCTACAGCTGGTGATCGAACCGGGGACACCTAGTGCAGCAGGCAGGTGCACTACGACTTAGCTATGCGGCCATCCTTTAATACATTTGTCCTTCTTTTCAAGTCCTTTCGAAATTCAGTTGTTTCTTGCAATTGCACGCAAACAGCATATAATTTTAAGGCAAGTACATAGTGTTGATTTTTAAACATTTGACTATCACTATTCCCTTTATATTTATAACGAAATGTGTAATATACACTACGTGATCAAAAGTATCCGGACACCTGGCTGAAAATGAAGTACAAGTTCGTGGCGCCCTGCATCGGTAATGCTGGAAGTCAATATGGTGTTGGCCCACCCTTAGCCTTGATGACAGCATTCACTCTCGCAGGCATACTTTCAATCAGGTGCTGGAAGGTATCTTGGGGAATGGCTGCCTATTCTTCACGGAGTGCGAAGTAGGTCGGCGAGGCCTGGCACGAAGTCGGCGTTCCAAAACATCCCAAAGGTGTTCTATAGGATTCAAGTCAGGGCTCTGTGTAGGCCAGTCGCTTACAGGATGTTATTGTCGTGTAACCACTCCGCCACAGCCCGTGCAGTATGAACAGGTGCTCGATCGTGTTGAAAGATGCAATCGCCATCCCCGAATTGCTCTTCAAAAGTGGGAAGCAAGAAGGTGCTTAAAATATCAATTTAGTTCTGCGCTGAGATCGTGCCACGCAAAACAACAATGGATGCAAGCCCCTTCCAGGAAAAACACGACCACACCATAACACCATCACCTCCAAATTTCACTGTTGGCACTACACACGCTGGGAAATGACGTTCATCGGGCATTCGCCATACCCACACCCTGCCGACATCGGATCGCCACATTGTGTACCGTGACTCGTCACTCCACACAACGTTTTGCCACTGTTCAATCGTGCAATGTTGACGCTCCTTACACCAAGCGAGACGTCGTTTGGAATTTTCCTGCGTGATGTGTGGTTTATGAGCAGCCGCTCGACCATGGAATCCAAGGTTTCTCACTTCACGCCTAACTGTCATAGTACTTGGAGTGGATCCTGATGCAGTTTGGAATTCCTGTGTAATTGTCTGGATAGATGTCAGCCTATTACTCTTTACGACCCTCTTCAAATGTCGGCGGTCTCTGTCAGTCAACAGATGAGGTCGGCCTGTATGCGTATGTGCTGTACATGTCCCTTCACGTTTCCACTTCACTATCACATCAGAAACAGTGGACCTAGGGATGTTTAGGAGTGTGGAAATCTCGCGTACAGACTTCTGACACAAGTGGCACCCAATCACCTGACCACGTTCGAAGTCCGTGAGTTCCACGGAGCGTCCCATTCTGCTGTTTCACGATATCTAATGACTACTGAGGTCGCGGATAATGAATACCAGGCAGAAGGTGGCAGTACAATGCACGTAAGATGAAAAACATATGTTTTTGGGGGTGTCCGGATACTTTTGATCACATTGTGTAGCTATTTCCGGAAAGGTTTATCCCGATTATAATGAAGTAGGTAGGAAATTAAACTTTCGTAACAACAATTTGTATACGCACTAATAACCGATGGAAGGTAGAGAAAATCATGTGAATATAACAATTACTGGAGGTAATGCAAGGAGTATGAAATTTCGAAGCTATCCCACAGCAATCTTACTGTCGCTTTAATCTGTTTCCTTTTTAATCTACAACGATTTGTGTAAATGAATAATGATGGTTTATACCGCTTATCAAGAAGTAGGTAGGAGAATAAGATTTTGTAGAGGAGCAGAAAAATTCATATGAATGCTAATATAAGATTTTTACTGTATCAGAAAGTATTGATAGTAGAGAAAGTGTTGCATAGCATAGGTCCGTGTGGGTATCTGCAAACAGGATAACTCAAAAACAAAATAATCGGATACATGCTAAATTTGGCATTTAAGTTCAGTATCTCCAAAGGTTAGGACACGAAGATTTTCAAGAGAATCTCCCCCTCCCCAATTACCCTTTACATGGAATATTTCCAAAAAAGTTTATTTTCTAAAACATGACTGTAACGATTTTGATTAAAATACTGTATATTAAAGATATTTACATGACAAATAAAATGTATATTTTGAATTTCCTGGGAATAGTCTTGAAATTCCTCTTCATTTGAAAGTAATTTTGTATAATCTTGTATAACTAATAAATTAATCGATATACGAAAGCGTACTACACAAGACATGTAGATCTCTTCAAAACGCATAATTTATTTCAAATACGTTATGTGGTAAAAGCCATTTCTTCTATCAGATATTAATGGTTCGAATTGTTCATTTCTTGGTCATTCTTTAAAGTCCCTTCAACATTCAGCTGTTTCTCGCGATTGCATGGAAACAGTGTGGAATTTTAAGGCTAACAGTTCTTAAACATTTGACTATCGCTGTTCTGCTTATATCTATAACGAAATGTGTAATGTAGCTATTTCTGCAAAGATTTATTTGCATTAAAGCATAGTAGATATAAAAATAAGCTTTAATAAGAATAATTTGTATACTCACTAATAAACGATAGAGGGAGAGAAAGTCATGTGAAATACCCAGCGGAATGGCTCAGGCGATTACGTCTGTAGCCCGCATTCGGAAGGTCGTGAGTTCGATTCCTGTGGCAGACTTCCTGACCCATGGGTATTTTTGGGAGTTTTCCCGGGTCACCAGACGAATGCTACGGTGGATTCCCACATTCCCCGAATTTCCTGTCCCACCATTTCATCTCCATTCTCATTTCACTTCATCCGTTGGTTTCTTTCAGGATTGGAAATGTCGGCGGTGGTGTTTCGGTGCAGTGTGGCAGGGAAAAAGAATGCTCTTTGTAACTCTCTCCGTCCCTCGGCTTTTGGCTGGCTGCCGGGGGTATCCGAACTCCCTCTGTGCGGGATGGGGTCCCCAGTGTGCCTGTTCGTCTGCCAGGAGTCTCTATCTGGAGAACTTAGGGACCTTGCTATTCCTGTGCCGTCACTCCTCGCCTCATATTTCCTCCCTTGTGGGACGTAGGTACAATATCTTAGGTAGATCAGCGCCGAGTCCCCTCCGAAGGCAATCCAATCCAAGTCATGTGAATGCACTACATCACATTTTTTCTAATGGTAAGTCCCTATTCGTTTTTTCTCGTGGCCAGACAAGGAAAATATAACTTCAAATCCATCAAAGACCCTTTTAAAAATCTGTCAATCGCTTAAGGGACACTGGGAGTAAATTTTCAAATTTTCATATTTCTGTACGGATTTTTCTGAAAATTTTACTGTGGTTGCATTGCTGCTAAGTTAATATAATACCAAATTCATTTAAATTGGAAAATACTTTGCGATCTATTAATTATTTCATAAATTTTATGATGTTTATCGCATAATCAAAATTACACATACGCCTCAAAAATTGAGAAAATTATTTGGCATTTTTGGAATTGGAGCTTTGAATTACTCTCTTCAAAGTTCAGTATATTTTGTTGAGTGAATTATCATAATTGTTTAACATGTTAAGAACTTTAATTTATAAAATGAATAATTTTTTATAAAACTTTTGTTTGAAAAATGATTATTGGTGTTAACACATTTTGGTTACATCGGATATTAGAATGGATGCTTCTCAGTTCCTGAGAAGTTTTAGTTGTATTTAAAGGAAAACTGAGGCGTGTGTTAAATTTTGAATTTGTGAATACGAAGTTTTGGGAAAAATATTGATTTATAAAATATTACGCTGGGAAACAGTGAATTATATGCTTTGCATATCAGAACTCTTCTGATTATTAATCCTGGTGTTTGTACTTCCCTCTGTGACCTTTTTTGTACCTTGCGCCCTTTTTGCCACCTGCAGATCCTTTCCTGTTTGTAGTGGCAAACCTCCTCCTCTCGTAGAGTCGAGTTGTACCAATGTCTGATTGATCTTTAAGGGACACTTGGACTGAATTTTGTAACATTTGTGAAATATATTTACCGAAAAATTGGTACGTTGAATAATGAGTAAATAGAAAACTAACTGCAAAAATCCAAAGCCCTAGCTCAAATAGTTTCTCAGATAATACAGTTAAATGTTTCTCATTAGCAAAAACAAAAACTTTTCAAACTACCATGCACATTCACATTTGTTAGAGAAGTATGATAGTGACATTTTCTTACAGTTTAGTACAATGAAAACAAAATCTAAGCATTCTATTGAAGATGATGTTATTATCTGTATAGAAATAAATTTTGTTTTGATGAAGTTGATATTATAATGTTCCTTGATTTTCTGCATAAATTATTTTTTTTGTGAGCCAAAGAGTAAAGCAACTATAAACTGCATCCTTGAATCCTTATATATTATGTTTGAGAAGATGTGCGCAAATTCACATACAAGTCACAGCAAAACTAAAATGCAAGGAATCAATTTCATGTGCAAAAATTAAAAACTGAGAAAAAAATACATATTTCTAAAGCATGCACATTCTTTTGGAATTTGCAGCTTACCAGGTACTTAGAACCGCCCTGAAGCATATGCTTTTCAATACTTTTTACTTTCTCTACTACGTATAGTAAGTAGGGGAAGTATTGTATTCCACCCAAAAATTCGATACCGAGATTTCACCGGAAATATATGATTTGAGACCCCCTGAATCCAAAAAACGTATTTTTGGAAACATGTCCGTGTGTGTGTCAGTCTGTGAACAGCATAACTCAGAAACCAACAGTCGTATAAGCACCAAACTTGGTATTTGGGTTCATTATCTTCCAGAGATGCGACACGAAGGATTTCAATAAAATTTCTCCACCCCAGGTTACGCTTTACATGGAACATTTTTCGAAAAATTTAATTTTCTCAAAAATGGCTCTAACGATTTTGATTAAAATATCATATATTTAAGATACTTTCATGACAAATAAAGTGTATATCTCGAATTTTCTGGAAATGTCTCCAAAAGTATTCTTCATTTGAACGACTTTTGCATAACTGGTAAACCATAAGAGCTAGACAAAATTTTACTACACAAAAATGTAGATCGCATTAAAATACACAATTTATGTCATATATATTTTTTGTCTGTTGAGTGAACCATTTTCGAGATATTGCTTGTTATTCCCTTAAATTTTCCAATACTTATACTTTTTCTCAAATGGTAATTCGTTTTTCATTTTTTTTGTCCTGGTAATGCAAAGAGAATGGAATACTCCACATAGCAACCAGCTCTTAAAATATTTGACTATCGCTTAAAGGCTACCAATTCCCCTTGCATCTACAAGAAAATTAGCAATAAGATTAACATCTCGATATCTGGATTAACGTGAAGCATATGGAGAATAAGCGTTTGTAAAAATAGTTTGTACAAGAGTAGAGAAAGTCATGTGAGTGTAACACATCAGGTTTTTTCTATTTGGCTTCCTCCTTTTTCATTTTTGATAATTTACTCCTCCTGCGAACTGTTTTCTTCTCAGTTAAAGATCGAGCACACTCATTTTTTTCTTGTGTTGTCGCATCTCCTTATAATCAGATCTGATACAGTACAAAATGTAGGATTCTTTATAGTAGATTTCATTTCTTCTGTAGCTGAGCACCTTATATTAAATTTTGACCAGCATTTATTACAGCAATTGTGATACTCTTCTTCGATACAAAAATTGTTTTGGACATTCCTCCATAACATTCCATGCGGCGATTCATGTTGATTTTGTGTAATACCTTTTGCACATTTATGCAGCAGCTCATCACAGCTCAGTCTTTAGCAGAAAGACTTTATCTTGGAAACAGTTGATTCAGAAAGTGTATGGACATTTTATCACTGGTATCAGGTTGTGTACCATTGGCTATACTTTTGTTGTAAAAGCACCAGGAATCAGAGCCAGTGGGACATTTGCCTTTCTGGGGTTTGTTGTCTGTTGATATGCATGGCTAAGAATGGCATAAATGGCCTTTTTCATACCACATTTATCAGAAATATTTTATACTATAGCGTTTCTATTGTAAGAAGTTAATTTGTTAAAAATGCCATTACACGTTTTCTGTTTATTTCAAGTGGAAACCTCTAGATCTTTTTTATCTTTATTGACACGAGGAATGGAATATTTCTGGGTAGAGCTAAAACCACAGATGTTGTATTTCACACATAACCTTTGAGCAAAACCATGTCTTTATCTAATTCGTTAAGTCACGCTTGAACCTTACATTCACTATAGATAGCATTTTCAAACAACTCACTCCAAGTTTGCTTTCAATACTGAAAGCATGTGGTACATAAACACAAGATGTACTAAAAGATGCGTAAGATATATAAACAAAGCCTTAAACAGCCAATAATTTATTCATCTAATTTCAAGATGCTGTAAAATAAGATGATATGGGTAAATGGGAAGAATTTTAATGAAACAGACTCTTGCAGCACCAAAATACAATTCCTCTTTTCAAAGTTCTAAACTTGTCTGCATTACGTAGTAAATAATTATGCATTTAGGCGTTAGATGGAAGCATAAAACATGCAATTCCCTGATCGAAAAGTATGCAAAAGTTAGCAAAATATTATGCTTTACATATAGAAATAGGAAGTGGGCGGGTCCATTGGAGTTTTAAAGGGAGCGCACGGCTGATTTAAACATGTCGTTGGGCGTTTAAAAATGGCGGATAGTGAAAACAGTTTGGCTGAAATGATTCGCAAGTGTCTATAGAACATTTATACGATATAATTAAAAATCGAAGATTTTTCCATTTTCACCCAAAACTTCACTCCCAGTGTCCCCTAAGCCTACCGTGTTCTTATATCTACAAGACATCTGTAATGAAAGTTTATCCTGATTAATAAGAAGTAAATAGAAGAATAAGCTATTGTGGGAATAGTTTATAGAACAGTGAAGAGAGAAAGTCCTGCATATGCAATGTATCAGATTTTTGTGAAAACAATTCGTAGAAGAGTGAGTAGAGAGAATCATGTGAAAGAAACATCAGATTTTTTTTATAGTAAGTTTTGTGCTCCACAAAAAAATTAATTCGAGATTTCACCGAAAATACACGTTTAGATGTCTCCTGAATAAAAAGAAACCGAGCGGGATGGCTCAGGCGGAAAAGTCTATGGCCACCATTCGGGAGGTCCCGGGATCAAATCCCGTGGGCTGACCAATCTGTCTGAGGTTTCTTCGTGGTTTTCCTCAGTTGCCAAGGTAAATACCGGATTAGATATTTAATACCACGACCCAAAGTTTCATCTTAAGTCTAAAACAATGTAAAATAAAAGGTAAGTGGTAATAGCGAATGCTATGCCATCTTTCCACAGACAATGTAAACAGTTAGACTGGACGGCTCCCTAATGCCATCTCATGAAGCAGGGGTTACAGGGATGAGACCTAGAAGGCTAACTGTCCACCACATATCGTTCCAAGAGATATCCACCAACAGATCCGTGGCGATATGACCAAGGACTTAAAGGTACGTAAAATAAAATAGAATAAAAATAAATAAATAAAAATAAGCATTTTTAGAAAAAGTTCCTTGTGTGTATGTATGTGTGTGTGTCAGTGAAAAGCATGACTCAAAAACGAAATATCGGATAATACCAAAGTTGGTATTTCAGTTCAACATCCTGCAAGCATGCAACACGAAGATTTTCAAGAAACTATCTTTTACGTGGAAATTTTTTCATTACTTTAATGTTCTCAAAAAATGCCTCTAATGATTTTGATTAAAATACGAACAAAGAAAACGTATATCTTGAATCCTTGGGAATAGCCTGGAAGACCGCTTCATTCCGAATAAATTGTGTATTGAAGAAGATTTTGTAGAATTATTATTATTATTATTATTATTATTATTATTATTATGATGATGTTATTTTTGCACCACGCGTTGGGAGCCAATTTGAAGTTGGTTTGTATTGTATTTTGACTGTTGGGCATCCGAACTTGCAGTAATTGCAACCGCACGTATGGTAAAAGTTTCCGGTAGCCTTCGTCTTAAATGTACTTTCCGGTGGCCTTTGCCCCAAATGTTTAAAAAATATTAACTTTGTAATTTTGATTGTTTCTTTAAATATTATATATTTATGTTTGCCTCGGCTGCGTCAGTATTTATATTTTTTAGAGACATGAATATCTTAGCAGGGAGTGGTGCGACTGAAGAATGTAGGCTTACACAGATTATAATTTTATTTCACTCCATTTATTAATGCTTGACACGATTTAATTAACACTTCAGTGATATAGAGAGAGCTGTTAGATTTTGTTTTATTAATTACTTGCACTTAATAACACGTAAACTATTTTTGTCTCACACTGAATACGTATTAAATTTCTCGAGGACACATCTCGCGTCCGGTTAGGAACACTGTCTACAAGCAACGCGTCCAGTTATGAGTGCTGTCTACAAGCAACTGACTTCTAAATTTGTAAACTTTGCTATATTTCAGTTTCTGATTGGCTAATCCTACTCCAATAGAATACCTCATTTAACTAAAGCTTTTTCCGCTTGTTGATTGGCTATTTATTAAACTGTTTAAAAAACTACATTATTATTGCTCCAAGAATTACCAGTAGCATTTAAACCTTCTAATTCATTACTGCCTCAAGGTTACCTCATTGTTACCTCATTGTTAGCAACTTTTGACCTATTGCTCACAGCTCCTACATTATTAAATTAAGTAATACATTCACATAACATTCTTACACATGTATACAATAATATAAACATATACAATGACTGTAATATACACTTTTTTATATATTGTTACATACACATTGCTTTAAGGTGGGCTGTTATTGAGTTTATATATTATATAATTAGTCTGAAATCATTTAAGTGTTAAAAATACTACCTCAGTATGTATAGCCGATAGAGATGGACAAACGCTTACTAAACAAAAAATGCAGATATTGTTAAAACATACAATTTATATGAAATCCATTTTTGTGGATAGATCTTTTCCATGATATTCATAGTTATTGGTTTGAATTTTCAAATACTTTTTGATGTTCCAAGAAGTCATTCAATTGCTTCTGTAGTCATGCAACGAGAGGACTTTCAAAGCCAGCATATAGCGAACCGCTTTTTAAGGATCTGGTTATCGGTTTAGCTTCCTTTACCCCCCTTGTGTCTATAACGAAGTGTGCAATGAAATCATTCCTGCAAAACTTGATCCCGGTTATGACGAAGTATATAGATGAAAAAACATTTTGTAGGAACAGTGAGTAGAGAACATCATGTGAAGGTGTGGTGTCTAAATTGAAATAAGAAGTATAAACTAAAAGATCTATGGTCATGAAAATTATTATGCTATAAATGCGTAAATTAGCTTTACTGCTTTGTATGATCCTCAGTAGCCTGTAACATTCACATGACTTTCCCTACTCACTCTTCTACAAAACAGTTTTGCAAACGCTATCCACTTCTTGATCGAGATACACGTTTGCAAAAATTCTTTTATAACACGTTCTCCTGTAGGTAGAGTACGAATACAGTAGGCATAATGGATAGTGAACTCTTTAAAAAGCTGGTAGGTATGGCTTTGAAATTCAACTCTGTATGAAGGAAAAATTAACAATTTGACACTTGAAAAATTCATAAAGTATTTAAAAATTCAAAACAGTAACAAAGAATATCTGTAAATGGTGAATGGCACAAAAAAATCTGGTGCTGCATTCACCTGACTTTCTCTACTCTTCTACAAACTATTCTTACAAAAACTTATTCTACTACTTCCTGTTAATACTTTGAATACACATTTACACATTTCGTGGTAGGTAGGAAGAACAATACAGCAGGCTGAAGCCAAAGCAGATTTTTAAAAAGCTGGTCGCTATAACATGGTTTTGCAATTACTTGCTCTTTGCACAACTACTCGAAAAAAATATCGGATACGATACATTCACATGACTTTCTCTACCCCTCATTGTATATTAGTGCGTATACAAAGTAGTCTTACTAAAGCTTATTTTTCTATCTACTTAATTTTAATCCAAATAAACCTTTGCAGAAATAGCTATATTGCACATTTCGTTATAGATACAAAGGGAACAGCGATAGTCAAATGTTAAGAACTGCACGCTATATGCTGGCCTAAATATTCAATACTGTTTCAACGGAATCGCGAGAAACAACTGAACGTTGACAGGTCTTAAATATAATGGCTAAGTTGTTTCAAAGACATCTACATTTCTTCTATCGCTTAACGTTTACCAGCTACACTACGTGATCAAATGTATCCGGACACCTGGCTGAAAATGACGTACAAGTTCGTGGCAACCTCTATCGGTAACGCTGGAAGTTAATATGGTGTTGGCCCACCCTTAGCCTTGAAGACAGCGTTCACTCTGGCAGGCATACTTTCAATCAGGTGCTGGAAGGTTTCTTGGGGAATGGCAGCCCATTCTTCACGGAGTGCGGAACTGAGGACAGGATCGATGTAGGTCGATGAGGCCTGGCACGAAGTCGGCGTTCCAAAACATCCCAAAGGTGTTCTATAGGATTCAAGTCAGGACTCTGTGCAGGCCAGTCCAATACAGGGATGTTATTGTCTTGTAACCACCCCGCCACAGCCCGTGCAGTATGAACAGGTGCTCGATCGTGTTGAAAGGTGTTATCGCCATCCCCGAATTGCTCTTCAACAGTGGGAAGCAAGAAGGTGCTTAAAATATCAATGTAGGTCTGCGCTGTGATCGTGCCACGCAGGACAACAAGGGGTGCAAGTCCCCTCCAGGAAAAACACGACCACACCATAACACCACCACCTCCGAATTTCACTGTTGGCACCACACACGCTGGCAGATGACGTTCACCGGGCATTCGCCATACACACACCCTGCCATCGGATCGCCACATTGTGTACCGTGACTCGTCACTCCACACAACGTTTTGCCACTGTTCAATCGTGCAATGTTGACGCTCCTTACACCAAGCGAGGCGTCGTTTGGCATTTTCCTGCGTGATGTGTGGCTTATAAGCAGCCGCTCGACCATGGAATCCAAGGTTTCTCACCTCACGCTTAACTGTCATAGTACTTGGAGTGGATCCTGATGCAGTTTGGAATTCCTGTATGATGGTCTGGATAGATGTCTGCCTATTACTCTTAATGACCCTCTTTAAATGTCGGCGGTCTCTGCCAGTCAACAGACGAGGTCGGCCTGTACGCTTTTGTGCTATACATGTCCCTTCACGTTTCCACTTCACTATCACATCAGAAACAGTGGACCTAGGGATGTTTAGGAGTGTGGAAATCTCACGTACAGACTTCTGACACAAGTGACACTCAATCACCTGACCACGTTCGAAGTCCGTGAGTTCCACGGAGCGTCCCATTCTGCTGTTTCACGATGTCTAATGACTACTGAGGTCGCGCATAATGAGTATCAGGCAGTAGGTGGCAGCACAATGCATCTAAGATGAAAAACGTATGTTTGTGGGGTGTCCGGATACTTTTGATCACATAGTGTATATAAGATTACACAAAATTCCTTTCAAATGAAGAGAACTTCAAACACTACATATACCCAGAAAATTCAATATATTCAGTCTATTTGTCATATAAATGTCCTTAATACATCGTATTTTAATAAAAATAGTTGCTGTAATATTTTAGAAAATCTTAAATTTCGAAATATGTTCCATGTGAAGTGTAGTATGGGTTATGGGGATTTCCTTGAAAATCTTCGTGTCGTATCTTTGAAAGATACTGAGCTTAAATACCAAGTTTGGGATTTATCCCACTTTTCGTTTTGTGAATTATGCTGTTCACAGACACACACACACACACACACACACACACACATATGCACACACGTGCGAATCCTTTTCTAAAACTCTGATGTGATACATTCGCATGACTTTATCTACCTCTAACGTTTATTATTGGATATGCTAACTATTCTTACTAATACTGGCTTTAAAATTCCATACTGTTTCGATGCAATCGCTAGAAACAACTGAATGTTGACAAGACTTTAAGAGAATGACCAAAAAATGAGGAATTCGAACGTTTAATAACTGATATCTCAGAAATGGTTTATGCTACATAAAAATTCTGATATGTTACATTCATCTGACTTTCTCCACTGGTGTACAAACTATTTTTACAAACTCTTATTCTCCATCTATTTCATATTAATCGAGATAAACATTTGCAGAACGATCTTTTGACATGCAAAGAGAATTACATTTTACACATAGCGACCAGTTCTAAAAATATTTGACTATCGCTTAAGGCCTACTATGTTCCCCTTGTTTTGTATTTTCAAGGGCAATATAGAAATACAGTAACCTTTAAACATAGACATATCTCTTAATAGCTGGTTGCTAGGTGCAGCACTATTCTCTTTACCACAGATTAATACTCTTTGCATATCCAAGACAAAAAAATGAATAACAAATTCCCATTTGAGAAAATAAGTATTGAAAAATTTATGGGAATAGCAACAATATCTCGAAAATGGTTCACTCAACAAAAAAATGCAAATGGCATAAATTGTTTATTTTAACGCGATCTGCATTATTTGTGTAGTAAAATTTTGTCTATCCCTTATGGTTATGCAGAAGTCGCTCACATTGAAGAATACTTTCGGAGACGTTCCCAGAAAATTCAAGATATACATTTTATTCGTCATGAAAATATCTTAAATATAAGATATTTTAATCAAAATCGTTAGAGCCATTTTTGAGAAAATTAAAATTTTCGAAAAATGTTCCATGTAAAAGGCAATCTGGGGTGGGGGATTTTCTTGAAAACCTTCGTGTCGTATCTCTGGAAGATACTGAACCTAAATACCACGTTTGGTGTTTATCCGACTTTTCGTTTCTGAGCTATGCTGTTCACAGACACACACATACACACACATGGACATGTTTCCAAAAATGCTTTTTTTTTTTGGATTCATGGGGTCTCAAAATATATATTTCCGGTGAAATCTCAGTATCGAATTTTTGGGTGGAATACAATACTTCCCCTATTACTATACGTTGTGGAGAAAGTAAAAATACTTATTTCAAATAAATTGTGTGTTTTAAAGAGTTTTACATTGTTTTGTGTAGTACGTTTTCGTCTATCGCTTAACGTTTACTGCCTATACAAATATCCTTCCGAATGAAGAGGACGTCACAGACTATTCCCAGAAAATTCAAGATCCACATTTTATTTGTAATGTGAATATCTTTAATATGTGATATTTTAATCAAAATCGTTAAAGGCGTGTTTTAGAAAATATAAAATTTCCAAAAATGTTCATGTAAAGGGCAGTTTGGGATGGAGGGATTTTCTTGAAGATCTCTGTGTCGCATCCTTGGATGGTACTGAACCTAAATATGGTTTGGTACTTACCCTACTTTTCGTTTTAGGGTTATGGTATTCGCAGACGTACAGACAGACTTGTACACGGACCTTTTTCTAAAAAAAATTTTTTGGATTCAAGGTAGCTCAAAACATGTATTTCCGATGAAATCTCCGTATCGAATTTTTGGGTGGGTTGCAATACCTCCACTATCTACTAGGTACGTGGCAGAGTAAGTAAAAAGGAATAGCGACTTGCATTTTGATATAATCTTATGTGTTACATTCACCGACTTTTAGGCCCGCTCTCGCTTATTTGTGTATATCTTCCACAAAGTATTCTTATGAAAGCTATTTTTCTATCTACTTTGTGTTAATGGAAATCCACCTTTGCAGAAATAGTTTCATTATAAAGTTCGTTGAAGGTATAAGGAGCAAGAGCAAAGTTGGCCAGACGTTTATTTTTTTTAAAGTTCCCTTGTTTTACCTAGTTTATGATACTGTGTTTTACTGTTTCCGTTACCGCTTATTACCGCAAAACCAATGCGGGACTCGAACCCGCGTATCTCAGCTTGGCGAAGCGCCGGAGCTATACACTCCAGCGACCACGGCTACGAGGGCGTCTCTAAATGCTGGCCTTGAAATTCCATATTCTTTCCATGATATTGCAAGTAACAACTGAGTAGCAACAGCACTTTAAAAATTACAATTTTAACCTCAAACTATTCATATATAACGGAATTGGCTAATGTCACAAAGAACTTATTTGGAATAAATTGGATGTTCTAGACAGATCTACATTATTGAACACTACGTGTTTTCTATCTCTTAACGTTTAGCAGTAATGCAAAATATTACAAAATTCCTTCCAAATGAAAAGGACTTCAGAGGTACACCCAGAAAATTCCAGATATGCATTTTATTTGTCAAGTTAATTCCTTAAACAAATTACAATTTAATCGTAATCGTTAGGGGAATTTTTGAGAAAATACAAAATTTCGAAATATCTTCAATGTTAAAGGGTAGTTTGGGATGGGAGGATTTTCTTAAAAATCTTCGTGTCTCATTTTGAAAAGATGTAGAAGCTAATAAAAAATTTGACATTAGTCGGATATTTTCGTTTTTGGTTATGCTGTTCAGGGACGAACACACAAACACACACACACACACACACACACACACGTTGTGTGTGTGACTGCGTTCAGCAGCAGCTGTGGTTCTTCTAAAAAGCTTCTTCTAAGTTAAGATATTACCAGAGAAACATCGAATTTTATTGCCCCCGTTACCTTTCATTCTATTGGAAACGGATAGGCGTGACTTCAACATGGCAGTTAACTGCGCAGTTAAAATCCACCAAAATGGCTTAACAAAAAGTTGAAAAGGTTGTCCTGTAACAGTCATTTTATTTTCCTGAGCTTTCAATTAAAATGTAACGACCGCGTGTAAAGAAAGCCATAAGAATTGACAAGCGGAATTTTTTGACTAAAAAGAATTAGTGTAACATTTCCTTCCTTTCAGTTTCCTTAAACATCAAATCCAGGTCGTATTTCTCTCATCTCGTTCAGCTGTCACGCGGTCGCAGAACAACCTAAGGAATCAAAGTTTACGACGTAGCCGTTGGTTTCCAATATCCCTTTGCAGGAGATAAATCCTCCTTTCACGAGCGTTGTGACCTGCAATAGATTTTGTCCAGCACCTACTTTTCTATAAGTTAACATCCGCAACCTTTTCTCTTTGGCATGCACAGACAACAAAGAGAGACGCGAGAATAAACAAGCCCCAAGGTAAAATCGAACCAGCCTATTTTGCTCTCAATTGAGGCAGTATTTTTAACACTTAAATGATTTAATCTATTCATATAATATAAAATATAATAACAGCCCGCCTTAAAGCAATATATGTATACTACAATATATAAAAAGTGTATATTACAGTCATTGTATATGTATTAGGTAATTTAATGATGTAGGAGCTGTGAGAATAGAAGCTGAAAGTTGTTAACACTGAGGTAACCTTGAGGCAATAATGAATTAGAAAGTTTAATAATGCTACTAGTAATTCTTGGAACAATAATGTAATATTTTAAAACATTTATAACTAGCCAATCCAAAACTAGAAAAGCTGAAAGTTAAATAAAAGTATTCTATCGGAGTAAAATTAGCCAATCAGAGACTTGAAATAGAGAAATTTACAAATTTAAGCGGTAAACGTCAGTTGCTAGATGGCAACGTACCTGAGCAGTTCGTTCGCTCGGTAAGTATTCAGTGTGAGACGAAAATTCATTACGGCGAGAATATTATAAAGTTTACGTGTTTAAAGATGCAAGTAATTAATAAATAATCTCACAGCTCTCTATATCAGTGAAGGATTAATAAAAGGAGTGAAGTAAAAATTATAATTTGTGTAAGCCTACATTCTTTAGCCGCATCACTCGCTGCAAAGAGATACTCGTTTCTATAAATTACTACTGACGCAGCCGAGGCAAACATAAATATATATAATATTTAAAGGAACATTAAAATACAAAGTTGATTCCTAAACGTTGCGGCGAAAAGCCACCGGAAAGTGAACGTTGGGGCGAAGGCCACCGGAAAAGTGAACGTTGGGGCAAAGTCCACCGGACCTTTGTACCATACGTGGTGCATTTACATCAAGTTTGGCTCCCCAACAGCGGAACTGCAATACAACCTTCAAATTGGCACCCAAAGCGCGGTGCTAATAATTTAAAGACAAAGGCTACACCCTCCTTCACTATTCACCTGGAAAACATACAACCGGGAAATGTATTTGGAGCGGGATTGCTCAAGCGGTAGCATCTGAGGCTCGCATTCTGGAGGTCACGGTTTGAATTCCCTTTGGTTTTCCCAGGTTGGTAGGTGAATGCTGGGCTGGATTGCATGCTGCCCGGATTTTCCTGCCTGTCATTTCCTTTCATCTTCGAGACTCTGGTACGGTGATTGGCGGTGCGGTGGATTTGCTTTAATTGGAGAATCCTGGTACGGTACTTCTGCTGTCCATAGTTCATCCGTGTAGGCGGGAGCATTTGAGGGGCATCTGGGATGCTAGTACCTTTTAAGGGACAGGGACTCCGCTGCGCTGCGCCTCTCTCCGTCAGATCAGGTTGCCCTCGTCCGCCCCGCCTCATCCCTTTCTCCCGAAGATTTAGTAGGCGCAATAAGCCTATCCTTGGTAGTGGTACCGAAATCCTCCTCCGCTTCTTAACCCTAAACCCAACATTTTAATCTATAAAAGTGGAATTTCTACATCTGGTTTCTCTATCAACAATTCCCTCTTCCAAAAGGTAGATTTTTACTTTCTCTACCACGTGCATAGTAGGTAGGGAACATATTTCATTCCAGGCAAACATTCGATACCAAGAGTTCATCCGAAATACATGTTTTGAGGCACCCTGAATAAATAAATAAAAATCATTTTTAGAAGAAAGCTCGTGTGTGTGTGCGTGTGTGTGTGTGTGTGTGTGTGTGTGTGTTTGTGAAGATGGGTGTCTGTCTGTAAACAGCATAGATAACTCAAAAACGAAAAGTCGGATAAGTACCAAACTTGATATTCCAAAGAAGCGACACGAATATTTTCAAGAAAAACCTCCTTTACGTGGAACATTTTTCGAAATTTTTGATTTTCTAAAAAATAGTTCTAGGGATTTTGATTAAATTACCATATATTAAATATATTTACTTTACAGATAAACTATATTTCTTGAATTTACTGGGAGTAGCCTGTGAAGTCCACTTCATTCAGAAGACATTTTGCATAATCTTGTATAACTGGTAAACGTTACACACAATTTATTTCAAATACTATTTTTTTGCATAAGCCATTTCTGAGATATCCGTTATTGATGGTTCGAATTGTTCAATACAAGGCCATTTCTTGAAGATCTGTCAACATTCAGCTGTTTCTCTGGATTGCATGGGAACATTATGGTATTTTAAGGTCAGCATATAGGTACATTTCTAAAAGTGTATCTTTCCCTTTGTATCTATAACGAAATGTAATGTAGCTATTTCTGAAAGGTTTATCCGGATTAAAATGAAGTAGAACAAAAATAAAGTTTCTAAGAATAATTTTTGTACTCACTAATGCACAACAGAGGGTAGGGAAAGTTATGTGAATACTTTACATAAGATTTTTCAAATTACACCTAACAAGTAGTCATATCTGGGTAAATTACGCAATTTACTATAACGTAAAGCATCAAAGAAGTTGGTTTTTTCATGTCACTTTTATTGCTTTATCTCAAAGCCCTTTGATAAGATCCTAGGACTTAGTATCCATCCATCTATCCATTCATCCATCCACCCACACGCACCCATCCATCGCTCCCGCCGTCCGTCCATCCGCCCGTCTGTCCGTCCATCCGCCCGTCCGTGCATCTATGTGTCTATCTATCTATCCAACATCTATTTATCTATCTATTATATATGTATCTATCTGTCTGTCTATCCCAGGTGGCACAAGTAAGCCGTCCTTTGTAGTTATATATTTCCCACATAGTTAAGTGCAAAAGAAGTTGCCACATCACTGTTGTTCAAAGGGGCAGTGCAGATACAAGGCGTAAGATCACTAAGGTAGTGCTGCTGTCTGCAGGTGTTTACTTATGTGGTAGTTTAGTACTTATAAGTGTCGCATGGTCGCCTGCATGCAGTTCGAGCCTGGTTATTCAAACAAATGGATAACGTTCACCATTACAAACACACGGATATGGTTAGGATCTGTGCGGAGACGCACAGCTGAGGCTCAAAGGCTGTTTCTGAACATTTACAAATGTGGTACCTGTCTTCTGCACACGTGATGCTTTTCTTTCTTTCTTTATTTCTTTTTGGACTTACAGAAATACTATTAAGAAATGGTGGATCATTCCAGGTAGAACATGAGACTGAGAGATCCTTACATCAATTCGTCCACGAAGACGGGCATGTTATTGCACATGCTTAATATGAATAATGCACTAATAGAAAATAATTTAATTATAACGCTCCTTTAAGAATATATAAATATAATAGCAATAGAATTTTGTTAATCATGTTAAATTTGCGGCACCTCATTGGCGACATATAGTTGTACTCACTGTAGATTAACTGTCATGGAACTAAATGACTTCACGCGTATGCTCCGGTTTGCGTCAAGCGGCAATACTGAATTCTTGTTAATGAGCGAATTGTTTATTAAATAACCCATAACACCCCTCACCCACACCCATAGCTACTCTCATACACCTGGTGTTTGTTTACTATACCGCTCAACAACGCAGACCGGCAGGTTTTGCTCACCACGGTACCGCCGGACACGTATGCGGCCATCACTGTAGGAGACGTTGAAGCGGGACTCGTCCGAAAAGACTACATTTTGCCACTCAGCACGCCAGTGACGGTGTTCATGTGCCCATTGCAGTCGCAGGAGCTTGTGATTTCTGGACAATGGAAGCCGACGCAATGGCATGCATGCAACCAGTCCAACCTGCAGCAGACGGCAACGAACCGTTGATGCAGACAAGATAACGGTCATCCCGTGCTATGGTCATGTTCCGTGGTCCAGTACCCACTCTTCGCTGCGTACGACCTTGTTCTATCCACTGCTTCCACACACACATCACTGTCGTAGCAGCATACGTATTTTGTGTGAGAAAATAGTTTACGTGTTTAAAAAGTGCAAATATTTAATAAAAGAATCTTACAGCTCTCTATATCAGTGAAGTGTTATTTAAATCGTGTCAAGAATTAATAAAAATAAGTGAATAAAAAATTAAAATCTGTGTAAGCCTACATTCTTCAGTCGCACCACGCCTTGCAAAGAAATCCACATCTCTAACAATAATACTGACGCAGCCGAGGCAAACATAAATGTATAATATTTAAAGAAACAGTCAAAACTTACGAAGTTAATGTTTTTTTAAACATTTTTTGGGCAAATAACTATACAACAAAATAACTTCTTCAACCCTCAATCGCTTATTTATGGGTATAGAAATTATTCTTACAAAATTTATTTTCCAGTCTCCTTCATTTTAATCCAGATGAACATTTTCGGAAATAGTTGCATTATACAGAATGTTTCAGGGCCTCTGGGACAAACTCTGAGGAACGATTGATCTCGTAGAGGGGAACATTTCTTGCCAAACAACCGCCGTCCTCTGACGCATCGTGCGAAGTTATTCACCTCTGTTATCAGGTATTATAGGTTTGAGAGGCACAACCAGTACACTTTGACTCTCTGTTTACAACCGCTGAATCAAGTGACATCGCCTCTTTCTTGCCCCTTACGTCTGGTTAGGTTTGTTACGTCTGAGACGCAAAGCTCAATTTAACTCAGGGTTTGTGATCAGCAGCTCAACACACACCACCTCCAGAAAGTAATTGGGGCCGAACGACTTCGCACCTCATGTTCGGTTTGTCCACTGGTTTCTGCAACGAAGTATCGCAGATCCTACATATCCCCGCACGTCTGGTTTACCGATGAGGCCTGCTTCACAAGAGACGGTTACTTCAACAGCAAGAACAGTCACATCTGGGACGTTGAGAACCCTCATGCAGTGTTCCTTAGACATCACCAACAAAATTATTCCGTAAACATCTGGGCCGGAATCGTTGCTGATCATCTGCTGGGAGCTTTCGTTTTTGCCATCCCGTTTGAGTTAAATTGGGCAGTGCGTCTCAGACTTACTAAGCCTAACCAGACGTAAGCGAAAAGAAAGAGGCGATGTTACTTGATTCAGCAGTTGTAAACAAACATCAAAGCTGTGCCTCTCAAAACTAACCTACCGGATACGCTTCAAACAGGGGTACATAACTCCTTAACGATGCGTCGGAGGATGGTGGTTGCTTAACAAAAAATCTGATGTCTCACATAACTTTCTCTACTCTTGTACAAACTATGTTTTACAAACTCTTATTCTCCGTCTATTTCATATTAATCGAGATAAACATTTGCAGAAACGATCTTTTGACATGCAAAGAGAATTACATTTTACACATAGCGACCAGTTCTAAAAAACATTTGACTACCGCTTAAGGCGTACTAAATCTTTAATGAATAATATAAAAGTAGGCAGTTCATGAACAGAACGAAATATTAAACTGGAAAAATTCACACTAAAGCAAAATTTTATTGCTGTTTTATCACTTTAATGTTATATTAATTTCTATAAAAACAACGCTTCTGTTACCCCTGTGTCGGTTTATAGGCATATTCTGATACATACATTTCAAATTAAAAATTATTGTCACGTAAGGCAGCCAGTAAGAATACGAAATACGGAATTTTTCCAAGGACTACGTACACGATTGTGCGAACCTGTATCAGCCAAGATCTGAAAATTACTCCAAAGATATTCCTGATAGCACTGTGAAGGTTTAAGAAAAGAAGAAGGCACAGATACTTGGGTATTAACAAAGAGATTTTAATAAGATTCAGGCATCTTAATTGAAATCTTTAAGACACGTTAAGGGTTAAATAGAAAGTTCACATATAGAACTTTAATATTTTATTACATTTAGATTTTAGTCCTTAAAAAGATACATTAGAGTATTATAGGAGTAACTAGATATGTCACCTTGAAAATCTAAACTAAACTAGAATGTTGAAACAAATACTGAATTACAGATATTACAAGACCACGTAAAAGATGATTTGACAGCTGAAACAGGAATATGTCTTGTACCTAATCATTGAAGTAAAAGTCGTCCTTGTGGTGAAGTGGTTACTATGTTAGCCTCTAGTTCCCGAGGGGGCGGGTTCAAACCCGGCGGAGGGCGATGGATTTTTTCGGGGTAAAAATCCTTAGCATGGCTTTCTTCGGAAGGGAAGTAAAGCCGGTGGTCCCGTGCCGTAGATTCACGGCACGTAAAAGAACCTCAAGCCTCATAAAGAGGCCTCTGAGCAACATTTCCGGTCTTTCACTCCCAATATAGAATGGGACGCCAAGGACCACAGCAGTTAAAGAGCCTCCATAAATTGAGGCAGTATTTTTAACACTTAAATGATTTAAGTGTAATTATATAATATAAAATTCAATAACAGCCCGCCTTAAAGCAATATGTGTATAAATAACATATAAAATGCTTGTAACAGTCATTGTATTAATGTTTATATTATTATGTACATGTTCAATAATGTTATGTGAATGTATTACGTAATTTAATAATGTAGGAGCTGTGAGAATAATAGGTTAAAAGTTACTAACAATGAGGTAACCTTGAGGCAATAATGAGTAAGAAAGTTTAATAATACTACTAGTGATTATTGGAGCAACAATAATGTAAATTTTGAGACAGTTTATAAATAGGCAATCAACAACCAGAAAAAAGCTTAAGTTAAATAAAAGTATTCTATTGGAGTAGGATTAGCCAATCAGAAACTGAAATAGGGCAAATTGTTCAAATTCAGAAGTCAGTTACTTGTAAACAGCGTTCCTAACCGGACGCGAGATGCGTCCTCGAGAAGTATAATACGTATTCAGTGTGAGACAAAAATAGTTTACGTGTTAAAAAGTGCAAGTAATTAATAAAAGAATCTCACAGCTCTCTATAAATACATCATCTTCAAATTGGCTCCCAAAGCGTGGGGCAAAATAACAACGCAAAAATAACAATACAACAACTTCTTCAACATCAATGTTGTTGTAGGATATGATCAAACATTTCTACAATTTTATATGTCTCTCATTGGCTGATTTCTAACACGCTTTAGTGTCCCACATCAAATGATGCATGTATGTTGTCATTTTAGCTATAATTACATCCAGCTTAATCCTACTTTGTAACATGAATGTAAACAACCACTAAAGCTGATTTCTTTTTCTTGTAAGTATAGCGTCCTTTGGGTAGATCATACCACACGGTGCTTGAATGAAATTTTGCTCAAATGAGCTTAGTATCCATAGCGCTTAGTTACGCGGTATTCATCTTCTGACGATAGGGCAAACCCCGGAGAAAATCTTATCCAAATAACTCGTTCCAACTGAATAAGAACTCACGAGTTCCTGAATGTTTCTCAGATATATATATACATATATATATATATATATATATATAAGTTTCCATTCTTTATGGGACCATCTGTAGCGTAATGAATAGCGTATGTGTCTTGTACTTCGAAAATCTCAAGTTGAATCTCGCTTAAAAAGAAGAAAAGAACATAGGGGATAAGTCTCAGTTTTTTGGGCCGAGGCAGTTTTAATAATTACCATTTCTTTCATGGCATCTACAGTGTGATTCAAAGGTCTCAAATGTTTTCCGCTACAGCTAAATGGAAACGTTTTTCAAAAAACACTCGGACACGTCAAATAGTATATTTTAAAGGATACTTTTTCACAGAAACAAACCATTCTTAGTATCAATGTTGTGCAAGTTGTGGTGTCATCGGAGATAGTTTTTATTTTTTTGTGTACAATTTTAGAGATGTTATTATAGTGTATGACTGTACAAACTATCACTTGCTTTATACAAAAGCACTGCTATGGTAACCAAATAGTTGAATTTCCTGTTGTTATTGATGCAGCTTATTTCTAAAAATTAACACAAAATGTTTGTAAGTGAAAGTGAGAGAATTGAGATTTTAATGATGATTGGAGAGAGTAAACGTACACAAGACACAGCAAAATAAACGACAATCAGATATACTTATAACGGTATGATTTGATTTGTAACTTATTTTAATGTTAAAGTTGTCATACTGAAATAAAGGTTCTCCTTCAACTATTTATTTGCTACCATAGCAATGTTTGTTGTATGAAACAATTGATAGTTTATACAATCATACACAATAATAAACTCGGATGGTGTCATTTAAAAATGTTTCCGATGACGTCACAGTTTGCACAACAATGCTAATAAGAACGGCATGCTTCTGCGAAAAAGTGTCTTTTAAAACCTACCGTTTGAGGTCCAAGCGTTTTTTAAAACAATTTACATTTATTTGTAGCAGAAAATATGCTGGGATTTTGAAACACACTGTATGTACACACTAGGATGAAGGGGAAAAGTTTGCCTTATAATATAAGGGTTACTGAACAAACTGCTAAGAAACTGGGCACATTAATCCACATGACATTCTACTAAACGGATCTTAACAGACACAAGAAGATATATAGGAATCAGAAGAAGAAACTAATATATTTGAGTTTCCTCATTTGCTTGTCTTAAGAGAAGACAGATTGATGTCGGTTTCCTCGTGCGGGTAAATCCCGGATGTGGGGACATAAACTTGTTTAGTTAGCCAAGTGTGAGATCTCAAGGCGGGGGATTAAACATTTCCCCTCTACCCTCGGCTCCCTTTGTAATGATTTATCAGTTCCGGTAGCGCAACAAGCAGTAAGAGTGCTAATCCAGCAGATTTGTACGCTAAAAAAAACTCTGTCTGTTTGGGTTACAGAGGAAGTACGCCAACACAAAGGTTCTAAAACAGTGTGGAGCAGAAACCTGTCGGCAATTGTTATGCTCTCGAGACACAGTGTATATGTCATTTTGTTAACCCATTTTGTTAACCCATCCTTTGTGTAGCTAAAGTGTGAAAAGTTCGACGAGACAACGCTGCCTTCCTCTATACTTAACTGCATGACACGCAATCCATACGTATAATCAAATTATTTATTATATGCAAACGGTTTATTATCACCACCGCTTGCCTATAGTAATTAGGAATGTTGCATAAAATACTATGATGTAATACATTCCCATGGCTTTCTCTATCCTCTATTGTTTATTAGTGGGTATACAAACCATTTTTACTAAACCTTATTTTTCTATCTGCTACATTTAAATTGATTCTTTTTTGTTTTGCAGAAATAGCTACATTATAAATTTCGTTGTAGATGCAAAGGGAACATGATGGTCAAATGTTGAAGAACTGGACGCATATGCTAGCCTTAAAATACCATATTGTTTCCATGCAGTCGCGAGAAACAACAGTAGTTTGACAGGACTTTAAGAGAATGACCAAAAAATGAACAGTTCGAACCCATATTAATGAATATCTTAGAAATGGCTTATGCCACAAAAAAAACTTATTTGAAATAAATTGTGTTTTAAAGAGATCTACCCTTTTTGTTTAGTACGTTTTCGTCTATCGCTTCACGTTTGCCAATTATACAAGATTATATCAAATTCCTTCCGAATGAAGAGGACTTCACAGGCTATTCCCAGGAAGTATAAAGTTTATTTGCCATGTAAATATCTTTAATATGAGATATTTTAAACAGAATCCTGAACGTCATTTTTTAGAAAATCAAAAATTTCAAAAAATGTCCCATGTAAAGGATAGTTTGAGGCGCGAGAATTTTTTTGAAATTTCTCATCTTTTTTAAATTTATGGACGCCCTTTAACTGCTACGGTCCTTAGCGTCCAATTCTATATTGAACGTGAAAAAACCGGAAATTTTGTTCAGAGGCCTCTTTATCAGGCTGGAGGTTCTTTTACGTGCCGTAAATCTACGACACGGGACCATCGGCTTTACTTTCCTTCGGAATGAAGCTATGCTAATGAATTTTACGCCCGAAAAAATCCATCGCGCTCCGCCGGGTTTGAACCCGGGACCTCAAGAGTTAGAGACTAGCATGGAACCACTAGACCATGGACGACGACATACAATGTTTATTGAATGATAATGATGTTATTTATAATCAACGATACCGAGCGAGACGACTCCTCAGTAAGGTGTGAGGCTCGCATTCGTGAGGTCCCGTGACGCCACTCTGACCTTGGATTTTTCGTGGTTTTCCCAGGTCGGTAGCCGAATGCTAGGGTGGTTTCTCATCTATCACGATTTGCTTTTCATCATTTTCCTATTTCATTTCCTTCTCATCTTTCATTGCCCTCCTTAGGTAGATCCAGCAGTGGGAAGGGTCTTTGAACCTGATCTTCCGCGCGTCTATATTTCCTGTGCGCCTGCGGCTTGTAGCCTCGTGTGGTTCCTTCACTTTATCCCTTCCTCCTGCGGGGTGGTAGACACAACAGATATATGTAGGTCGCGGTGTCCGCCGTATAAATCAACGATCGCAGATAAGGTAAGTAGACATTAAATGGTCGCGGATAAAATATGTGTGCAACTAGTCAACGAGCATAATTACAGCTCATGTAATTACAGAACTCGGCTTAAGCCTCATTCTTGCAAAACACATTCCAGCCCATATCCCGGCATAAATAACCACTATTCAATAACATTAATTCGACGAGTAGTTAATAATTTTGCATAAAATATGTACTTCTCGTCACATATAAACGTTCATAATTTTATTTATCATTTCTATACTGCACTTTTCTCACATGTTCGCCCTATCTCAAAACATTGGATACCTATGGTAGCTTTTTATTTATATATTCAGAAAGAAAGGATTATTGACTTTTTATAATGTTGGGTAAACCGCACATATAACAATCCGAATCAATTCCATTTGTATTCTTAATAATAATAATAATAATAATAATAATAATAATAATAATGTAACGGTTGCCTGTGATTCATTACTACTGAATTTAGCAATATAATTTTCAATAAGAAACTGTATGAAAAATTAGTGATTTTGTACAACTTTATTTCTCTTTGATCTTGTTGTTAAGCCTTTTTTATCGTTTAAAATTACAAGATTGCTATATGAGTAATCGAGAGTAATTTTGGATTCCCCTCCTGATCATGGAACTTTCTGGTTCAATAATGGTACTGGATATTAAGCATGGTTGATTTATGTACATAAATTTGTAGCAACAAATATTATTAATTGGCATAACCTCTTAATTATACAAAAAAACACTCCTGAACTTTATCGATTATTGTAATTCTTAAGGACTTCTTTAAATTCCTCCATGACGAATAGGTCTACAGTATCGCTAATACTTACCAAAACTAGTACACTATCTTGTAAATCAATACGTTTCTTTATAATATTTATTGTTACTGGGTTATATTCAGGCTCCTCGGATTTATTTGTATGCAAATATTTCAGTACTATAAATATACATTATTTTTCTGATTTAGAATTTTACAACATGCGATTTATCCCTTGCACGCCATGAGCGTTATTGAAACATCACAGCTCTATACAGAGAGCATAAAACTGACAAAGGTGGGCAAGACGTCAGCCTCCTCTCTCTAGCTGACAGGGTGAAAGAGCACAACTGTTTTCATACGTTCCCATCTTTATGTCCCTACATGTGTAAACTCCGTGTTCTCGCCTTGACGTCCAGACTGCATGGTGTCTACTGAAATGGTCAACCATAAATCTCATTCCTTAACACGTTCCTCCCTGCGCGCAGCTGTATGCTACGGAGTGTTGCGTTTATGCCGGAAATGTGAGCCCTGTTTCTTTTTAATCTGCTTTCTATTTAAGTGTTTATTTTTCTGCTTCACGCACGATACATTTTCCATTCATACATCAATCCGTTTATTTCAAGTACCGTATTTAATTACACAGAGTGCGATAGAATAAGAAAAATCTGACGTGATACATTCACTTGACTTTCTCTACCCTCTATCGTTTATTACTGGATATATAAATTATTCCTACTCAAGCTTATTTTATTACATACCACATTTCAGTACAAATAAACTTTTGCAGCAATAGCTACATTGTACATTTCGTTATAGATTCAAAGGCAACACGATAGTCAAATGTTTAAGAACTGGACGCTATATGCTGGCTTTAAAATTCCATACTGTTTCCATGCAATCGCGAGAGACAACTAAATGTTGGCAGGACTTTAAGAGAATGACCAAAAAATGAAAAATTCGAGCCTTTAATAACGGATATCTCAGAAACGGCTTATGTCACAAAAAAACTTATTTGAAATAAATTGTGTGTTTTACAAGAACTACTTTTTACTTTCTCTACTACGTATAGTGAGTAGGGGAAGTATTGTATTCCACCCAAAATTTCGATACCGAGATTTCACAGCAAATACATGTTTTGAGGTGCATTGAATGCATATAAAGCATTTTTGGAAACATGTCCGTGTGTGTATATGTGTGTGTGTGTGTCTGTCTGTCTGTCTGTGAACAGCATAACTCAGAAACGAACAGTCGGATAAATACCAAACTTGGTATTTAGGTTCATATGTTCCAAAGATGCGACAAAGGTTTTCAAGAAAATCTCCCACCCCAGATTACCCTTTACATGAAACATTTCTCGAAAACTTTAATTTTCTCAAAAATGTCTCTAACGATTTTGAGTAAAATACCATAAGTTTAAGACATTTTTATGGCAAATGAATTGTATATCTCGAATTTTCTGGGAATGCCTCCAAAAGTATTCTTCATTGTAAACGACTTTTGCATAACTGGTAAACCTTAAGAGATAGACAAAATTTTACTGCACAAAAAATGTAGATCGCGTTAAAATACACAATTTATGACATATACATTTTTTTTGTTTTTGTTTTTTGTTGAGTGAACCATTTTCGAGATATTTCTTGTTATTCCCTTAAATTTTCCAATACGTATACTTTTTCTCCAATGGGAATTCGTTATTCATTTTTTTGTCCTGGTAATGCAAAGAGAATAGAATACTTCAAATAGCAACCAGCTCTTAAAATATTTGACTATCCTGAAAGCCTACATCTACAAGAAAATTAGCAATAACATTAAGATCTGGATATCTCCATTAACATGAAGCATATGGAGAATAAACGTTTGTAAAAATAGTTTGTACAGGAGTAGAGAAAGTCATGTGAGTGTAACACATCAGATTTTTTTGTATAGTTTGTTTTCGTATATCGCCTAACGCTATCAGTTTGATATTTTGTACTAAATTTGATATTTATCCGACTTTTCATTTTTGAGTTATGCTGTTCACAGATACAAAGGCAGACAGACAGACAGATACACACACGGACACGTTTTCAAAAATGGACTTAGGGAGCCTCAAAACATGTATTTGCGGTGAAAGTGCGGTATCGAGTTTTTGGATGGAATTCAATACCTGCCCTAGTTACTATACGCAGTAGGGAAAGTAACAAACAAGCCCTGTGCCTATGTATGCGTGTGTCTGTCAGTCAATTTATGCGGGAAAAACGAAGAAAAAAAGACAAAGCAAGATAAATAAAAGTTTTCAGACACAAATCCGGCTCCTTTTAAAGTAAGGAGAATATTTTTAAAAAATTCTCCAAACCCAAAATAGTCCTTTACGTGGAAATATTTTCGTTGCTTTTTGTTTTCGCAAGATGGTTCTAGCGATTTTTTGCCCATCGTACACTGAAGATATTGGCATGCAAATAAAATGTAAATTTTCAGTTTTCTGTAAATAATCCGCGACGGCCTCATTATTCTGTTTAGCCTTTATATATTTAACTGAGAATTCGAAAATGCTTAAAAAGCAAGTAAAAGCTTACTGCAGGAAAAACGTAGACATCTCTAAAATGAACAAATTGTAACAAAAGCTTGCCATTAACTCTTTATGCAATGTTTGCCATTGTTCTTTTGAATTTTCCACTGTTTTACGCATCAAGCTTTAACACGTAAATGACCCTTCTTTTGTTTCCCTGGGTTTATACAAAGAATAGGCAGATATGTGTGTAATATCAGATATGCTTCTTAAAGGACTGATTCTGATCTGTATCGTATCTGCTGAGTACAACAAAACGTGTATTGAAACCATTTAGGAGGAACTTGGTTTAAAAATGGTTGTAATGAATAATTTTAGAATAATAGCGAAATTAATGATTATATATAATCATTAATGTTATATATAATCATTAATATTATATATAATAATTAATTAGTGAACCGTGTAGCTGTTACACATATTATTTTAATTTATTTACTTTGTTTATTTTTTATACCAATGAGATACCAGGAGTCGGGTGATCTGATGCATGTAAGGAATAAAAGAAATAAGGAGGAAAATAAGAACGAAAAAAAAAACAAAAGTGCTTTTTTACTTTCGCACAAGTTTCGAAAACTGAATGCTGTGTGTGAACCACACTCAGCCACTATTTTCCATAATAAATTTTATTCATGAGCGGGATGGCTCACAGTAACGTCTATGGTCCGCATTCGGGAGGACCGACCAATCTGATTGTGGTTTTTCATTTCCCCCCCCCCACCTGTTTGTATATTTAACACTACGATCAAAGTTTCACCTTAAGTCTAAAAAAAAAAAAAAAAATTCTGATGTGTTATACTCACATGACATTCTCTACTCTTGTACAAACTGTTTTTACAAACTCTTATTCTCCATCTACTTCATGTTAATCGAGATAAACATTTGCAGACTCTATCTTATTGCTAATTTTCTTGTAGATGTAAGGGGAAAATATATTTACAAGGGCAATATAGAAATACAGTAGCCTTTAAGCACATACATATCTCTTAATAGCTGGTTGCTAGGTGCAGCACCATTCCCTTTGCCACAGATTAATACTCTTTGCATATCCAAGACAAAAAAATGAATAACGAATTCCGATTTTAGAAAATAAGTATTGAAAAATTTAAGGGAATAACGAGCAATATCTCGAAAATGGTTCACTCAACAACAAAAATGTATATGACATAAATTGTGTATTTTAACGCGATCTACATTTTTTGTGCAGTAAACTTTTGTCTATCTCTTGTGCTGTTATGTGTTCTTTTTATGTTTTGTATCTGTATTATACATCCAGCCAGTCACTTTACGTTGCTTGTCCCCTTTGCTTAACGCTCTCTTTGGTGCTCTCTTTTTTTTTTTCCTCTGTGGGTTGCTGACGTGGCATGTGCTTTGGCCGTACGCGCTGAGTGGTGGATTTCTGTCCGCATTGCAGGGATAGCTCTCTGCCCGGCAACTACTGATGCGGATTGTGGAAGTTTTTGTAATGAATTTTTAAGGAACGTCTTTGTGATTTTCGGTGGATCGACCTTATGTAAAGGTAGGCTTTATTATCAGTTTTATGTCCTAGTAATGGTGAGTGAATTTTGGGGCGGAAAACGTTATGTGTGTTTGAAAATAAGAGTTCGTAAAGTGACTGGCTCTTGGAGTTGTTCATAGGTTTAGTGTGTTTTGTTTCTTTTCCAGTTGAGTTATATTTTCAGTACGTGATTTTCAGTGTATAGTTAGTTTAAAATTTGTGATAAGAGCTTTACACAGTTGTGCAATTTGAAAATGCATATTTTGATTCATGAAGGTAGAAAGCATCAGTAGTGTGAAATTTGTGAGAAAAGCTTTTGGCATTTGTCGTCTGAAATTGCATAGTTTGATAAAAGGAGGGCAAGAAGCAATATAAGTAGAAATTTGTGAGTAGAGCTTTACATATTTTGGGCACTTTGAAAATGCATAGTTAATTCAAAATTACAGATATTCTGTTGTGTAAATTATGAGAGCAGTAATTGCAGTTAAAACCCAGTTATGCTGAACCCATTTATGCCGAACTTTGTAACTGAAAACGGTTGGGTTGTAAAGCTATCTACATCTAGCTTAGCTGGACTTTGAAGCTCTCGGTTTCCTGAATTTCATTAAAGTCTGTTTCGGTCTTGTTCAACATTCTTAGCTAGTCTTTGACTAGCTAAACATAATTAAATTTTTTGGTCTGATGTTTATAGTGGCCTTGTTTTATAAACTTTCTAAATTGATTTGGTTTGTTGAATTTTTGGATTTACTTAATTTTGCTGTATTTAAAACTTGCCTTTACTGCTCTGCTCAATTGGTTTTGGTTGCTTTACTCTTTAAGCCATTTTTGTTTTACAGTTATTCTTTTATGGTTGCTTTACGGTTCTGGTTATTAATGTTTGTTTATTATTATCATTAAGGTACCCAAAAACAAACTCATCAATAGTAGTATATTTTTGAGAGTTCTGGTTTCCTTTTGTTTTCCCCTACGGCACTCGTTAGGGCTTCCCTTTTCGTTTGGCCGGGGTTCCCTAACTCAGTCAAACAGCGGAACCATTGCAAATTACTGGCAGCAGAGCGTGGTTAATTGATTTGTCTGTGTTGGTTAGGGAATATTTTTGGGTTTGTTGTTTGCTCTGTATTCTCCGGATCTCATTTTCTTACTTGTACCATATCCGTAGTATCAAGATGGCGGTATCGGTTAGTAATGTGGACAGATTACGGAAAGGTGAATTGTGGGTAGAGTTGGTTGTACGTGGAGGTCAATGTTCTATGACAACTGAAGTGGCTATTATGTTGGATGTTTTTCGACAAATTAAGGATGCTCCAATAATTACTGTTTCTATTGATCACGTGATAGTGACTAAGTGTGAGTCCACTTGCTCGTTGGCCTTAGCAGAGATTCAGGATAATTTAATGGATTTTGGGCGCGAGGATTCTCCCTCTAAGGCACAGTTGCTCCGGTGGCAAGTTAGAATTCGGCATTACTTGTTCTATTTAGATTATGTCTTACAGAGATTCCCTACTTTGCAGTCTTGTATAGCGTTGCAAAAGTTAAAGGATCAGTTTAAGGAATTAGCCCATAAGGTGGAGGAAGATTTTGGGACTACACAGAATGACACTGGGGCGTCTCCCTTGTATAATCAAGGTTTGTCGGATGTGGTTCAGCCTGCGATTGCGGTATCTGCGTTTCGGCCACTTAGACTCGCTCATCCCCTCCAACAATTCGTGGAGGGCTTTCAGTTAAACGACATTGTTGATGTACCATCGGCTTTACAGTTTCTCTATTTTCTTGTTCGATTGACGCTAATGGCTAAGCGTTATTTGGTACCCACGGCTCAAGTGATAGAATTATTATCTGTCAAGGTGTCTGGGATAGTTTTGGACCTCTTAATGCGGTGTGCTGGTTTGGCCGAGCCTGTGACTCGCTTTCATTTGGCCCTATTAGACATGTTCATTCCACGTAGGGAATGCACGAGGATAATGCAAGACGTATATTTTCGTCCTCAGGGTCTAACGGAACCGTTTACAGAATATATGGTTCGGGTTAAGGAAATTGCTTTAGTGTTGGTGCTCCCTGATACGGAAGCGGAAATTTGTGATGTCATTTTATCAGGACTCAATCCAGTCGTCAGGTCGGCTTTGGTTTTAGGACCTCGGCCGTCAAATTTGCAGCAGTTGGAAGCATTGGTACCTAAACTCAATGAAGTTATGCTTGTTGATAGGCTGCGTCTGTCAGAGCCTCCGGGCTCATTAGCAACTCCTAATACCACTGTATCAGCTCCTTCTTCGGCCATTGTTCCGGTTTCTGGTCGTCGGGCCACTATTAAATGCTTTCAGTGTGGTCAGGAAGGCCATGTTCGACGAAATTGTCCCAATAGGAGGACCGTGAATCGGGGTTTTCTTCGTGTTTCTAATCAGGGGCGACAGTTTCGACCTTTATGACGCCAGAAGGTTAAGTCGACCATTTGTTTGTCTCGGCGTATTTGTGGTTATCCGTTTTCGGGTAAACCCTTAGTTCACGTTTCTCTTGAGAAGTTGCCTTTATTGGCGTTATTAGATTCCGGAAGTTCTGTCTCTTTGATTCAGCTTGATTGGCTTAGGTTAAATTTACCATGTATTATGTCGCGTGCAACCACGTGTCAGTTGGTTTGTTTGATGGTCAATGGTCAGGCCTTTCAAGTTACTCAAAAGGTATCATGTACTATACGTTTCCCACGTTTTACGTGGAAACATAGTTTTTTTGTCGTTCCCAAGCTTCCTTATGCATGTGTCCTAGGTGCCGATTTTATGTCAAGGACTGGGATGGCTATTGATTTTTCCACTAGGCAGATCGCTTTTCATTTTGCTCCCCGGATAAAGTTGGACTTTGTGAGGGATTTTAAACCATCTCGGCCCCCTTTAACTTTGGGAGATATTAATTTGGTAACCCAAAATTGCGCAACTTCTTCTCTGTCTCATTTGTCCCCTGAACAGGCAAAGCAAATAGAGCATTTAGTTGGGGAATTTGATTCATTGTTTACAGATGTTTTAGGGGTCACTCATTTGACTCAATATGAAATTCAGTTAACTGATTCTACTCCGGTCAAGTTATCTCCATATAAGCTCACACCACCGAAGATGGCTATATTAAAAGAGAAAATACAGAAGATGCTTGACCAAGGGGTTATTAGACCATCTACTTCAAATTACAGCAGCCCCATATTTCTAGTACCGAAGGGAGATCAGGATTTTAGACCGGTCATAGATTATCGTCTCTTGAACAAAAGAATCCTTATTGAAAGTACCCCTTTGCCCGATTTGCATACAGCTGCTCATCATTTTTCGAAGGCTCGCGTTTTTACGACCCTGGATTTGAACAATGCTTATCATCAGATTCCTTTGGCTGAACATTCCAAGCATCTAACAGCTTTCGCTACCCCCTGGCGCCTTTATGAATTCAATAGGGTCCCATTTGGTTTGGCTACGGGCGCGCAAGTCCTCACTCGTTTGCTGGATAATTTGTTTTCGGACATAAAATTTAAATATTTGTACCATTACTTAGATGATCTTGTAGTATATTCCGAGGATTTTGACTCACATCTTGTTCATTTACATGAGGTCTTTCGTCGCCTACAGAGCGCCGGGTTATCAGTTAAGCAGTCTAAAGTTCATTTTGCTACCTCTCAAATATCATTTTTGGGCCATATGGTTTCCCCTTCTGGTATTACCATAGACCCAGATCGCACTAAGGCTATTAGAAATTTTCCGGCACCCAAGAATAAGCGTGAGGTGGCTCGATTTTTGGGAATGGTTAACTTCTTCTCTAAATTTATTTCAAATTTTTCTACTCGGGCGGAACCTCTTAATTGCTTACGTAGGAAAGGGGTTACTTTTGCGTGGGCCGAGGAGCAGGAAGCGGCATTTGTTGATCTAAAAGAGGCTATTTCAAACCCTCCTGTCTTGGCTTTTCCAGATTTTGCTATGCCCTTTATTTTACAGACGGATGCTAGTGCTAGCGCGCTAGCGGCTGTTTTGTTGCAGGAATTTCCTGAAGGTCGTCGTCCCATTTATTATAGTTCGCGTACTTTATCTCCTGAAGAACGTAAATTTTCTACATATGAATTAGAAACCTTAGCGGTGCTTTTTGGATTGGAGAAGTATAGGGTGTACTTAGAACATGTGCATTTCTTTTTAGAGTGCGATAACCAGGCTTTAACGTGGGCGTTAGCTGTCCCAAGGAAGACAGGTCGTCTTGCGCGTTGGGGTGTCCGGATAGGTGCCTTTAAGTTTACTCCTTCCTTTATCAGAGGTTCAGAAAATTGTATTGCGGATGCTCTTACCCGGGTATTTTCCGAACCTACTGAGGAGTGTGTTTATTTCGAGACTTTGGATGCTCCTGCGGATACTCAGATTGAGAGCTTCTCATTTTCGGCATTTCCTGAAATGTTTGTCAGTATACCTGAACTTCAACTTACCGATTCTGGGTTGGCCTCAATTATTGAGCAAATTAAGTCAGGAGTTTCACTGCAGGATTATAAGATTCATGAGGGTGTTTTGATGGGAAGAGCTAGTTTTGATCGGCGTTATAAAGTCATAGTTCCGAAGGCAGCTATTCCCATGATTCTCAGTTATTTTCACGATTCTCCTTTCGGGGGTCATTTAGGCATTGCCAAAACCAGAAATCGAATTCGTGAACAGTTTATGTGGCGGGGCATGGATTTCGATGTAAGAAAGCATGTTAAGTCTTGCCGCATTTGCGCATTGTCCAAACCCGCGCAGGCTACAAATTGGGGATATTTGGCTTCGGAGGTTCCCTCCGCGCCCATGGAAAAACTATTTGTAGATTTTATCGGACCGTTCCCTCGTTCTATTCAGGGAAATATTTTTGCATTGGTGCTTACTGATGCTTTCTCAAAGTTCGTATGGATTTCACCTCTGAGTGCTGCTACTGCTCGCCTTGCTATTCGGGAACTTGGAACAATATTTGGATCTTTTGGTGCTCCTCAATATCTGGTCTCTGACAACGGTTCGCAATTTAAGTCGCGTCTCTTTCGTTCCTTTTGCTTTGATTGGGGTATTAAGCATTTTACTACTACCCCTTATTACCCTAACCCCTCATTAGCGGAACGGGTCAACCGTAACCTTAAGTCCGCTTTAATTGCTTATCATCACCAGCAGCACAATTGCTGGGATAAATACTTGAAGCAACTTCAGTTTGCTTTCAATTCTGCGAGACATGAGGTTCATAAGACGACGCCGTTTTCATTGTTATTTGCCTACCAACCTGCGTCTCCTTTGGCTAATTTGTGGGCGTTAAATGATTTATTACCGGCTGACAATTCTCCGCATACCATTCGTACTAATTGGAAGGCTGCCTTGAATAATCTGCGTAGAGGCCACTCTATGAGAAAGCAGCGATACGATGCGTCCCGTCGTCCCTCCCCATTCAAAGTGGGAGATGTTGTTATGTGCCGTAACTATCCTCAGTCCTCGAAAGCAGATGCGTTTGCCGCGAAGTTAGCTCCTCGCTATCTTGGCCCGTTTAAGATTCTCAGAATTTATAAGGGGGTGTCTGTTCTTTTGCAAGAATTGTCTTCTTCCTGCAGGCGCCGCGCTCACCTGTCTCAGCTTAAATTGTATAACTCGGGGTAGCAAGTGAGTCACTTGGCATTGTCCTGATGATGGGTGACTCACTTTCAGGAATTAGCGATCCTGCCCCATGCGAGCTCTTGATTTGTCCCATTCCCTTAACCGGGATAAATCCTGTCCCATTCCTCTTCCAATCATCCTTTCTTATCCCTTCCATATTCATGAAAGCTCCCAATTATACTTTCCTTTCCTCCTACAGTAATGGTATCTTTTCGGATGTTAGCATATAGAACTCCTGTGATTTGTCTTCAGATCTTTGACACATGAGAATATCACTATTGCATACTTGCCAACTTTTACTGTTTGCCCGTAAAATGTATGGTTATGCCCGTGTGCTAGGGCTATTCAAGAGTCAGTCACTTGCGAGTTCCTGAATATTTTGGAGGAATTTATGATTTCCTTTTCAAGTCAGTGTGCAAGATAAATATGGTAACATGTATGGTTATCTAATTCTGAAAGCTTTGCCTCATTTCCATTCGCCCTTGTTGGGGTATTTAGCTGTTGCGCAGAGCCTACCTTTGCTGTTGATCCTGTTATTTTGAGTGACCTTTTGTGTTTCTATAAATTTGGCTCGAATTTAATATCCTTTGTTTTTTATTTAATTTTTGGGGGTAATATTTTAAATTATAATTATATATATATTTATAAGGTCACTTAATTTCAGTGGGTGTCAGCTTAATTAAATTGTTCTTATTGGGAAAATTTTCATGCTTCCACACCGGTGATGCCTTGCCGGTATGCCCTGTTCACCTGCCTCTCCCCAGTTATAGTTTGCGTGGGGTCGGGGCAAGTGAATTATTATTTTGTTGTACATAGTTGTTATATAGTGCATTATGTCTCATAGCTGTTTCATTGCATACCATGTTTAATTCTTGTTCTATAATTGTAATGCTATACTTGTCTAATTTATAAATGCACATGGTTTATTGTGAAATTCAATATTTATATGTCTATAAAATTATAATTGATTGACGATGATTTAGTTTGTATATGTAAGTTTATATTTTGCTTTGTGAGCCCCCTCTGCTGCTTTGTTTTATTATGTTTCAGATTCTTATCCTTCTCGGCTACCATCCCTTTTTCCTTCCTCGTGCTACTCTGTGGGGACACGTTCTGGACCTTCTGTGTTGCGATGTGCTGACTGCTGTGCAAGTTTCTTCTGCTCTCGTGGTGTGTGCAGCCGGGTGGTCCTACGTGGGAATTTCACCGTCGGACGCTATTTGGTGGTTTAAAATACTGAAGCCTGTGCCTCCTCTTCCGGATCCTGACAACTTTATACATGTTTTGGCCCGCTTCAGTTTCGGCCTTAGCGTTAACCGTCTGCAGTGTCGGCGTTATTAGGAAAGAAAAATCTATACTCCTGGTTAGCGGCTTGTCCGCTTAATATTGCTGCCAAAATTATGATGCAAATTTTCGCCTGTGACTGTTCCTGGGAGTTATATACTTAAGTTTTTCATCACCTTGGATGGCTGCCCGGTTGCTACGTCGTGGGATATATACTGTTGGGGTTTGCTTGCCTCAATTATGGTCTTCTCCTTGTGTGTTCAGTGTCAGCTACTGAAGTTTGCGGACTGTATGTGTGGAGTTACCTTCTTCGTCTACTTACAGTGTAGCATGTTCCTTCTGTTTTCCTAGTTGTTTCCCCTTTTGGCTACTTATTGTTCCCTTTCCTCGAGTTCCTATAAATGGTTATTTTTTTTCTTCTCGCAAGCTCGCAGATTGGGGGGGGGGGCTATTGTGCTGTTATGTGTTCTTTTTATGTTTTGTATCTGTATTATACATCCAGCCAGTCACTTTACGTTGCTTGTCCCCTTTGCTTAACGCTCTCTTTGGTGCTCTCTTTTTTTTTTTCCTCTGTGGGTTGCTGACGTGGCATGTGCTTTGGCCGTACGCGCTGAGTGGTGGATTTCTGTCCGCATTGCAGGGATAGCTCTCTGCCCGGCAACTACTGATGCGGATTGTGGAAGTTTTTGTAATGAATTTTTAAGGAACGTCTTTGTGATTTTCGGTGGATCGACCTTATGTAAAGGTAGGCTTTATTATCAGTTTTATGTCCTAGTAATGGTGAGTGAATTTTGGGGCGGAAAACGTTATGTGTGTTTGAAAATAAGAGTTCGTAAAGTGACTGGCTCTTGGAGTTGTTCATAGGTTTAGTGTGTTTTGTTTCTTTTCCAGTTGAGTTATATTTTCAGTACGTGATTTTCAGTGTATAGTTAGTTTAAAATTTGTGATAAGAGCTTTACACAGTTGTGCAATTTGAAAATGCATATTTTGATTCATGAAGGTAGAAAGCATCAGTAGTGTGAAATTTGTGAGAAAAGCTTTTGGCATTTGTCGTCTGAAATTGCATAGTTTGATAAAAGGAGGGCAAGAAGCAATATAAGTAGAAATTTGTGAGTAGAGCTTTACATATTTTGGGCACTTTGAAAATGCATAGTTAATTCAAAATTACAGATATTCTGTTGTGTAAATTATGAGAGCAGTAATTGCAGTTAAAACCCAGTTATGCTGAACCCATTTATGCTGAACTTTGTAACTGAAAACGGTTGGGTTGTAAAGCTATCTACATCTAGCTTAGCTGGACTTTGAAGCTCTCGGTTTCCTGAATTTCATTAAAGTCTGTTTCGGTCTTGTTCAACATTCTTAGCTAGTCTTTGACTAGCTAAACATAATTAAATTTTTTGGTCTGATGTTTATAGTGGCCTTGTTTTATAAACTTTCTAAATTGATTTGGTTTGTTGAATTTTTGGATTTACTTAATTTTGCTGTATTTAAAACTTGCCTTTACTGCTCTGCTCAATTGGTTTTGGTTGCTTTACTCTTTAAGCCATTTTTGTTTTACAGTTATTCTTTTATGGTTGCTTTACGGTTCTGGTTATTAATGTTTGTTTATTATTATCATTAAGGTACCCAAAAACAAACTCATCAATAGTAGTATATTTTTGAGAGTTCTGGTTTCCTTTTGTTTTCCCCTACGGCACTCGTTAGGGCTTCCCTTTTCGTTTGGCCGGGGTTCCCTAACTCAGTCAAACAGCGGAACCATTGCACTCTTATGATTTACCAGTTATGCAAAACTCATTCACAATGAAGAATACTTTTTGAGACATTCCCAGAAAATTCAAGATATACATTTTATTTGTCATAAAAATATCTTAAACATATGATATTTTAATCAAAATCGTTAGAGCCATTTTTGAGAAAATTAAAATTTTCGAAAAATGTTTCATGTAAAGGGTAATCTGGGGTGGGGGGATTTTCTTGAAAACCTTTGTGTCGCATCTCTGTAAGATACTGAACCTAAATACCAAGTTTGGTGTTTATCCGACTGTTCGTTTCTGAGTTATGCTGTTCACAGACAGACACACACAGACACACACACACTCACACACACACACACACACACACACACACAGACACACGGACATGTTTCCAAAAATGCTTTTTTTGGATTCAGGTGGTCTCAAAACATGTATTTCCGGTGAAATCTCGGTATCGAATTTTTGGGTGGAATACAATACTTCCCCTACTTACTATACGTAGTAGAGAAAGTAAACAAAAAGTAAAAGTGAAAAGAAATGTTAAAGCCAATATTCTGCCATCTATCCACAGAAGACGTAGGTAGGTAGACTGGACGGCACCCAAATGTTATCTGTCCGGCAATGTAGAAGCAGACACAGTTGCCTGGCACTAATATCTCTGTAGACACGTGTCGATGCTGCCATCTGCCCATCTACTTGGAAGGTTAACTGCCCGTTATACACCGAGCCACGAGGTATCCCCTAACAGATCCGTCGCGAAATGACCTCGTAAATGACACAAAGTAAATAAAGATAAAAGAAGTTATTCTCTAGGTACATCTTCGACCGGTGGTCAACGAATTGGGTAATCCAGGGGGCCGTTCGGGAAGGTTCAGGCGATGTCTTTCGGGAGGGAGTGGGTTTGATTCCTGTTGGAGCAGCCATCCTGGTATTGTCTATTTTTTCGTGGTTTTCCCAGGTCGGTAAACGAATGCTGCTTGTATCACGAATTTTCCTGTGCGATTCCTCTCATTTCGCTTCCTTTGATCTTATAAGGCAGCAAGGTTAGGCGCGGTAGGATGGTTCATTCGAAACAAACGTTAGGGACCTCGCTGCACTGCGCCTGCCATCATCAGATCACTAAGCGCTTCGTACTTTCCCACTTCATCCCTTCCTCCCGTAGACTGAATATGCGCAATAGGCCTAGTTTTGGTCACAGTGCTGAGGTTTTTAATCCATATTCAAACCCAGAGTTTTCGGGTTCGACTACCAGCAGGCAGAGGAATTTTTCCCTTATTTCTTACATTGCGCATCCCATACGGACCTATTTTAACAGCTTTGTCCTGTGTTCCGCCTGAATAACTAGGACTTAGACAATGTTTCTCATGTACGAGTTGGCCGGAAGACCTGTCGGCGCGCCACGGAAACTGCATGGTGCGGACGCTACGAACTTAGCTTAGGATTATTCGTTCCTGATCTCATCGGATTCGGAAGTGATTTTGGTATTTGCCTGTAGTAAGTGTGTTTGGTTTTGTGTTTTGTTATTTTCACGAGATAAGTATCGATTACAGCAAAGGATTTCTGCGTACGATTCGCATGTGATTACGTTGTTTTGCAGGAAATTTAGAAGATGATCTTAAACAGAATTCCCAGGTGAGCATGCTCCAAGTAGAGAGGAAGTGAAAAAACTTGTAAATAAATTTGGGGAAACGGCTTCGATTCTGGATAAAAAGCAAAGGATAAAGAGGAGAGTATTGCTGAAAGGAATTACACAAAGCCGGAGAACAATTAGAAGAATCTCCTCAATGTGCGCTGGCTTGCGCAGGAAACCACAATTCCAACGAGCTCGCTGTGGTGAACTACCAAACTTTAAGGATTTAAACTTGCTTGGGAAAATATAAATATACAAAAGTGAATAATTTTTAGATTATGAATGCCACAATAAAGAATGCTTATTGCAAATGCACGTTTTATTGTGCGAGAGGTCTTCGCAAGTTATTTCCAGAACTTTCCAGATACAAACTTGGCTTGTCATACTATGTAGCGATATTTCCGCCCGATTAAAAATGTACAAAAACGAACTCTGTAATAATTTTAGTTTAGGAATTATTAAAAATTAATTAACATTCAATTTGATAAATTCCCATAATTTTAAAGCAATAGGATTAAAAGCTGTATCAATCGAAAGCCCTTCAGAAGCTGTAAATATGTTTTAAATTTCAATAATATTGTTAAACAAATAAAGGCGTAATTGCATAAGAAAACCTGCAAGATTTAGGCAAGAATAAGAGTAGGTAGCTTCGTTTTAGACTGTCCATTATGTTTTCCGAGCGTGGGGCCATAAAAATCGAAAGCTTCTTTTGGACTTCGTGGGTATGAGGCAAGTTTTAAAGTAAACAGATGCTATGAGGCACGGACATTTCTTACAGTTAGGCTTTGAATTTTCAACCAGGGAAATAAACGTAGAGAACCAAGTGCGAGAACCAATGGAAACATAGGAAGACGCAGTGACATGTATAAAATTTGGAGGCGAGCAGTCGTTGTTATATGTGAATGCGAGAGTGGTTTTAGGACAGTTTGTCATGATTCTACGTTGAGGTAACACGTCGCACTCCGGATGAGAAAAGGATGCTAAGTTTCGAAATTTGATAAGTACCGCGCAATTATGCAATTATAAAATGATGTAGGCAGAACAATTTATATAATGTGCTAACTGTGTTCTTCGATATAATTATATCCAAGCTCATAAACGAGTTAATGCTAGTCAAGTGACTACTTAAAGTTCGCCTGAATCTAAAGAACGGTGATAGAGCACCGAGATTAAATAACTAGCCGGAGCAAACTTTAGTGTTCTAAGAGACAATAGTGCTAAAAGAATCACGCGTGTTAGAGAATATCAATGAATCTTGCAGGATTTCTAGCATGAGAGTGAGAAAAGTGAAAACAGTGTTTCTTCCAAGACAATATCCTAGTTTCACGACTCCTGCAATCCTACCCTGACAACAACTGTAGGGAATTTCAGACCGATTCGCCGACAATTGGCCCTGAGATCGACGAGAAGTGCTTCTGACTGATATCGACGAGTACGAGTCCTGAAGACTTCATCTACAACGACGCAGAGACGAGAACGACTGCGAGATAAGATTAACACAACGAATTAGCCGACAGTCAAAAACGCTACAACTAATATCTGAAACATTTATCTAACACATCAGATGTGACAGCCAATTCGCATACAAGAATTAGCAATTCATACGCCACGGAATACCGTTTTACATAACACGGAAGAGCTAAAGTAACACAAAACGGCGAAACGCCTATTTGAGATACCTTCTTCATTTTATAGTACCAGCTAATGCCTGCAGTACGATCTCCGGTTAAGGTTCCGGCTAGTTGCTAACTGGAGTAGTACAAATGTTCACATTACACCTATCAAGAGCTAACCGGGAGTTATTTCTAGCGATAAACTTACCGCATCCCGGGTAACAGACAGGAGCTAACTTGGGGTTAAGCATTCGAAAGCGAGCGGTTTGGCCCAGACGGTAACATTTTTTACGCATATTTGGGAAGCCTCGGGTTCGATCCCGGGTGACGCCCCACTTTGACCCATTGGTTTTTTCGGGGGTTTCCCTGGTCGTCAGGCGAATTCTGGAGTGGTTTCTTACATCCCCCGAAATTCCTGTTCATTTCATTCCATTAATCATTTCATTCGGCTTTCGCCCCGTTTGACCTGTTTCAGGCTTGGAAGTATCGGCGATGATCTTTCAGTGTAGCGTGCCAGAAAAAAAAAGATGCTCCTTGTGACTTTCTCGGCCTTCGCTGGTTGCCGGAGTGTAAGGACCGCCGCTTAGGGGGGGCGTTGGACCCTGTGTGGGCAGGGTCTACCTGTCCGAATACCAGGGAGTCACATTCTGGGAACTGTAGGGACCCTGTCATTGCTGTGCCGTCATAAGGTATCTCTCTTCACCTCATCCTTCCCTCCCGGGGACTCTTCCTCGTGGGGCGTGGATACAATATCCTCATTCCAAGATCGGTGCCGAATTCCCTCCGCTTCACAATCCAATCCTAACGTTAAAAAAATGGCGTACATTCGAACGCTATTGATTAATCGACAAGGATTCTTAGGAGCAAATGCTGGCTCAATATTTGTATGAGAGGAGATGAGCTAAATTAATAATTAGAAGAATAAGTTCAAGGAATGGTACGAGGAGGTACCAAACAGCGATTCAACATTGTCGAAGATTGTATCGACTGCCTTATTTTCTTTAGCATTTCAATTGTATAACTTCTAGGCATTATTCTTGGGCATATCAGCTTGCTCATCATTTTCTTTTGTGCTTTTAATACATAGTAGTGATGTTTGTTTAAATATGAACACACTCGAGCACCACCTATTTTACACATCACCTATATTATAAAGTGTATAAACAGTTTACATTTAAAGCTCCAAAACATTCTAACCTGTCTTCCCATAATCTATCTATATGAAGTTAATAGTCTGAAACGCCCCAACACATTTCCATACTAATATGCACAAAGTATAGAAATGGATACGTAACACACAATTTGGAACATTGTGTTTCTTGTGGGAGGGGCCTTGTGTGCTTTTTACTTACCCTACTACGTATAGTAAGTAGGGGAAGTATTGTATTCCACCCAAAATTTCAATACCGAGATTTCACCGGAAATGCATGTTTTGAGACCCCCTGAATCCAAACAAAGCATTTTTGGAAACATGTCCGTGTGTGTGTCTGTGTGTCTGTCTGTGTCTGTGAACAGCATAACTCAGAAACGAACAGTCGGATAAACACCAAACTTGGTATTTAGGTTCAGTATCTTACAGAGATGCGACACGAAGGTTTTCAAGAAAATCCCCCCACCCCAGATTACCCTTTACATGGAAGATTTTTCGAAAATTTTAATTTTCTCAAAAAGGCTCTAACGATTTTGATTAAAATATCATATGTTTATTATATTTTCATGACAAATAAAATGTATATCTTGAATTTCCTGGGTATGTCTCCAAAAGTATTCTTTATTGTGAACGACTTTTGCATAACTGGTAAACCATAAGAGATAGACAAAATGTTACTACACAACAAATGTAGATCGCGTTAAAATACACAATTTATGTCATATACATTTTTTTAGTTGAGTGAACCATTTTCGAGATATTGCTTGTTATTTCCTTAAATTTTCCAATACTTATACTTTTTCTCAAATTCGTTATTCAATTTTTTATGTCCTGGATATGCAAACAGAATAGAATGCGCCACATAGCAACCAGCGCTTAAACCATTTGACTATCGCTTATAACCTACCATGTTCCCCTTGCATCTACAAGAAAATTAGCAATAAGATTGACATCTCGATATCTCGATTAACATGAAGCATATGGAGAATAAACGTTTGTAAAAATAGTTCGTACAAGAGTAGAGAAAGTCATGTGAGTGTAGCACATCAGATTTTTTTTTGGTCCTGGTAATGCAAAGAGAATGGAATGCGCCACATAGCAACCAGTTCTTAAAATATTTGACTATCGCTTAAAGTCTACCAATTCCCTTTGCATCTACAAGATGTATAGGTATAAGAGTAACATCTCGATATCTGGATTAACAGGAAGCATATGGAGAATAAGCGTTTGTAAAAATAGTTTGTACACGAGTAGAGAAAGTCATGTGAGTGTAACACATCAGATTTTTTCTTAAACGTAAGCATTTCCTAATCTTAGCATTTTTTCGCTAATCTACATTAAGCAGGTTAACTGAAAAACGCGATACAATTTAAAATTTATTAAAATATGATAAACATCTTAAATCCTGATACACAATTCCTTTTGTAATGATCCTCAGGACAAAGTGCTGAAACATGATACACGATTGTTGCACCACGATGAGGCGCCAGTTTGAAGGCGTTTACTTTACTTGCTTCTTTCAAATTAAATTGAATTTTATTTATGGACACTCTTTAACTACTATGGTTCTTAGCATCCCATTCTATATTGGGCGTGAAACACCAGTAATTTTGCTCAGAGACCTCTTTATCAGGCTTGAGGTTCTAATACGTATATCTATGACACGGGACCACCGGCTTTACTTCCTTTCCGAAGGAACCCATGCTAAGGATTTTTACGCCCGCGACCTTGGGAACCACTAGTCCACGGAGGACGACCTGCTTCTTTTGAACAAATCTTTTAACTAGGCTTATTACATTATACATTGATTTAATTTACGGAAATTATTTATTGCAATTATTTCTCTATCTTACTATTATTTCTTTATTTAATTAGTTATTTCTTCCTGTTAATAATTACTGTATCAAACATTATTTTTACAACAGAAATAGGATCCAGAAAAAATAAATTGCAGAAAAGGACTGAGGAATTTGGACAACGATTCAGGTTGACAAAAGCTGTACAATTGCAGTATTCTCTATCACACATGCGGTGTAGTAATTTATAACAGCAACACAAATTTTTCTTGATCATGTTTCTTACTTTCTTTCTTTCTGTTTATTTTACACAATATGTTTCATGGTATTATTTGCACATAATTTAGACAAATTTCACTGTAATGGAGTATTCCTTACGACTGGTATCTGGCAGATATAAAAATATACCTCTCGTCTACCATTTCATTCCTCGACAGTCAGTTTTGAATGTTTTAATAGTTACCTTGGTGAAATATGTATATATATATATATATATATATATCAGTATGTGTTAGAATCGAGACAGCCTCTAGCCTGCTGCGTTGTAGTATACAAACGTATACCTCAACTACATAATTAAGTATTCCTGTATACATAAAAATATTTTCCTATTAACTTACGTATGTTATAGCTATATTGACAAACAAACTAAATGTAACTTATTCCGAAACGTCCTAACCTGTTTTCTCGCAAACGAAACTGTATTCTAACGACTATTCAATTTTCACCATAAAACCAAGAGCTGCATTAAGTGCAAAATATTATTTAAACACACCGAAATGCACCAACTTAAAACTTACTTATGTGAACTAAACTAAAGAAAAATCCTTCTGAATATGCCGCTCTCTAGCCTATACAAATCGTGTTAACAGCAAGTATACCTCATTATCTACTTTCCTAAATACGTCTACCTATTATAACTACCCGAAACAATCTATGTTAATTACACTATCACACTAATTTAATAAAAAGTTTAATGTTATATTATACTAATTCGAGCCACAGTCACACGAAAATTACGAAGCGTGTATTTTAAAATTAGTACCCCTTTAATATTTTGCCAGTCGCGATTTTGAGCATACGCGCTCCATTCATTAGGAAGCCAGACGCAGGCGTGAGCGATTGTCACATTGTATTTTTCTGTTGTTAGAGTGCTTTGAAATCTTCAAAACAATGAACGACCCGCCGACTGTTAATTCAGATCAGTGATTTGCTTTTTAAATGCGAAAAATGTTACGCCAGAAAATATTCATCAACAATTGTATGAGATTTATGGGGAAACAATAATGAGTGACAATGCCCGGCTATACACAGCCAAATAAACTCAAGATCTGATCGCATCATTTGGTTAGGAACAATTTGACCACCCTCCCTACCGTTCGGATTTGGCACCAAGCGATTTTCATCTGTTTCATCTGAAGAAATTCCTTCATGGAAAACATTTCAACGACAACGATGTGAAACAAGAAGTGCAGACTTGGCTTTCGTCGCAGGCGGCATCATTCTTTGACGAAGGCATACAAAAACTGCTTTCCCGTTACGACAACTGTCTGAATAACGACGCTGAGTGTGTGGAGAAGGTAAGATAATGAATGATAATAAAGTATTTGGAAAATAATGTGTTATTTTTTAAAAAAGAATATCGGTACTCACTTTAAAAACGTGCCTCGTACAAATAGAAGATATATTTTGAAGATCTAATGCCATAAGTTTCCATCTAGGTGGCGTGAAATGGCGTAGGAAAGTATTGCCATCGTATAAAATTATATAAAAAAACATTTATGATAATTAATTGTTCTTTCATACAAGGCCGTGTGCAGGACAGGGGTTGAAATGTACAATCCGACTGAAAAATTCAATGCCACAGCCAGGGTTTGAACGACAGATCTTTCGCTCTACTCGCGGTTGTTCTTCCCCACCGCACGTAGAGCGAAAGATCCGTGGTTCAAATCTCGGCTGTGGCATTGAGTGTTTCAGTCTGATTGTATCTTTCAAAAATCGCAGGTTACCTCAGATATGTTACCGCCTCTAGACATGGTTCGAATAATAACCTCCTTTAAACCTACACATGTTTGCCTGGTAGTTGGTTTTATTTACCGTCAGCTAAATACAAAGCAATCCAGACCCAACAAATTCCTGACACCTTGTTGAATACTTCAAAGTGTATCTACGCTAGTTAAACCAATTAAATGAGTACTTCTAAATTATCTGCAAAATCTTAATTGAGAATATCCTATTATATAATTTACTCGATCTCAAAGCAGGTTTTGCAATTTTCACATACAAATGTCAACATGTATCTTATACACATTCTAAATGGAATTTTATTTTATTTATGCATCATATACTTAATTTTTAACATCCACAAAAATTGTATATTTGATCGCATTTTAATGCAGACAAGTAGACTGCTATAATTTCAGTAACGTAACAGTTCTATTGGAATGTTCTTTTCAACATGCCTACAGCAAATTTTGCATGTTATAATTCATAAAATATTTGTTCATAATGCTTTTAAATTCCATTTCTCACGTTTCTAAATGTTCCATACTGTTTAAATCTATAAAAGATAGCATGAAAAGTCATTCGTTTATTTTTCCTCTTCTGATAAGTAGAAGGCGCAGATAGACGCTTTATAAAGGAAATTTCGCTGTTTTCATAATATTCTCAATTATTTCAACAAAAATTTCACACAAAGTGTGCTGTAACAGTCCCATAGAATAAGCTAGTTATTCATGATGCGCTTAGGATTTTCATGAATGGTCGAATTTTACCGAAAGCGTGCAATATACACGTAGAAAGTGTTCATGGACTTGTACAACTCTTCTGTTCGTATTCTGAGTGCAAATGGAGCAGGTATATATATGTAATATTACCTTGCTATAGCTGTAAGATTTAGCAGTTCGTATTTATGGAAGGGGAGACGCAGCTTGTCCTTGTTTTCTTTTAATATTCACACCCCGTGTATACAGAAAGTAACAATAATATTATGAACGCTGTCACTGTTTGACGTCTTCAGCAATCACAGAACAAGTGACTGTTACTAGGGTGCCCAGAGATTTCTTTTGTTACGTTGATACAATTTCTAGCGTTCACAAAGGGTCGCGGCTTTGTTCGTCGAGAACTAGGGAACGGTGCGGTACAAGATCAACCAGGTGCAAAGATATGGTTCCATAATGAAACCAAAACATATAATTCGCTACACACCAGGGTGGATGTATTGCCGTTATCGAGCAATGCTTCAATTGCTCTGAGGGATGCATGCAAAACTGTACCACCTGCAGATCTTATATTTGGAATACGGAGGAATCTCACGGTCGCATTTAACATATGCAGTTCTTAAAATGTCTTAAAGTGGAAATGTGTTTGCGTTTACGCGCTCACTATCTGTCCTTAAATCATATAAATGACAAAGAAAATAACATATTCACACATATATTTACGCTTTATGAAGTTTAACATTTCAGAAACCTCAGTTCACAGAAAGGCTCATTCATCAAATAATTTATCTCAAATAAATACCAGCATTACGTAGGTACGTCCAGTAGCGCAATGCACTATATGGTGCGGAAACCTTGGCGTTGCGATGAATGAAGAAACACTATTGGAAGAGTATGGAAGTGTGAATATAGAGAAGCATCGAGGGAGCAAAATGTATAATAAACTTAATAATAAAACTGTTTTAGAAACAGGATACAAAAAACCGAAACTGACTAGAAAGAAGAATATAAATGTGCTGGATTAGAGAAAATGACTTGTTAAGGGATGTACTGGAAGGAATAATCAATAGAAAAGAAAAAGAAAAAGAATTCAGAGCAAATGAATGTGTTAGATAATAAACAATATTAGATAAATGTTTTATGTACAGAGGTGAAGAAGAAGAAGAAGAAGAAGATAGCGAAAAAGAGCAGAATAGAGGAAAAAGGTTTGACATGAAGCACTTATGCTCGTGTGAGAAAATATGTGTTCGTTGATATATATATAAATATATATATTTCTCCACTACGTAGTAGTAGAGAAGCTATTTTATTCAATCTAAAAATTCGATATCCTGATTTCAACGGAAATACATTTTTAAGGCCTCTGAATAAAACAAATCTGATGTGTTACACTCACATGAGTTTCTCTACTCTAGTACAAGCTATTTTTACAAACGCTTATTCTCCATATGCTTCTTGTTAATCGAGATATCGAGATGTTAATCTTATTGCTAATTTTCTTGTAGATGCAAGGGGAATTGCTAGGCTTTAAGCGAAAGTCAAATATTTTAAGAGCTGGTTGCTATGTGAAGTATTCCATTTTCTTTGCATTACCAGGACAAAAAAATGAATAACGAATTTGAGAAAAAGTATAAGTATTGGAAAATGTAAGGGACTAACAAGCAATTTCTCGAAAATGGTTCACTCAACAAAAAAATGTATATGACATAACTTGTGTATTTTAACACGATCTACGTTTTTTGTGTAGTAAAATTTAGTCTATCTCTTATGGTTTACCAGTTATGCAAAAGTCGTTCATAATGAAGAATACTTTTGGAGACATTCCCAGAAAATTCGAGATATATATTCCATTTGTCATGAAAATATCTTAAACATATGATATTGTAATCAAAATCGTTACAGCTATTTTTGAGAAAATTAAAAATTTCTAAAAATGTTCCATGTAAAGGGTAATCTGGGGTGAAGGGATTTTCCTGAAAACCTTCGTGTCGCATCTCTGGAAGATACTGAACCTAAATATCATGTTTGGTGTTTATCGGAATATTCGTTTCTGAGTTATGCTGTTCCCAGACACACAGACATACACACGGACATGTTTCCAAAAATGCTTTTTTTGGATTCAGGGGGTCTCAAAACATGTATTTCCGGTGAAATCTCGGTATTGAATTTTTGGGTGGAATACAATACTTCCTCTACTTACTATACGTAGTAGAGAAAGTAAAAAAATATTTTTAGAAAAAAATGTGTGTGCGCGCGTTGGTGTGTTTGTGAACAGTAAAAACGGTTCGATAATAGGTTCAGTAGCTTCCAAAGACGCGACACGAAGATTTTCAAGAAAATCCCCCACCCCAAACTCCCTTTACATGGAAGGTTTTTCTAAATTGTAGAATTCTTAATTACGATAACAATTTTGATCAAAATACCGTGTGTTTAAGATATTTATGTAGCAAATAAAATGCATGTCTTAAATTTACAAGAAGCCTCTACATTCGGTAAGAATTCTGTATACTTTCGTATAACTCGAACAATAAGAGACAGACGAAAGCTTGCTACATAAAAAGGGTACATCCTTTACAGATACACAATGTATTTCAAATGTTTTTGTGACATCGGCGATATATCCGTTATTGGTTTGCATTTTCAATACTTTGTCTACCACGCACATAGTAGGTAGAGAAAGTATTCCATTCCACCCAAAACTCGATACCGGGATTTCACATGAAATACATGTTTTGAGGATCCCTGAATTAAAAAGAAAGCATTTTTAAAAAATGGTCCGTGTGTGTGTGTGTTTTAGCAGTATAAATTAAAAACGAAAAGTCGGATAAACTCTAAAATTGGTGTTTAGATTTACTACCTACCAAAGATGCGACTCAAGGATTTTTAATAAAATCCTCCCACCCTAAACTACTCTAAACTATATTTTTCTAAAGTTTTATTTTCTAACAAAATTGCTCTATGGATTTTTATTAAAATACCACATATTAATGATATTTACATGAAAAATAAAATGTATACCTTGAATTTTCTGGGAATAGCCTTTGAAGTCCTCTTCATTCGGAAGGAATGTTGTATAATCTTACACAACTAGTAAACATTAAGCGATAGACTAATACATACCACACAAGAAATGTAGATCTCTTTAAAACACACAATTTATTTCAAATAGCTTTTTGTGGCATAAACCATTTCCGAGATATCCGCTATTAATGGTTCGAATCGTTCATTACTTGGCCATTCTTTAAAGTCCTTTCAACATTTAGTTGTTTCTCGCGATTGCATGGAAACAGTATGGAATTTTAAGGCCAGCCTATAGCGTCCAGGTCTTAAAAAATTGACACTCGCTGTTACCTTTCCTTAATGTGTAATGTAGCAAAAGTTTATTTGGATCATTTGAAGTAAATAGAAAAATAAGCTTTAGTAAGAATAGTTTGTATACCCACTAATAAGCGATAGAGTGTAGAGAAAGTCATGTGAAAGTGACACATCAGATTTTTTAAAGTACTGTAACTATTCATCTGTTTTTCGAAATGTAATCGAAAGAGTATGGAATTTTTAGGCTAGCATATAGCGAACCGGTTTTAAACATCTGACTATAAAATCGGTTTTTCGTATTACCCTTGTACTTTTAAAGAGATCTGTCATGAAACTATATATTTCTGCAAAGTTTACTTCGATTAACATGAAGTAGATAGAAAAAGTACTCTTAGGAGTACTTTAAAAAAGCTATATAATAAATGATAGTAGGTAGAGAAAGTCGTATGAACGTAACAGGTTTTTTAGTAATTAAAGCCCATTTTTATTGCAAACAGCACAACAGGTGGTGGATACTGCGATGCCTGAAATGGAGTAATAATAAAATTATGAAAGGAAATGTTGCCAGCCTAAATTTATGGTACCTCCCTGGCATTTGCCAGCTATGAGGACTAAGGAAAACCTGGAATACCTTAGTTCAGGGAGTGCGGTCCTGGTGGGATTTGAACCGCAGATCTTTCGTTCACGAATCCATGCCTTTACGACCTCGGCTACCCTTCGAAGTCGTTAAGGCATGGAATCAAATAGGGTCCATCGGGATATGCGGGAGCAGTAAAGGTAAATAGGTTTTCTTAGTATAGTTTGCAAGTTTCCTGACAGTATGCGAGTAAAATCCGTAATAGATATTACAAAGTAAGCAATACTGTGTATGAAACTCCTTTCAGGGAACAGTTTTAGTAAATAACTTTGATTTCATCCTGCCCATATAATTTCACAAGTGATGAATGGGTAGAAAAAACTTTACTTGGAGAATTGCACGAATATAATTTGCACACTCTATTATTATTATTATTATTATTATTATTAGTAGTAGTAGTAGTAGTAGTAGTAGTAGTAGTAGTAGTAGTAGTAGTAGTAGTAGTAGTAGTAGTAGAATTATTATTCAGTTTAATCTACTTAGGTATATAATTCCATATGCGCAAACAGTTTTTCCTTCATTTTATTCTGCATATGTAACAATTACGAACAAGTGAAAAACAGTTGCATTAATATACGTAAAGTTAGCATTCGGTGTGATAGGTTTATGGACAGTGAAGCATCTGGTAAGATAACCTCATTTCGACAATTTTGCGGCACTGGAGATATTATTAGATTGAATTGATCATTATCAGATGCCCTTGCTTATGGAAGGAATAGCCGATAATATGAAACACACACATGCTACATATAAGATATTCACAGAGCATTAGCGATATGCTCATAATGACTGAAATTTGGTTGCGCACTACGAGCTATATCCGCAAGGGTTACCGTCAGAGGGTGTGCCTCATCTTATTTTGTCCACAATAGCATGTTTGTTTGCATATTTTAGGGGTACCCTACGTAAGTTCACGAATAGGGGTGGGCAGACGCATTGTTCTTGGGCTGTTTAATAGTTGTAGACGCGTGTCGCCATGCTGGTAGCTTAACAACTCGGTGTATGTGTGTGGTTCATGCTAGATATCCCACTGTGGTGATAAAAAGAACTTGTATATTCACCGAGATTTTTGTCCTCTGTTGAAAGAAATAATAGTCGGAACATACAAAAAATCTGATTGCAAAACGCATGCTCGGGGGCTGATCCACGAGGCGGGGGTTCCCATCCTTGTTGCCTTCATAAATGTGAATATGGACTCCCTGCAGAGTGGACGACGGGGTCTGCAGCCCGCCAGGGCGGGGTCACAGGGCCGGTACCCCGCACAAACACAGTTTTTACTTTCTCTACTACGTATAGTAAGTAGAGGAAATATTGTATTTCACCCAAAAATTCGATACCGGGATTTCAACGGAAATACATGTTTTGAGACCCCCTGAATAAAAAAAATAGCATTTTTGGAAATATATCCGTGTGTGTGTGTGTGTCTGTGAATAGCATAGTTCAGAAACGAACAGTCGGATCAACACCAAACTTGGTATTTAGGTTCAGTATCTTTCAGAGATGCGACACGAAGGTTTTCAAGAAAATCCCCCACCCTTTACATGGAACATTTTTCGAAATTTTTAATTTTCTCAAAAATGGCTCTAACGATTTTGATTAAAATATCATACGTTTAAGATATTTTCATGACAAATGAAATGTATATCTCGAATTTTCTGGGAGTGTCTCCAAAAGTATTCTTCATTGTGAACGACTTTTGCATAACTGGTAAACCATAAGAGATAGACAAACGTTTACTACACAAAAATGTAAATCGTATTAAAATATACAATTTATGTCATATACAATTTTTGTTGAGTGAACCATTTTCGAGATATTGCTTATTATTCCCTTAAATTTTCCAATACTTATACTTTTTCTCAAATGGAAATTCGTTATTCATTTTTTTTTTGCCTGGACATGCAAAGAGAATGGAATACTCCACATAGCACCCATAGCACTCTTAAAATATTTGACTGTCGGTTAAAGCCTACCAATTCCCCTTGCATCTACAAGAAAATTAGCATTAAGATTAACATCTCGATATCTCGATTAACATGAAGCATGTGAAGAATAAGTGTCTGTAAAAATAGTTTGTATAAGAGTAGAGAAAGTTATGTGAGCGTAACACATCAGATTTTTTTCTACGTCATTGCCGTCAAAATCATCTGCAGTAATGTGCAAATGTATTAGATGCCATGAATATCCACACAAAGTACAAGATTTAATTCTTAAATGCAATAGTTTCTTTAATTCGTTTCAGCACTTCTGAGCAAACTACAACACCATTCACCGATGAAGACCACAAAAGTTATGCTTCCTTACTTCAGTTGATATTGCCTTAAATTAAAGTATGGATATGTTTTTCTATCACTGGAATGTAATTTGAGAATAAGTCAGTTAATCCACATATCTAAAACAATAATGTACAGTAACTGAGTTACCATCATATAAGGCCTACATGTGGTGCTCTGCCCGGTTTGGGACCCCCTTCGAAATATGCACATTCTTACCTTTTACCATCATATAAGCTAGCAGCGTGCATTCAAACAGCATGATTCAGAATTCCTATACATACTTCTAGAGGTTGTAGACGGGACTTAAAGGTAAAGGTACCATCACGGAGGGGCCCTGGAGTCGGGGCAGAGCACCGCACGCAGGCCAGTGAGCCCTTTATGCTTCCAACGTGATCCCTGGGAGGGAAGGATGAGGGGAGAGACCCGTAGATCCGAATGCCGACGGTCGCAAGCATGGACGGGGTTCCTAACATTTCCAGATAGAACGCATCCGACTCCACCCGGTCCCTGACCACAAGCCACCAACATGCAGAGTCCCCCGGAATTGAGGGGAAGGAGAGTCATGGTAGAAGATGAACCACCACAGCTTTCGCCTGGCGACCCGGGGAAACCATGGGCCAGAGTGGGCGATCCCGAGACCTCTCGAATGCGGGCCACAGACGTAACCGCTTGGTGTGGAGGAGACTAGTAGAACGAGTTTTGACAAGCAACCCACGTCCGAAAACGTATCGTTTCCGTATTATATATTTGACACGATCACATAATTTCAAATCTCCTGCTTCATGGTAGTCAACCCATATTGACATAGGATGACGTGTTCAGCACCTGGTGTCATGTGCGTTGTTTCCAACATGATTTACTTACATTTTGGTGTGGTTCAAAGTTCATGTATCTTGCGATTCAGTCGTTGCTGAAGACAATCAGCTGTGTGCAATCCGGTGTGCTTCGAACTTCACACCAGTAGCTATTCAGTCGTTGCTGAAGACAATCAGCTGTGTGCAATCCGGTGTGCTTCGAACTTCACACCAGTAGCTATTCAGTCGTTGCTGCAGACAGTCCTCTGGTTACAATCGGCTGCGCTTCGAACTTCACATCAGCCGCTACTCAGTCGTTGCTGCAGACAGTCCTCTGGTTACAATCGGCTGCGCTTCGAACTTCACATCAGCCGCTACTCAGTCGTTGCTGCAGACAGTCCTCTGGTTACAATCGGCTGCGCTTCGAACTTCACATCAGCCGCTACTCAGTCGTTGCTGCAGACAGTCCTCTGGTTACAATCGGCTGCGCTTCAAACTTCACATCAGCCGCTACTCAGTCGTTGCTGCAGACAATCCTCTGGTTACAATCGGCTGCGCATCGAACTTCACATCAGCCACTACTCAGTCGTTGCTGCAGACAATCCTCTGGTTACAATCGGCTGCGCTTCAAACTTCACATCAGCCACTACTCAGTCGTTGCGGAACACGGTCCCCCGGTTGCAATCGAGTGTGCTTAGAACTTCAGATCGGTTACTATCCAGTCGTGATTTAATACATTTGAAGTTATTTCAACAATATTGAGGGAATGCCTTAAGCAGTAACGTCTTGACCCGCATTCGGAAGGTCGTATGTTCGATTCTCCTGGACGACCTCCCTTACCCATGGGTTTTTACGGGATTTCCCTGGATTACCAGGTGAATGCTGGGAAGAATCATTACATCCCCCGAATTTCCTGTCCCTCCATTTCAACTCCATTCTCATTTCACTTCATTTTTCATCTGCTTGGTTTCTTTCAGGGTTGCAAGTGTCTGCGGTGGGTCTCGGCGATGTATGGCTCTGAGGAAACCTCGTTCCCGACTACGTGCGGTCTCCGGGTCCCGGGCCCCCCAGGGGATGTGTAAGTCCACAGGGAGAAAGGGGACCGGCTGCACCAGTCGAGTCCCAGGGGGTTCAAATATGTAAATGGTAGAGACTCTGCCCTCTGCCTGTCATAGCTCCTGGTCCGGTCGCCCTCTGTCTCCTCTCACCTCATCCCTCCCGGGTGCACCTCGTCAGGGCCTAGGCACAAAAGATCTACGTAGGTTAAAGTGAAGTTCCCCTCTGCTTCTAGTCCTATCCTATCTTATTTCAATAATTCCAGTTTGGTAAAACATTAAAATTTACGACATATAACTCCAGAAATTGTCTTGAACTGTGAAAAATAATCCATTATGTTACATTCGTATCACTTTCTCTGCTCACTTTTACACAAAGTATTATTTCAATGGATTATTCCTTTAACTACTTCTTGTTAATTGAGATAAACTTTCATTGCACTTTTACACATTTTGCTGTAGGTTTAAGAAGGATACAGTATGCTAAAACGATAGAGTTTTACAAAGCGGATCGCTATGTAGTGGCTTTGAAATTCCATGTTTTCTGCATGACCACAAGAAAAAACGAATAGCGACTTACCACTTGAAAAAAAAAACATAAGTAAAAGTGTCTTTCAACAAGAGTGTCTTATCTTTAACATGTGATAGCTGCCGTTGTTATTGAGTTACAGCAGTCATTTTATTCATGTGGTTACAATTGTTATTGGCAAATAGCCATGGAGCGTTACAGCATTCAGCAATGCGTAGAAATTGTGAAAAATTATTATAAAAATGGATCATCTGTTCGCCAAATCTTCCGTGTATTGCGTGAAGTTTACGGTGTGCATATTCGTCCCTGCGAGAGAACGATTCGGAGCTTGATCGATAAATTTGAATGAAGTGGTTCTGTCAGCGATCAAAGAACGCCTGTACGTAATCGACGTAAGCGCTCCAACGAATACATAGGTGCAGTTCGTGAGAGTGTACGCGAGAACGGAAACAAATCAATTGCTCGTCGAGAGCAAGAATTGGGGCTTTCGCAGACCACAACTTGGCGAACTCTGCATCTGGACTTGAAGTTTCACGCTTACAAAATGGTGTTAACTCAAGAACTAAAGCCCAACGACCATAGGTTGCGCCGTGTGTTCGCTGACTGGGCTACGGAACAATTGGAAGCCGATCCGGATGTTTGTTGAAAAATCATCTTCAGCGACGAAGCCCACTTTTGGATGGATGTTTGTGTTAACAAACAAAATTGCCGCTATTCGAGCAATCACAATCCAATGCAGATTCAAGAACGACCATTTCATCCCCAAAAGGTTACTGTGTGGTGTGGATTTTGGTATGGTGGAAACATTGGTCTATATGTTTTACAAGATGAAGATAGAGAAGCTCTAACTGTCAATGGAGAAAGATACCGGGCTCTTATAAGGGACTATTTGTGGCCTCAATTGGATGGTATGGATCTCAGAAACATCTGGTACCAGCAAGATGGTGCCACATGTCATACTGCTCTCGAAACAATCTATCTTTTGAAGGAGAAGTTCAGAGGCTTCATCATTTCCCGTGGTGGTGATGTTAACTGGCCCCCGAGGTCATGTGTTTTAAAGCCGTTGAATTGCTTCTTGTGGGGTTATGTTAAATCTCGAGTTTATGTCAACAAGCCAGAAACAGTAAATGATCTTATGAATAACATCACGCATGTTATTCGTGAAGTTGGACCTAATTTACGTCTTCTGTCATTGAAAATTGGGTCAACCGTATACGCACAACCCAACGAAGTCGCGGCGGTCACTTAACTCATGTTCTGTTCCACATGTAATGACATTAATTAAGTTCCAAAATAAAAAAGTAAATAAACCTCTATCATTTATAGAACGTGTTTTATTTAAGTTCAAAGATAGGACACTCTTGTTGAAAGATCCTATATATACCTCGGAAATGGTTAACGCTTCAAGAAAATTTATTTAACACAGACTATTTGATTTAATGAATCTACATTTTGCCTACCTCTTACGGTTTACCAGTTAGATAAAGGTCATTCAGAATAAAACCTTCACAAGCTATTCCCGGAAAATTTAGCATATACTTTTTATTTGTAATTTTTCTTTAATATGATATGGTATTTTAATAAAAATCGTTAAAGACATTTTTCAGGGAAAAAAATATAACAAAAGTTTTTCCATGGATGGGTAGTCTTCTTGAAAATCTTCGTGTGACATTCTCGGAAGATACTGAACTTAAATATCAAGTTTGGTATTTAAACAACTTTTTGTTTTTGAGTTAAGCTGTCCACAGAGACATTTTTTTCTTTTTTCTTTCTTTATTTCTTTTTTTTGTAAGTATAATACATACAGAAGAAGTTTAATTTTAGGAGGAGTTGTATTGTATTTCGACTGTTGGGGTTGCCGAACACTTGAAGTAGTTGCAACCACGTATGATACTAAGTTTTCCGGTAGCCTTTGCCCCAAATCTACTTTCCGGTGACCTTTTCCCCAAGATTAAGAATCAATTTTCCATTTTAAATGTTTCTTTAAATATTATATATTTACGTTTGCCTCGGCTGCGTCAGTATTTATTTTTAGAGACAGGAAAGTCTTAGCAGGGAGTGGTGCGACTGAAGAATGTAGACTGACACAGATTATAAGTTTTACTTCACTCCTTTTTATTAATTCTTGACACGATTTAAATAACACTTCACTGATATAGAGAGCTGTGAGGTTATTTATTAATTACTTGTACTTCTTAACACGTAAAAACTATTTTTGTCTCACACTGAATACGTATTAAACTTCTCGAGGACGCGTTTCGCGTCTGGTTAGTAACGCTGTCTGCTAGCAACTGAACTGATTTCTACCGCCTAAATTTGTAAATTTCTGTATTTCAAGTCTCTTATTGGCTATTCCTAATCCAATAGAATACTTTTATTTAACTTAAGCTCTTTTCTGGTTGTTGATTGGCTATTTATAAACTGTCTCAAAAATTACATCATTGCTGCTCCAAGAATTATCAGTAGCATTATTAAACATTCTAATTCATTATTGCCTAAAGGTTACATCATTGTTACCTCATTATTAGCAACTTTTAACCTATTATTCTCACATCTCCTACATTATTAAATTACGTAATACATTCACATAACATTATTAAAGATGTACATAATAATATAAACATTAATACAATGACTGTTACATAATTTTATATGTTATTTTATACACATATTGCTTTTAAGGCGGGCTATTATTACATTTTATAATATATAATTTGACTGAAATCATTTTAGTGTTAAAAATACTGCCTCAATATAGAAAGGAAACGAAGTTCTTTTGTTATGCCATGCTCATAGACTAAACTATTTTCTCCTGCAGTGTGTTCTAGAGGTTCTAGTAATCCCTGAATAAAATAGGAAAGATTTAAAACTTCAGAGAACAGTGGATGTGTAAGATAATAATAAGTGGGATCCCAGAACAATAAGGTACAGTACAAGAAGAATAGAAACTTTCTCTCTCATTAAGGTTTCTTCACTTAGCTGTTCAGCAGTGGAAGTGAAACGCTATCCTGCAGTTATGACCCGCAGCCACCGTGTTTGTTGTTTATTTATTCTGCAGCTCAGTGCTCTGTGTTGGTGTGGCGACTAGCAGGGATTTTTTAAAAGAAATTGGCAGCCCCGAGGAGTAATCCCCAAGCCAAAGCCGCCGCAAGCGTCGTTAAAGGCCTTCCATTGTCCTGTAGTGCACACCCCTTCCCTTACATTGATTACAAATGGTGTACAAAGAGATTTTCAATAAGAGTATAACGATGATGAGGACGTATGCAGCTTGCCACACGCGCCCAGCCATCTACCCCTCGACCTTGTCACCGAGCTGTTGACTTTGGGCGAAAAAGCTTCAATAAAATAGAGGTAGGATGCTGCATGCGTTCTGAACGCTTTCATGGGTGTCAGCATTTTGTTTCTTGCGGCGTATGTAGGCTTAATGAGTAAACGTTAGTTAGTAAAAAAACAGCGTAAGCTGAAAGCACACCACACTACAACAGATAGCGCATAAGAGTGCCTTATGTATGTTTCTAATGTTTACAACTGCTACAGTTAAGTGTTACAAACGAGGCAGTATTTTAACACTTAAATGAGTTCAGTCTAATTATATAATATATATATATATATAATTCAATAACAGCCCGCCTTAAAGCAATATGTGTATTTACAATAAATAAAAAGTGTATATTACAGTCATTGTAAATGTTTATATTATTGTATACATGTAATAATTTTATGTGAATGTATATCGTAATTTAATAATGTAGGAGCTGTGAGAAAAATAGGTTAAAAGTTGCTAACAATGAGGTAACAATGAGGTAACCTTGAGTCAATAATGAATTAGAAAGTTCAAATGCTACTGGTAATTCTTGGAGCAACAATAATGTAATTCTAGTGACAGTTTATAAAATAGCCAATCAACAACCAAAAAAAGCTTTAGTTAAATGAAGGTATTCTATTGGAACTAAGATTAGCCAATCAGAAACTGAAATACAGCAAAATTTACAAATTCAGAGTTCAGTTCCTTGTAGACAGTGTTCCTAATCGGACGCGAGATGCGTCCTCGAGAAATTTAGTACGTACTTTGTGTGAGACAAAAATAGTTTACGTATTAAAAAGTGCAAGTAATTAATAAAAAAATCTCACAGCACTCTCTATATCAGTCAAGTGTTGTTTAAATTGTGTCAAGCATTAATACATGGAGTGAAGAAAAAACTTACAATCTGGTAAGCCTACATTCTTCAGTCGCACCACTCCCTGCTAAGACATTTATGTCTCTAAAAAATAAATACTGACGCAGCCGAGGCAAACATAAATATATAATATTTAAAGAAATAGTCAAAATTACAAAGTTAATATTTTTAAACTTGGGGCAAAGGCCACCGGAAAGTACATTTGGGACGTAGGCTCCCGGAAACTTTTTACCATACGTGCGGTTGCAACTACTTCAAGTTCGGCTCCCCAACAATCGAACTATAATACATCTTCTTGAAACTGGCTTTCCATGCGTAGCAGCAATAAAACTTCTTCAAATTGCCTCCCAAAGCGCGGTAAAAACAAAACAATATAAACAACTACCTCAATAGATAATTTATAAATTATTCGCAGAGGATCTTACTTTTCTATCTGCATCCTTAATTTTGATCTAATTTGTACTCTTAAGTAAATTTAAAGTCAAATGAATACAAAATCTCTTTTTAAAATTAACAAATTTGCAGCTAAACAGTGTAACAATGCTTCCCTGGAATAGTAACCAGGATTGCAAAATCTAGCTCCCTTTCACTTGAAAGAGGCCCTTGTCCAAAACGGATGTATGTGTGCTAATTGTGTATTATTAAATGTGAATGTAATAATAATAATAATAATAATAATAATAATAATAATAATAATAATAATAATAATAATAATAATAATAAGTATTTACGATGGTAGCCTTTAACTGTTCTGTAAATTCCAAATAATACATTTCATCAACGTTGGTTTCAATGCACATTTTTGAAGTACACAGGAGCCTTAGAAAACTCAAGTGGTTCAAAGAGCCATGAAGTGAATTAAGTCGAAACGTAATCTGTTAATTGAAATATTAAATCAAATTGAAAATTATCTTAATTTGAATGTATGTGCTCAGGCTTAGTGATTGAGCGATGAATCTTTATGCTCTGGTGTGGTCACATCGAGAACGAATCACTTGCTAGGATTTATGAATTCCGAGGATGTTAATTTGAAATGTAAATTTTATTACTAGATATCTAAATACAGCAAGCGAGGTGGCGTTGCGGTTACGTGTGCGACTCAGGAAGGTCCCAGATTCAACCCCCGGGGCTGACCAACCTTACCGAAGGTTTTTTTCGCGATTTTCCTTGGTCGCTAGGCGAATGCTGGGTTATAATTGATCCGCGACTTTTCTTATCATCCCTTTCATTACTAAATTTCATTTCCTTCTTCTTCGCCGCCAAACCAGGCATCGAGCTGATCACCCATTCTGGATATGCTATGTACCAAAAGTTTGCTTGCTGCTCGACAGGCATTGAATCATACGATTTTGGGGGTGTAAGTCCTACAAAGAGGGGGTAACCCTTTGGAGAAGAAGATATTTGAATACAATTTACATTCAATAAAATCATTATCATTTGTTAACTTCTCAAATTTGTTGCCGTATTCAATTGCGATGATGATTCGGTAGAATGCGTCAACACGTCCGTTCGTGAAGGTTTTATGCCAAGTGTTTAGAGTATTTTCTTTCTTCTTTGTAGCTTGTTTATATCTCCTTGGTTTATGGAGTGACAAACTTAATAGTTTTCTTTCTGTATAGAAATGAAATAAATTAAATTTGTTTTATTATAGTGATTTTAAGTACAGAACGCCCTGAAAATCTGAAGTAGCTTTAAATTAAGCATAATTTAGGTTAAATGCTTTGTATGTTTAAGACTTCAACACATGAGCGATTTACAAATGAATAAATCAACAAGAGCATTGATATGTATATACTCATGGAAAATAATAAGAAATTATAATCATATGTATCAAATACATGAAAATCAATATGTGTACAGTCACACGTTATAATCGAGCGCTGTCTAAGCATGTAAACCTACTACACACTGCATACGCTTTGCATGAGGTCGTGGAATATAAAGCAAGCTATCATTTAACGTTTCAAAATGTACTGCTCAAAGTTTTTAGAATAGCGAATATTTCGTAAATGCTCAATTCTACAAAACGTTTGACATAGATGTGTACTTTAAAGGGCAGGCTTCATCTGTCTTTTAAGATTTAGTGATAAAATATCCAATGAGAACCAAGAAACTATTTATGTTATTTATAGAAAATTTATGATATACATTTATTTCGCTTTATCAACTTATTTAACTTATAACATTTTAACAAAGATCATTAGAGCCCTTTTGAGAAAATGCAACAGAAGAAAAACTTTTCGTCTTAAGGTTCGCTTAAGGTGGGGAATTCCTTTCAGATCTTTGTCGTACATCCTTAAAAGATGTCTAAATGCGAATTTTAATATACCAATTTGCTGAGATAGACACGAAAGTTTCTTTTAAAATTATTTTTTTTAATCTCAAAATAAGTTAATTTCCAGTGAAATATGCAGCCTTTGCTACGTACTACTTCTACCTTAGGTAAGGATAGAGATGTGCTAAAGGTGTCTATATTTCTGTTACACGCGTGTGCTTTTCTTTGTATTTCTTTGGGTATGTGTGTGTGCCTGTGCGTGTATGCGCACGCTAGTTTAACACTCTTTAACCGGTAGGTCATATCGGACGGAAAATGAATGAAGCGATGTTCAGCTGAATCCGGGGTACATAGAGCTTTGAGTTACCCGACATTTGTCTTCTGACAATGAAAGTATCAAACCCTTGATGCCGAAATATGCCTTGAATTTTTTATTACAGAAGCGATTTGTCATAAAAAGGCTGCATACAAAAATATAGCTGCAGTTAAGCGTTATGTGGTTGTTTCAGGTTATTGAAATATAGTAGAATCGTACTGGAAAACACAATGCCATAGACGGAATTTGAACCATGGATCTTCCAATTTGTCCGGTTGCTCTGACCAACTGAGTTACCATGGCAAGATGCGGGCAGGACATTAAATTCCCCAACTGACACATATTTTTTCCGATAAACCACAAGGAATTTGTGGTTTGGAGGAATTTAATGTCGTGCTGGCACGTTGTTACGGTAGCTCAGTTGGTTAAAACAAAAAGACAGAAACCGGAGGACCCGTGGTTCAAATCCCGGCAATGACATTGTATTCTTCAGTCTGATTTAACATTTCCAACCTTGTTCTACACACAGCTTTCGTGAAAGAACATTTAATTACTATATAAAGTACACTATGTGATCAAAAGTATCCCGACACCCCACAAACATACGTTTTTCGTCTTAGGTGCATTGTGCTGCCACCTACTGTCTGGTACTCATTATCCGCGACCTCAGTAGCCATTAGACATCATGAAACAGCAGAATGGACCTCCGTGGAACTCACGGACTTCGAACGTGGTCAGGTGATTGGGTGTCACTTGTGTCAGAAGTCTGTACGCGAGATTTCCACACTCCTAAACATCCCTAGGTCCACTGTATCTGATGTGATAGTGAAGTGGAAACGTGAAGGGACATGTACAGCACATACGCATACAGGCCGACCTCGTCTGTTGACTGACAGAGACCGCCGACATTTGAAGAGGGCCGTAAAGAGTAATAGGCAGACATATATCCAGACCATCACACAGGAATTCCAAACTGCATCAGGATCCACTCCAAGTACTATGACAGTTAGGCGTGAGGTGAGAAAGCTTGGATTCCATGTTCGAGCGGCTGCTCATAAGCCGCAGGAAAATGTCAAACGACGCCTCGCTTGGTGTAAGGAGGGTCAACATTACACGATTGAACAGTGGCAAAACGTTGTGTGGAGTGACGAATCACGGTACACAATGTGGCGATCCGATGGCAGGGTGTGGGTATGGCGAATGCCCGGTGAACGTCATCTGCCAACGTGTGTAGTGCCAACAGTGAAATTCGGAGGTGGTGGTGTTATAGTGTGATCGTGTTTTTCCTGGAGGGAGCTTGCACCCCTCCCCCCTTGTTGTTTTGCGTGGCATGATCACAGCGCAGACCTACGTTGATATTTTAAGCACCTTCTTGCTTCCCACTGTTGAAGAGCAATTCGGTGGATGTCGATTGCATCTTTCAACACGATCGAGCACCTGTTCATACTACACGGGTTGTGGCGGAGTGGTTACACGACAATAACATCCCTGTAATGGACTGGCCTGCACAGAGTCCTGACTTCAATCCTATAGAACACCTTTGGGATGTTTTGGAACGCCGACTTCGTGTCAGGCCTCACCGACCTACATCGATAGCTCTCCTCAGTTCCGCACTCCGTGAAGAATGGGCCGCCATTCCCCAAGAAACCTTCCAGCACCTGATTGAGTGTATGCCTGCGAGAGTGAACGCTGTCATCAACACCATATTGACTTCCAGCATTACCGATGGAGGGCACCACGAACTTGTACGTCATTTTCAGCCAGGTGCTCGGATACTTTTGTATGTCTGTCTTTCCTTGCAATGTTTGAGGTGCGGCATCCTCAAGTCTCAAATTAATACATTAAATCAATACCAAGCATTACCGAATTACTTGTCGAAATTCTTCCCACAGCACTTTACTGTACTACTGGAAAGCTTTGAATACCATATTTGTTAGCACTTATACTTACAAATAATTTATGCATAATAATGTCATAATTTTCTTTATCACATTTTCCACACCAAATTCCAGAATCGCAATCTATTCTTCATAGTTATTATGCATACATGTTTTGCCGCCGACACGTGTTGGATTGAGAAATCTAAACATTTTAATACCCTCGTTTGAAGTTGAATTTCGACAAAGAAAACTTCCCATTTCATATGCAGTAACCCAAACTTTCTAGTTCAATATGTATCGTCATTTGTTTGCTACCCGTTAATTAAAAACTAGAATTCTAAGTTAAATGCAAATTTTAAAAAATCCATATTCTCATAATCAACACCTACAGTTTTCGAAAAGTAAAGGAAATAAATTTCAAATTATTTTATTCATCTTGGAGAGTCAATTCTGCGTCCTGTTATAAGATATTAAGTATAACATGCAATTAATTATCATTAATTATTAAAGTGTACTTGTTTGAAGTTTAGATGACGAAACACTGTAGTCATCGAATTTTTACTTCACAAATGAGTTACTGCAATACTATCAATCAGTTATTTTGGAACAAAAAACATTTTTAAAATTGGTTTTTTAGCCTTCTGAAAACAAGGTAATACATTATTAAAATAGGAAGAGTTAGATGTATAACACAGAAACACATATAAAAGGTGGCCCACACAAGCCGTCCTTAGTTCAAGTTAGTTTATACCGGATAGCGCTGATGCCAAAAGGCTTGCCTAAGCAGAACTGCAAAGGGGATCCATACCGACAGAGAGGAGACCGCTAAACGAATGACCAGTGCTTGAAAACTGCTTATACTGATCCCAGAGCTCATTCGGTAGAGAAGCTACCTGCTATATGAGGTGTTCCGTATTGGATTTCCGGTTGGGCTCCAGAAAGTTGTATTTAAACAAAAGCACGTCACGGTATGCCCAGAGTCTAATGCTTGAATGTGAGACTACCTATGTGTGTATGTGTGTGTGTGTGAGGGTGTTATCGGTTATTTAATAAGCAATCCACTCATTAACAAAACTGCAGGATTTCCAATTGACGCAAACCTGAGCACACGTGTTAAGTCATTTAGTTCCATAACAGTTAATCTATAATCAATACAACTAGGTGGCACCAATTATTGGTGCCATAAAATTAACAAGATTAAACAAAATTCTACTTTTATTATAGTTATGCACCCTTAAAGGTGCATTACAGTTAAATTGTTTTATATTAGTGCATTATTCATAATAAGCATGTGCAAAAAACATGCCCGCCTTGGTGGATGAATTGATGTAAGGGCCTCTCAGGTACATGGTCTATCTGGAATGATTCATCATTCCTTAATATTATTTCTATATGCCACCCCCCCAAAAATGCGCGCTGAAGACAGATGCCGCTTCTGAAAATGTTTAGAACACAGCCTTCGAGCCTCAGCTGCATTTTGGTGCGTCTCCGCACAGATCGTAACTATATCTGTGTGTGTTCGTTATTGGTGAACATTACCTTCTTTTCTGAATGACCTGGTTCGAACTGCAAGCAGGCGACCACGCGACACTTATCAGTACGAAACTACCACAGACAGTAGTACTACCCAATGAGCTTTCGCTTTGTACCTGCACTGCCCCTCTTAACCATAGATGCAACTTATTTTGCACCTATGTATGCTGGAAACATAAAAATGCAAAAGAAGGATAGTTTAGGCCACCTGGTACACTTAATTCTCAGTTTAAATGTATATGGCACAAGGAACTGAGTCAACACTATCTATCAGAGGAAAGGTTAACCGTAGTATCAAAACTATTATTTCATAATTTAAGCACTTTAATTGTTACACGTTTTATTCACATTATTATTATTATTATTATTATTATTATTAGTAGTAGTAGTAGTAGTAGTAGTAGTAGTAGTAGTAGTAGTAGTAGTAGTAGTAGTAGTAGTAGTAGTAGTATGACTATTATTATTTATTATTATTCATTATTGGGCCTTTACCTTTGAATCTAGCTCAATCATGATAGCATTTTCTTGTTTTTTTTTTATAACATGTTAGTTTCTTTCATTATTTTGCATTGGGGAAAGAGATCCAGAAATTATGTGGCAGAAGGCTGCGAAGCAATTACTGTTATTTTCCAGTGTTGGCAGATTTGAACCTAGCGCTGTCAGAGCTGGAGAAAGTCATCAGCCAAACAGGCTGACAGTTGCGCTTCAAGAGGTCCTTCTACTTGCCGTATTTTGGAGACAACACCGGGAAAGCAAACAACGAACAGGGCAAGAGGCACGACGTAATTTGTGGCATTTGCAGGCTTTCCAACCCAAACGAAGGGTGGGGAAGGGACATGCCTCTACGTGGATTTAAAAGAGACGTTGTCAGAGAGTGGGACAGAGAAAGAAGGAAAACTGTTAAGGGTTTTGTAGCCAGCAGCCACGGACCATTTTGTTGCCGTTCTCTGTAGGTAAGGTCCGTGCTTAGTTAACTTGAATCTCTCTAGTGAGATCCTATAATTGATAAATGAAATATACAGCTGTCATTAAAGTGGCGTAAATGTGGACGATGAGGCAGTATTTTTAACACTTAAATGAATTCAGTCTAATTATAAATATAATAACAGCCCGCCTTAAAGCAATATGTGTATAATATAATATATATAATGTATGTAACAGTCATTGTATTAATGTTTATATTATTGTATACATGTATAATAGTGTTATGTGGATGTATTACGTAATTTAATAATGTAGGAGCTGTGAGAATATAGGTCAGAAGTTGCTAACAATGAGGTAACAATAAGATAACTTTGAAGCAATAATGAATTGGAATGTTTAATAGTGCTACTAGTGATTCTTGCAATAATAATGTAATATTTAAAAGCAGTTTATAAATAGCCAATCAACAACTACAAAGGCTAAAAGTTAAATAAAAGTATTCTATTCGAGTAGGATTAGCCAATCAGAGACTTGAAATAGATGAAATTTGCAAATTCAAGCGGTAAATGCCAGTTGCTAGAAGGCAATGTACCTTAGCAGTTCGTTCGTTCGCTCGGTACGTATTCAGTGTGAGACGAAAATTCATTATGAAGTTTACGTGTTAAAAAAAAAAGCGCAAGTAATTAATAAAATCTCACAGCTCTCTATATCAGTGAAGTGTTATTTAATCGTGTGAAGGATTAATAAAAGGAGTGAAGTAAAATATTTCTTCAACGAGTAGGTTGCATGATAGTTACCCATGAACTTCGACTTTAAGCTATTAGGTTGCAGCACCTACCATACTATCTTTAGAGGATGGTATAATCCCCAATTATAATCGTTGAAGCAAATATTGCATCATTTCTGCCTGTCTATCCTCTTACCTCTGTAAGAAGCATAATTCAAAAGCAAAAATTTATGTAAATATAAACTTTTATATTTGTCATCTTTCTAGGATGCAAAGTACAAAGGTTTGCTAACACAAACTAACCTTTTACTTTGCAAAGGATATAACTAGGCATTACATGTTATTTTTTCTTAAAAGCCTAACGATATAGGTGATTATAATACGAGGAGAGTATTTGAAGGCCTCTAAAGCAGGAAGAGTAATAATTAAATTGAATTAAGTTTTATTTATGCACACTCTTTGACTGCTGTGGTCCTTAACGTCCCATTCTATATTGGGCGTGAAAGACCTGTAATTTTGCTCAGAGGCCTCTTTATCAGGCTTGAGGTTCTTTTACGCGCCGTAAACGAACCTCACGGGCTTTCTTCCCTTCCGAAAGAGGCCATGCTAAGCATTTTTACGCCCGAAAAAAAAAGTATATCGCCCTCAGGCGGGTTTAAACCCGCAACCTCGAGAACTAGAGGTTAGCATGGTAACCACTACACCACGGAGGATAACACAGGAACTTTTGTTTCCCTACATACAGCCTCCCCTTTTTCTCTGTTATACACACGTGGAGATTTTGTAGCCATTTCGGTTAAGGAGCACATTTAAGTTTCGTGGGAAGGGTTTTATTACTTCCTCTACTACGCATAATAAGTAGGGGAAGTATTGCATTCCACTCAAAAATTCGATACCGAGATTTCACCGGAAATACATGTTTTGAGGCCTCCTGAAGCCAAAAATTATTTTTGGAAACATGTCCGTCTGTGTGTGTGTCTGTCTGTGAATAGCATAACTCAGAAACGAACAGTCGGATAAACACCAAACTTGGTATTTAGATTCAGTATCTTCCATATATGCGACACGAAGGTTTTCAAGAAAATCCCCCACCCCAGATTACCCTTTACATGGGACATTTTTCGAAAAATTTAATTTTCTCAAAAATGGCTCTACCGATTTTGGTTAAAATATCACATATTTAAGATACTTTCATGACAAATAAAATGTATATCTTGAATTTTCTGGGAATGTCTCCAAAAGTATTCTTCAATGTAAACGACTTTTGCATAATTGGTAAAACATAAAAGATAGACAAAATTTTACTACACAAAAAATGTAGATCGCGTTAAAGTACACAATTTATGTCATATACAGTTTTTGTTGTTGATCTTGCTTTTTATTCCTTTTAATTTTCCAATACTTATACTTTTTCTCAAATGGGAATTCGTTATTCATTTTTTTTGTCCTGGTAATGCAAAGAGAATGGAATGTGCCACATAGCAACCAGCTCTTAAAATATCCGACTATCGCTTAAAGCCTACCAATTCCCCTTGCAGCTACAAGAAAATTAGCAATAAGATTAACATCTCGATTAATATGAAGCACATGGAGAATAAGCGTTTGTAAAAAATAGTTTGTACAAGAGTAGAGAAAGTCATGTGTGTGTAACACATCAGATTTTGTTTTACTGTTTTTACTCGAGCTTTGCCAAGTAGTTGCACGCTGGGAATGCAGACCATCACTGGTCGACTTCGGAACTGAATGGTACAGCAGTTCTGCTGACTGAAGGAGTGAGAGGTCTCATACCTTCAGTGATATAGCGCTACTATGAAACCTGAAGTGTACTCTGCCCTCCCCCTTTTTGAGATTTTCGATTTTAAACGTTTAATTTAGGGTCAAAAACTCGAGATATTTTGCACGTTCCTTTATAAATCTGTATACTCCGTGCATTTTATTGTCTTTGAATGTTCTAAGAGATTTGACTGGAGATTAAACATTATTTTCTCGTCTAAGTTTCAAATTGGCTTTCGTCACTGTTCAACTGCTCCAGCTGCCCTGTATGCCTACTCAGTGTTAGACATTCTTTTAAACTTGGGCAGGAGGAAACAAAATTTATAACCATGAATCAATCCCAGTTTGAGAAATAAAGATTAAAAAAGTCTGATGTGTTACACTCACATGACTTTCTCTACTCTTGTACAAGCTATTTTTACAAACGCTTATTCTCCATATGCTTCATGTTAATCGAGATGTTAATCTTATTGCTAATTTTCTTGTAGATGTAAGGGGAATTGGTAGACTTTAAGCGATAGTCAAATATTTTAAGAGCTGGTTGCTATGTGGAGTATTCCATTCTCTTTGCATTACCAGGACAAAAACAAAGAATAACGAATTCCCATTTGAGAAAAAGTACAAGTATTGGAAAATTTAAGGGAATAACAACGATATCTCGAAAATGGTTCACTCACTAAAAAAAGTATATGACATAAATTGTGTATTTTAACGCGATCTACATTTTTTGTGTAGTAAAATGTTGTCTATCTCTTATGGTTTACCAGTTATGCAAAAGTCGTTCACAATGAAGAATACTTTTGGAGACATTCCCAGAAAATTCGAGATATACATTTCATTTGTCATGAAAATATCTTAAACATACGATATTTTAATCAAATTGTTAGAGCCAGTTTTGAGAAAATTAAAATTTTCGAAAAATGTTCCATGTAAAGGGTAATCTGATGTGGGGGATTTTCTTGAAAACCTTCGTGTCGCATCTCTGGAAGATACTGAACCTAAATACCACGTTTGGTGTTTATCCGACTGTTCGTTTCTGAGTTATGCTGTTCACAGACACACACACGGACATGTTTCCAAAAATGCTTTATATGTATTCAGTGCACCTCAAAACATGTATTTCTTGTGAAATCCGGTATCGAATTTTTTAGTGGAATGCAATACTTTCGCTACTTACCATACGTAGTAGAGAAAGTAATAACAGAACATTATTTTCCAAATACTTTATTATCATTTATTACCTTATACCTTACACTAGTTCTCCACATAGTCACCGCCGTTATTCAGACACTTGTAAAGCGAAACCTG